>JAWLRI010000409.1:23144-38868 GCA_034781795.1 Crypturellus tataupa
TGCAGGGGGGTTGGACTAGATGACCTCTAGAGGTCTCTTCCAACCTTAGGCATTCTATGATTCTATGATTCTATGAAAATGATATTTAGTGTGATAGAGCAATACCAATATATTTTTAATAGATTACTTTCTGGGCAATTCTTCCATCACATAAAAGTTTGAGAAATTCAACAAAATATATGAGCAATTTTAGAGTCTTTACCACTCAAATAACTTGAGGTGTTTTTGTCCATTAAATTGCACTTTTTCCTTATTCTAAGCCAGCAGTTTGAATATTCTGCCTTTGCATATCTATTAAGGTCTATTTGAAACTTAGAACATAAGTGCTGGTTATTCTAATTATCTTTATTGTCATCTTGTTTTTTCTTTTTTTGTTTCTATATTCTCATACATTTTTAAATATACTTCAAAGTAAAAAATAGGTTTTAAAAATTGTATTCTAGAATTTCAGTTCATTATTTTATCTTACTTTGTTATTATTCTATTATTATTATCATTTTATTATTTATAATATCTTTTATTGTATATCTACCTATATATAAATATTCATAATTTATTACTTATTATTTTATCTATTTTTGTGTAGTAATTAGAAAGTATTAGAAATGCATTCAAGAGCTAAAACAAGACCACGAAATCCATTATTCTTTTTTGTTTTTGTTTTGTTTTGTTTTTTTGTATATAAAGATGCATTCTTCAGTTTATATTTGTCTATATAAGTATCTCAGTCATGTTTTAAAGTATTTCCATGAAAAAGTGTAAATTGCACTCCTCTCTCAGGATAGTTGGAGCTGAACACATGCTGTGAGATAAACAAGGTCTGTGAAGGACTGATCATTTTTAGTTAAATGCTGTTAACTACAAATATTATCTAAAAGGATAACTAGTTCACACAGGTACACCTGAATCTCGACTTGGCTGGCAAATGACAATTTCTTACCTCTCAGTCAGACTGCTTGTGTCTTTTCTTGAAATGAGTATTTCACAAGTTTCCATCTCAGCCATCTGAAAGATCTTGCCCTTTAATTAGCTGCAGGGTAGCTAGTAATTAGCTGAACATCTTTGTGAATACTAGGAAACTGTTCTGGAGTAGGAACATGTCAATTAATTAATTATATAATGTTTATGTAAATAATGTTTTTGTCAGCTATCTGTATTTCATCTAACAACAGTAGGTTTTCGCAGACCTCCTTGTATGTAAAAGCTCAAGTCATTCAGAAGAGTTTCATTCACACTCAAGAGCATAAAACAATAAGTATATTGGACTTATATCAAATTATACATACAAGTAGCAAACAATTCCACTGTGTGGTCCATCTCACAGATGCTTCTGTGGTTTATATGAAGACAGCATATCCTTTTACCCTTAGGAAGGGTTATTTAGGACTTTAAATAGAAGAAATTTATCAGAGATGCTCCCTGATCTTGCTTTTCTTACTCTTTTATTTGTCATTCTTGTTCCTGAGATGGCACACAGGTGGACAAATTTCTCTTGCTGATACTCAGTTCCCAAAGGCAGAACATAAGATCAGAGAAACACCAGGAAAGGAAGAAAAAATGAGACTCTCTTCTGCTCAAGGTCTTGGGTCAAATCCAGTTTTTAATCTTTCTGGCATTCTTTATATAAAACAAGCAAACAAAAAAAATCCAAGTTTAGTTCCTTATTGACTGTTGTTAAAGGAAAGCATTTTGTTTTACTCTTAATGATTCTTGGCAATATTTTACTGATGTTATTTCATTCATTTTTCTATAATGAGTCATATAAAAACAAGTGACTTTGGAAGTGGCCTCTTCTTGTTCATTTTTTTTCTGTTATTAATGCAGTGCTGCTGTGATGAACTTTGATGAGATGAAAGATAGATGAAGAGAGTGTGGGAAACATCAAGACAATGGTCTGCATTTTTAGTGTATCTTTTAAAAGAAAATTTAGAAACCTATGTGATAACAGGATAGCATTTTAACTTCAGTTAGATTGTGCTTTAGGAAGTAAAGAGAAAGCTAGAACTTACATCCTCTGATTGTTTTCTTCCTTATGTTTTATCATAATGTTTAACTAGAAAGCTCTGCAAATGTGACCTTCCTCTCAAAAAACCCAAACCTGAACAATGGACACCTCCTCCTCAATCCTGCCTCCTCAAAACCAGGAAATGGAGCAAAAGTACTTCTTATGTCAGATTAGCAGTCACTTTCTGGCCTGAGTTCTACATTTTTACCAGAAGTACCTATGCTAAAGTACAAGTACGGTAATATCAAGTGGGAGTAAAGAAGTAATAAAAATGAGACTAATGAGATTCTTACCATACCTGCACAATTTTCAAAAAAAAATTATGACCAATTAGAGGATTCAGAAAAGAGCAACAATGATGATTTGAGGTCTGGGAAACATATCTTATAATGAGAGACTCAAGAAACAGTCTACTTTATTTACCAAAAGAAAGTTTAAAGGTTACTTGATCTTGGTCATTAATACCTGCGTGTAGAAGAGTTTTTGGTATTGGAGTATGCTTTGATCTTGTATAAAAAATAAATAAAATAACCGGATCTAATTCTGAAAGAAAAAATCAGATGGTTTTATAGAAATAAACTGCAAAGTTTTTGACAACAAAACTCATTACCTGCTCATTCAAGGTACTCAATAGTATTTCATCATGAGGATTTAAATGTCGTAACATGTTCTGACTCACACCCACATTAACTCAATGCTTTGAGGACACTTGGTACAACAGTGCCTCCTTAACAAGGAGTAAATGTGCTGTTCAGCGCTTCACTTCTTGACAAGGCGTCAACCTATCCGTAAAGTCCTCCATGCTTGTTACATACAACACAAGGGTCTGGGAAGTCAGTGCCTGGGAAGTCAGTGGCCAAGGTAATGCTAACCCTTTTAGTGAACACAAGATTCTTCACCCATGACTGGTTCTCATCAACAAAGTCAATGAAAATATGGGTCTTTTCCCAGAATGGTAGACATGAGTGTCTGGAAGTCCTTTATGTGATTCACACCCTTATTTGGTGTTTGGTGCAAGTTTCATATCAGCTTACAGAACTCAGAAGTTACTGCTCCCTTACTTTACAAGTGTTACAGGGCACTGCAGATTCACTCACAACATCACTGTCTATGCCAGCAGGTCTCATAATTTGGAAAACTTTGAGTTCTCCACTGTCCAGGGACATCTATAAATCTTAGCCTGCATTGGTCTGTATCTCTGCATCATGGCAGATGTTGATTATCCATTATAAGCTTGGATCACCCAGCCATTTTACAATAGCTATGTGCCACATGTTAATTTTAGTTGGGTTATCATAGGCCTGAAATCAACTAGCCTGCTGCAAGGTGACTAATCTTACAGAACAGCTTGGAATAACAGTGCTATCACCATGTTGATCATCCCTGGCTGAGCTGGCTGGTACAGCCTGTGTGAGGGCATGAGCAAGCTCTTCTAGGCAGAATGGCCACATCAAGGTCAAACTTTCCAACTCCTGACCTCGCTATCATCCCAGAATATGGTGACAGAAACTAGAAAATGCCTGAGGCCATCTGTGCCCATCTGGCTCAGGACTAGTTCCACTAGTCACAAACTGCTCACAAACACTACAGCAGCAATCCATGCTCCAGTAATCAAAAAACAGATTTGACTTCTCTCCCTCCATTTAATCTCTTCAGTCAATTGCCAGTCGTCTCTATGTACTCCTTGTGTTGTCTTCTTCAGAGCTTCCCCGAGACTGACTGCAAGCATCTTCCTCAGTATTTCCTGCTTCTGCAGACTCAGTCTGAGGTCTTTCCATGGATTACAAAGAGGTTCTTGGTCTGCATTTGCTCTCCTTCTCCTTAAAAGCTAGATCCAGCCTGGAGTTTCTGTCTCATCATAGTTCTCTAATGCTTCTGTTTGCACTGTCTTGTCTTTTGATTTCAGTGTTTTATGCAGGCAAAATCACAAAATATTTTTTCTTCATCCTCTCTCATAGTCACCTCACCCTTTGAGCTGCTTCATTTCTGCACTTAATTGTTATCTGCTTCAAGAACAATTTTGGCCACATGCTGAGTTTTTGTTCAGATCAAGCTCCTCTCTGATAACTGGAGATTAATGCCCTTTGACCTTATATATCTTCTAGCTTTAGCCAGAGACTATCAAGTTTTGTTGTCTACAGACAGTAAACCATGAGTTAAAATCCTGCAATTCAGTGCTAGCACTTTTCCTGTCCTTGGAGTACGTTGAGATGGGGTGTAAATCCTCCATATTAGACGTCTGTGAAGGAAACCTCAAAAGGAGGCGGTCAGTTCTTGATAGCGACTGGATATGTACAATAAAGTTCTGTTGCCTTAGCTGCCTTCTATTTGACTACTAGTATTGTAAGACCAAACTTTACAGTAATGTTTGAAGGTAGCCTCATTTCTTTGCTGTGTCCATATATGAATTCTGAAATTTACTTAGCTCTGAAGAGAATGACCTATTTTGTTCTGATGTGGATGTGCCCAGATATGTTCCGAAACCATATCTGGTGTTCTGTGCATCTCAGCTGCAGCTTGCTGAAGGTCGATGGAGTAAGACAGACACTCAGAGGAGCAGGGTATATACACTAGGAGAGATCAGTGAGGTTGTGGTTCTTCCCTGCAGTCTGTCTGCAGCCTTCACCTTGAAGATTTAAAGCTGATGCTGCTCTACCATACGTTGTCAAAAATAGGAGAGCCAAGAATATGTTTTAAGGAAATGGAAATGGCCTAGCCCAGTTTGCTATATTATGGAGTTTAGCTATGTTGGTAACTGGCAAGATCCAGGACACAAGTCTGTTATTGTCCAGTGTGAGTGCAAGTGCAACACTGTCGGATGACAACATTAATCACCCAGTGTATGACAAATGTTTTGTCCTGAGATGCCATAGATACTGTTTTTAAGGATAAATCTAAAATCCCAAAGAAATCATGATTGTGGTGAGTGGAAAAGATCTTCCTTTCCATCTGTCTTATTTCTTTCACTGAATCCTGAGTCAGGACTACTAGGTAGTAGTGCAATCCTTAAATGCTTGGCCAGAGTGGAGCTTCCCTTGCCACCACTCTATGTGTACATGAAATGTTGTGATGGGGACTGACATTACACGTAAGCTATATGTGAACTGGAGAGCACAGAACACTAGGGGATACAGAACCAGTTGCCCTTGAATTATGCCTAAGGTATGTGGATTGGGGTCAATGAAAGAAATGTGGTAATTAAAAGGGGTAGTTAAATGGGGAAACTCTGTGATGGCTGCTTTTATCCAGATGTTTCTGGAGTGCCTGGCAATGTGTGAGAGGGACAAGCTTTGTTATCTACATTTTCTTATCTACATTTTGTTGTCTACACGTACCATTTTGGAAATGAGGCTGTGTTATCTCCAAAGGGTTGAAAAGCATTTAGGTGACAAGCAAGTACATAGGGGGCAGTTATGTATTTCTACCAAAGCAAGGCGGATAGATATGTGCAGGTGGCTGCATCCAGCTATGTGGCACAGTAGGTTGGTATGTGCCTCTTCCGCAGTTCATGGTTTTCCCTATGGCAGTTGCCATGGGAGATAGTTGGCTGCAGGGATAACAGATGCCCCAAAGCCATGTTACTTGACTCTGCATGTTCTGGACATCTTAACCTGGAGGATGTCCACATCCCTCTTTCTCTTCCACTGGCAAACCCAGAAAGCAAACAGACATTTTTCAGGGACACAGATGGATATGCTAGCATGTGGCAGCAAGGATAACAAACTTTGCTTGCCTTTGGATCTTCAGAGGGGTTGAGATATTTGCCTTAGAGGACACTTACTTGGAGGGATATCTTGCAGGCCTATGATGCCAAAAGTCCTGGCACCACCCTCTCATCCAGACAAACAATTTGGCACCATAGTGGCAATCGTGTGACGAAGCTTGCTTTGCAGGCCCTAGGAGTAGAGATACTATGATATGATGCCAAACATGTGTTTGGATTCAGATCTTGGTTTGAAGATAGATAGTACATGAGAACTTGAGGCCAGTTGTAAATTACTGCCGAACATGTGAATGGAGACATGCCAAAATGACATAGTGTCCTCTGGTTATGGACTAGAAATCATGGCCAGTCCTGTGTCAGTCATTATTTTGAAAGTGCCACTTGGCACTGGTGAAAACTATGTCAGGGACTGGATTTAAAATACATAACATATCCTGGAACTGATTAAATTATTGGTATAGCCGGTAGCTATACCAGTGCATACATACTACATACAGTATCTATATAGCCATGCAAATCATAGGATAGCTTGTCTTTTCCTATATTTTTTTGTTGTTTTGATGAAGAAGTTACTCTACAATTGTGCTGAAAGTTTCAGTTCAGATTTCATTTTGTGTTTCACTTCTGAATTTGAGGAATAAGTTGAACCTTGTTGGAATGACTATGCTTAAATGCAAACATAAATAAACTGGCAGATGAATTTTCTCCCATTACAAATGTAGTCCTGTTCTGAACTGTGATTTCAAATATTTTTGAAGGTAAACCCTTAAAGTCTTATTTTGTTTATACTTAGATATTACATTACTTTTATTGCCACCAGTACTTGAAAGGTAGCTCAAATTGCTCATCCATACTATGAATTTGACTCCAAGCATTTACCAAATCCTTACACTTTAGTTTTTATCTTCTTGCAAAGTTGCTTAAAACTGCACATTTCAATACATAATTATGAAACTGTAAGCATCTAAATGTAGTTTAGAGGTTTAAAGGCTTTTTTGCAGTATCTGAATTTTCTGAGAAACAAAGAAGTATCATGTGTCCTGAGAAGAATAGCAGCTAGGAAAAAAAAATGCTGCAGAACACACTATACATTTACAGTTCTGCAGAAACTTTTCTTCCTTTTCAATTAATGCAAAGTTCTTGCCTAAGGAAATAATCAACCATATAATTGTCAAGATCCAGGATATCAGAGCAGAGGAATAAAACTGTAACCAGGGAGGGGAGTTGCTTGGAGACCTTTATTATTATTATTATTTTATTAGAGAACCATTACTGCTTAGACTACGTAAGAACTGCGAGTCTTAACACAATTTCCATTTCTTGTTCTGACTGCTGACTCCAGCTGCATCTTTCCTTCTGGCTATGAAGAGAGCTTGATGTGCTTTCTTCTGTCATATTTGGATTCCATGAGAAGAAATAGGGGTCAAAATGTGTGGGCGATGGTACATTTTAATCCAGTTCCTGGGAAGCCAGGGCCATGAGGCCCTGAGAGTGTTGTGTTGCTCTCTGCCACAGGAATTCAGGAGCAGAAAGGTCCTGGCAGGCCGCTGAGCCCAGCTCTTCTCTGACATTGCATGTCATGTAGTTTGTCTTGTAAACTGGTTAACTGTCCATCCTAAATATTGTTAGGGTTTTGTCATTTCAAAAGCTTCAAACCTCCACTGCTCTTTGAAAATCCAGAAATCCTGTGCAATTATGAGGAAATTTGCATTGATAAAATGCTATTAAAAATGCATTTATGAATTTTCTTTTTACTAGTGATTTTTTTTGTGTGTTTGAGAAAAGGAAAAAAAAGTCACATATGAAACTGTGGTAAGAGTAATGTGGAAAATTACTTTGTTTATAATCAACTTCTCCCTTTTGTTCATCCTTTCCTGTAAAGAGTTAAATACTTTGCAATACTTTGTGTCTGCATTTTGCTTTCAACATGTGTTTGAACAACCTAAGAAATCATACCCATAGAGCATTTTCTCTCTTCTTCCATGACCACCACAGCGTGTTATATCCTTCTGTCACTGCTGATTGATAATAATGTTGAGATGTCTGTTACCTCTGTTTGTGCACCTACATTATATGAAAGTGATGCATATTTTTTGGTTTTTTGTTAGCTTTCCTCAGTGAAGAAAAAGGTTTGAACTGAGCATGTTGCTGTAAGGCAAGAAAATGGTTGATTTAGTGGATATAACACAACTGTAGAGATGTGTGTCCTCATGTGTGTAATAGGTTGTGCCAGAAGCTGGAGCTGAGTGGGGAAAGCAAGAGAGGATGGAAATTTATTTTGTATTACCTGGGTATATTTGCAACATCAACATGAGTTGAAATGTCTCCAAGGAAGCTATGCTACCAATTCAGAGACAATGTAGGATGCTTGCTACATCCTACGTTGCTTTGCCTCTTATATCTGTTTCCCAAAAGAAACAGATGCTTTAGCATCAAAAGTGTTATTATGTTATCAGAGAAAATGGCAAATACTGACTGACATTTGATGTTGAATGATAAGGATAATGAACTGTGAATCAGTTGGGTGAGAGGACAACTTCCTGCTCTTTAAGGTATTTTATATACTTTATAAGCACTGCAATAGCTCAAGCAGCCACTGGCAATTTTTTCTCAGTCCTCTGCCACAAATTTTTGCTACTTTCTTTGTCATGTTTTCCTTAGCAGATGCAGGTATATTTTGTAAGGACCATACATACAAATTTCTGAAGCAAATTTAGGAATATTTATGGATAGAAATTTCTACATATATTGTTGTGACTTTATTTGGTTATATTTACATGAGTTTGGTTTGACAGTCACACATTTTCAAATATTCATTTTCACTTTCTTTTTAAATCAGAGAAAATTTGCTTTTAGTTTTATAAGTCTTCTGAAAGCACAATAAGCATCTACAGAACTAGTCCACTCAGTTTAGGTTTTGATGGATGACAAGATGGAATTAAATTTTTTTACCGAAGATAGAAAAGAGAATAAGACGTGATAGAAATTATGGAATCTAAGGTGTGTATTTTATTTTAGGGAATTAGACATTTTGTGACAAGACTAAAATGCTTAGCACTTTATAAAATATATGAATTTGTATAATGGCTAAGATTAGTGATATTGAAATGGCATTACTCTTCTATTCGTGTATTTTCATCAATGCCAAGTAGTCTTGTTTCTGAAAATAAATATTAGTTATGTTGTTATATGGTCATTTCTAAAAATAAGTCTTGCCTATCAGAGATTGGAATTTCAACAATATCAAGGCTAGTCATAATTTCACATTAAGATCAATATCATTTTCAGGAATTTTTTAATGTCTGATTGTAATGTATCTAAGACTAGATTTAAAGAACCCAGCCAAAGCTCCAAAGAAAGATCGAACTGGAGAGAGTAAGAGACCTACTGTGTCAGAGAAATACCTGTCCTTAGCTTGGGGCAGCATCACACCCACCAGGGGCACCACACATAGCATCAGTATGACCACGGGGAGATGCACAGAGAGAAGAATTTGCAAAGAAAGTTGAATCTTGGGAAATGCTAGAAGCTTTTATAAAATACTCTCCTTTCAGAGAAGGAGAGATCTCTCAAATATCTTGAAGTGTTTGTTTCTTTGCATTTTGTAAGATATGAGCAGAAGACAGCAAACTCTTCCTTGGTTATGCAGAAGCTAGTGACACAGGCTGAGGAGTGAAGGATCTGTAACTGTCTGTAAAGTCTGGCTAAGAATGAATCTTGACCTTTTATACAGATTTTGTTGTTTATCCTAATACCTGCATGTGTTCCTTTAGCTTGGCTTTTCAGCTGTCTTCTTTCCGTATTAAAAACAGAGTAGAGGCAATCTGAGTTTCACCTCATTTTAAGTCCACTTTTGCTCATTTGAATTCAGTATCAAAATGCACCATCTTTATTTTTGGGTGTGGATGTTCTAATTATGTTGTTGGAAACTTTTTTCTCTCCTCTATTTCTGAATGCCTTGGTTGTCATGTTTCCTAACCTCTCTCGAAACCAATCTCTGAGCAATCTGTTGCTCTTAGTTATCTTGTCATGCTTTCACCCTTTTTCTCTAGGGCTGAAAGGATTCTCACAAATTTCATCTGGTCTCCCTGTCTCGGGGCAACTTCCTTCGGCTCAACAGTGCTACTTTTAATACAAAGATATTTTCAAAATGAAAAACTTAAATGCTCAATCTAGAAAATACTGATATGGTGTTTAGATTTCTTTTCTAGGAAATGAGTTTTCTTCTAAAGTGATAGATTCAAAATGCACCTAGTTTCATAAAAATATTGGTGGTGTTATATCTGAATTCTTTAAAAAAAAAAAGATTGCCTCAGCTCAGCTTAACATACCAATATAATTTTATTATACATTTCTGAGATATGTATTCCTGACATTTTCTTCCATTATTTCTATCTTTATCAAAGAGCCTTGTTGAGGAATTTAAACTGGGTCCTTTCTTACTCTGACTGCAATTTAACTTTATAACAGGATAGTGTTATCCATGGACTGTCCACAGAATGCTTCTTTTCACTTTGATCATTTTCATTGTAATTGCTTCTTAAACTTCATCTTTTTGACAACAGCCTAAGATGACTTATTTTAATTTCTTCATATCCAAATTTTAAAAGGTAAAATATAAAAACTATGTAACACATTTATTCTACAGCTTGTTTATTTGTTTTGTAAGCGCTAGTTGCTTGGTATTATGTTAGAAATTTCCTATGTGGTCAGTAGTTATTCCAAGCAATTTTCCAAATGCCCGTTTAATCCCCCCCTTTTACTTGTGTTCTTTGTGTATTTATAAATTTCCATTTCAGGTGTGTGGGAATGAAGGATAAACCCAAACACAAAACTCCTATTGATATAAGAGAAAAGTTGTGTGCTTTATTTAAGAGGAAAAATTTACCCTCAGTTGAACTTGACCTCAGCACAATCATCTCTTCTCTGATACGCCTCCTTAAGGTAATACAAAAAATGACTCTGCCACTAACTTAGTTTTTTTCAGACTTGCACAGACTGCTTTGGGTAAAATAGCATTTTTCTTTCCAGTTTCTAAGCTACTGAAATGCCAACTTAAGTCCATTTTTCTTAAATTTCAACTTGTTACATTTTGACTGTTAAATTTCCACCCATTGACTAATTCAAATATTTATCTTGTGACAGTCCTGATTCTGACTTCCTACCCTTTCTGTTTATTTTTGTTTTATTTCATGATCTGTGAAATTTACTTTGTTGCATCTGCAAAATGTTGTTTATGCAGATCATTATTCAGCAATTTAATTTACTTGCTCAATTAGCTGGCCCAATTAAAGTTCCAGAAATCCTTAAGCTGTTATTAAAAATAAGCTTCACTTGTTTGTTTTATCTAAACAAACTCTGCAAGCCGCTAGTGTAACAGCTGTTAGCACAAGATACACCATTAAGGTGTTATCTCTCTTCTAATTCTGAGTACTTAACAAAGAACTTGTCCACTATACAGGACATTCCGCAAAACAGCATGTCATGTCATGCCATTGAAAACTCAATCAGTATTTGAGATGGATCAGTAAGTAGTAAACTCTCATAGATTGTTTAATATGGGATGCAGATGGAAAACAGTATTAGGAACTGAAAGGGAAAATACTTTTAAATATATGATTCTAGAGAGAAGAGAAATTCCTTGCTAAAGGAAAAAGTGAAACCAGGTAATTTGTACTAGAAGATAATAGTTTTTTTTCTCTTGAACATCCACTGTAGGTCTCTGCAGATTTTTCAGAGTATAAAAGCAAAACCTTTTTTAGTTACCTGCATGTAGCACAATGTAACTTGAACACAGATCTGAGAAATGAATATGAGTTTCAAACTACTCTCACGGTTAATCAGTTGATAGTTCTCAAGGTTCTTGCTTATGTGACCGTGAGTTTCAGTAATATCAAATTAGACACCTGCTTTGTAACACTCAAAAATAGGATCACCTATTTGCCACTTTGGAATGAAAAATATTAAGCCCAGCTTTTTGTGATTCTCCTTTGTAGCCTTCAGTGTATTTTTCTTTTCCTCTCCAGACATTCCTGCAGTCCAGTTGCCTTCCTCCCAGCAGACAGTGATATTCTGCTGGGGAAGAGTAAGTTTCATGTGTGCCTAGTATGGGTGGGAGGATATTGAATACTTGATTCTTTTTACACATTTTTTTACCTCTCAGTTGTTTTAAAGGTAGGTACTGAAAATCAGTATTTTGTAGGCCTTTAAAAATCAGATTAAGTGACAGGCTCACAATAAGAACAGTGAAAGCTGTTCTTGTTTTAAGTGTACAAGTTTTGAAATGAAACCATTACCTATTAAAGAAAAGGTAGATTCAGGAAGTTGAAACTCCTTAAAAGTTATCATTTCATTAGTTATACAAGGCAAAGTATACAGAGTGCTGTAACTATAGTAGCAGTCTAGTACAGGTTGATGCCAGAACTGAAAGGGCAATGCAAATTCTCCGAGCTATGCTCAACCATATAAAACAGGTAACAGTATTATGAGCAGGAATGCTGCAGTTCTTGCGGCTGGTTCTCATCATTGCTTTTGCTAGGGAAAAGGTGCACAGCTGAAGTGGAATACAGAGCTGGAGGAGTTCATCTCCTTACATTTCTTACTCAAAAAAAAAAAAAAAAAAAAAGCAGCATCATGCTGCAACTATTTAAAGTGCATAAATATTATCCTGGTATATATGCTCCGTGATTACCAGAGCTGCTTACTCTGATAGTCACACTTGTGCACATTTGTTGAGGAAAAGGAGAACTGGTTGACAAGCCTGTAAAAAGGAATTGCCTCAAAAATGAGTCTCTCCATATTATACTTCAAGTTTAATGCTTTACTAAGATTATACAAAGTTTTTTTCTGCATTTACAATTTCCTGTAAATTTAGGCTCAGTATTTTTTTGTCTGAAATATACATTATGTTAAAGGCTACGTTCAAACTGATGGTAAGCAGAAAAAAAGGCTGTAGTTTCCAGTGCAAAAAGGCTAGTCAGCCTCTTTGCACTGGAAAAGAAAGGAAGTGATTTTTTTTCTGGATGTTAAATCTTCTGCAATTACATTTAAATTGCTAAAGTAAGAACATGTATTTTATAGGCTGTAAACTAAACAAGATATTGGAGAAATGTGGAACTAAAGAAAATGTTTGTATTACAAATTTTTGTAGGATCTAATCTCTAGATAAGTATTAATGATTTATTGGGGAAAAAAAAAGCAGGAAATAAACTGATAGTCTAGTTTTGAGACTTCATGTTTGCCTGAAAACCTGTCTTAACAGTGTAGTTAAAGTCTCTTCCCTAGACCCTGCTAATTACAGTAAGCCACTCTTTCATTCAAAGTATGCTTTGAAAGCCTATGTTCTCCTTTAACACAAGGCCAGAAAGAATGAAAAGGTCAATGACATACACTAGCAAGAGTCTGAAAACCATTTAATGAGATAGAATAAAAAATAAGCTTTTTTTTTCCTTTGAAAGAGGCAACATATAAAGCATAGAGGATATGTACGAAAGTCATCTTGGCTCCTCATAACGTAGTTCCTCGGGTTTTATCATTAAAATACGAAACTGACTGTCATATGTAACAGAAGGACATCCTTCAGAAATTAAAACCTTTTTCAGCTGCCTTTGTGGAAAGCATAGACAACTCACTGAATACCAGTCCCAACATTTAATGGAACATCAGTTGCTTCTTACATGTCATTTTCCAGGTTTGTTATGAAAAGAATTGTTAAGTGCAAGTCTTATGCATCTAACTCTCTCTCAACAGCAACTTGGCTCCATAATTCATCTTATCCTACAGATGTGTGAAACTATCATCGAGGAGGTATGAGTAATGACAAGTGAAATTACTCATCTTTGAAAATCTCATCTGAGGACAGCTACCTGATACCACACTTGGGAACATCTGGGATATAGATTTTTAAATATCTATTTTAGGTGACACACACAAATGTGTTACATATTCACAATATGTATCCATCCTCATTGGCCAAAGGATGTGCCAAATGAGTCCTGATTTTATCTGTAAAACTGTCATTCAGATGTTGTCATCAGGATCTCATTTGCACTAACTTTAATAAGATCTTAAATATGCACATAAACAAAACTAAGCCATTCTAGAAAGATGTGTTTGGCCCTTGCCATTCCTACAGCACTTATGATTAACCTGGTCAGTTTATACTTATAACATAGAATAATTAGCTACACTAGTAGTTGTCTTGAGAACCCACAATAATAAGTATGGTGTAAATGATCATATACTATAGCTTACAATTAAATTGTTATTTAACTGATATTGATGATAATGCTAAGAAAGGAGAAGCATATATGCATTTTTTCAGAGAAAGATAATTTTCTTGATTTTAGATTTTACTTAATGTTGCATATTGATTTTAATTATGATAGTTTTGATAAAGAATAAAATATTTAATTAGATAGGAATTTGTCTGAAAATCCTTATAGTGAAAAACACAACATATTGTATGATTGACTGGGACTGTAAAGATGGAGTGACTTAACTTGGGAGTTGCTTATTCATAAACAAAAGAAAGAAAAAAATTAACCATGTTGCATTTGTGCAGTTTTTTTTTACTCTTCTTTTAAACATAAATTTCTACTTTTAAATCATATTATCTTTTTTAATTTGTGGTGAAGAATGTCTCAAACTTTTTTTTTCTTTATCTGTAGATACAGAAAATCTGTCTCCCTTCTAAAACAGCAGGCTACAGCATGTTTTTTACTGACAATATGATAGCTGAGGTATTAAGCATAAGTTGCTAATAAGTTATTGAGCTCCTATGAGATTAAGAGTGAGACAAGGGCAGATGGAAGATAAACATGTCCCATTGGCTACAGCTGAAGATGTCAAAAATAAGCTATGAAGCTAAACGGCTGGTTATACAGAACAATGATGCTTCATCTCAGAGGAAAATAACAACTGAAAAAGATTTTTTTAAATAGCTATTTTCTGAAAAGGCAAATTCAGTTTTGTGTAGGTGATGTATTTAAGTGGGACATTTAAGACATCCTGTTATTGTCTTTCTGATAAGAATATTGTGGTTCTAAAAGCCCATAATCTCATTACCGAGTTACTTTTGATTTTAATGTGATAAATTCTAATACTTTTTAATGCTTTACCCTGATCTTGATCGAGTACCTTGCTTATGCTTGACTAACCTGATAGCCTTCTATGATGGGATGACCAGCTGGATATATGAGGGGAGAGCGGTGGATGTCATCTATCTTGACTTCACCAAGGCTTTTGACACTGTCCCTCACAACATGCTCCTGGACAAGCTCCGGAGGTGTGGGCTGGATGAGTGGTCGGTGAGATGGATTGGGAATTGGCTAGATGGCAGAGCACAGAGGGTGATAATCAGTGGTGCGGAGTCTAGTTGGAGGCCTGTGTTGAGCGGAGTCCTCCACAGGTCAGTCCTTGGTCCAGTCCTGTTCAATTTATTCATCAACGACCTGGATGAAGGCACAGAGTGCTCTCTCAGCAAGTTTGCAAATGATATGAAGCTGGGAGGAGTAGCTGACACCCCAGAGGCCTGAGTTGCCATCCAGAGGGACCTGGACAGACTGGACAACTGGGCAGAGAGAAACCTCATGAAATTCAACAAGGCCAAGTGTACGGTCCTGCACCTGGGGAGAAATAACCCCGGACATCAGTACAGGCCGGGGGTCGACCTTCCGGAGAGCAGCTCTGAAGAGAAGGACTGGGCATCGTGGTGGACGACAGGTTGACCATGACGCAGCACTGTGCCCTCGTGGCCAGGAAGGTCAATGGCATCCTGGGGTACATTAAGAGGAGAGTCACCAGCAGATTGAGAGAGGTGATCCTGCCCCTCTACTCAGCCCTGGTGAGGCCACATCTGGAGTATTTTGTCCAGTTCTGAGCCCCATAGTACAAGAAGGATGTGGAGCTGCTAGAGAGAGTGCAGCGTAGGGCCACGAGGATGATCAGGGGCCTGGAACATCTGCCCTATGAGAAGAGGTTGAGGGAGCTGGGCC
>JAWLRI010000409.1:62899-81328 GCA_034781795.1 Crypturellus tataupa
CCTGCAGTTGACAGACTGTTCGTGAATCCAATACTGCCAGAGTCGAGCTTATAGTGTTATCACACTATTTGGGAACTGGATTCGCTCCTAGGAAGGCGATTGGACCTACAGTCCACAGACTGTGAATCCCATACTGATTTGATATATCCTTCCCCCCTGCCTCGACACCACTACAGCTTTCAAACTGCAACATTTTTCCACAAAGACACAAGTAAGATTAGCAATTGCATAAACAGAGATGAATGTTAGGGAGCACGCGATAATATCAGCAGGCTAAAATGAAGCAGACGAAAGATTTTCCTGAAGAGAATCGAGGGGTGAGGGTGGTGGAGAAAAGTGTATTATACAAAGAAAAGGAGGTATCATAGAAGCAATGATTTCACATTTGCCAGAAGGCTCAACCAAAAAGGTTATAATGACTTTTGCAAGGATAGGTGGAATGGAGCAAGAAATGTTGAACTGAAACGGAGTCAAGGAAGTGAGGAAATGAGCACAGATCAGTAGTCATAGCCATTTTCAAGAGACAAGCATTAGGAGTCATGAGAAGGAATAGACAGAGAATTATAGTCAAATGAGAATGCTTTTATTAAAAGGAGAGAAAAAGATCCAGGAATTCAGAGGAAGAAGTTAGGGAGGGGTAGAGTTTAATGATAAAAAGAAGTGAGGAGGGAGTACTAGAAATCAGGAAACATGAATGGATAAGGTCAAGTTGAACTAGTAGGTCAGCAAATTAAACTTGATTTGCATATCCTTGTTTTGGTCATCTTTAAAGGAATGTATAATTCAGTATGACAAAGCAAGAGTGCACACCAAAAAAAAAAAACCTATGTTCCTTCAAAAAAAGTCTTTCAAGTATGAAATAGGAGACCAAAGGTTATCACAGTGCAAAAACTATTGTGAATAGTATATCTATCAAAAAAAAAAAAATGCTTGTAGCAAAACAGAGAGTATATTAAAATTAATTCTGCAAAATTTGGTGATAGAAGAGAGGTTTATTGTATAGAAACTTTCCCAGAGCTTCTGAGTGTTTTGTTGCATGGCAATACTTCTAAGAGGTCAAATTACTTGTCATTGTACCATTAAAGTGCTTTGGGACTTATCTAATTGTATTTCTTAGAAGAGGTAGACACAGTTTCCTAAAGAATCTCTCTATTTTGCTTAAGAATCTGCAATACAGATGTTGGCAGAATGATCATATTCTTATATGGAAAGAATTCTTTCCATATACCTGGTCTCAAAGGGTTTTGTTTATTTGTTTTGCTTGTTTTTTTTTCCCCTTGTGAGTGATGATCTCAAGTAATGTAGCAGTTCCCTGATGTTAGGATTTTACAGATTAGCTAACTTATATTCAGAAAGTTACATAATATGTAATTTTCTAAATGTCTGTTTTTAAACAGAGGTGTGTGGAGCAACTGAACATTAAATATATTTTCATTAAAACTAATGAGAATTTTCTTGATTGCAGTAAGATTATTATTAGGCTTGCTGTTGACTTAAAGAACATATAAACTAAGGCTCTTTTAATGAATACAGATTCTTAGACTAGTGCAAAAGCTGAAAGTGAACTTGTAAAAGTAAACAGAAGACTTACTTGAATCAACTTTATTTTGAGCCAGTGTATGTCCCTGACTGCCGTGGAAGTATGCAAAGGATGAGAGAAAAGTCTGCACATCTTTACCTCTGATTTTACTGCAGTTCTTCTCAGCAATACTTCAGTGAGATCAGGGATGGACAGACATCACTCAAGAGAAATTGAAGAGTTTCTTGATATGCTCTTACGGATGTTTGTTGCTTGAAAGGATCCAAAGGATGTCATGATGAGTATGAGACCATGTGAAGACACAGAGAGGCTTTTCCAATAACTGGAATGAAAAAAAACAGAATTTTTCAATTATTTGGAACTTATTCCTATTAATATTTGGAACTATTTCAATTCAACCAATAAAAAGACAAGGAGTGGGATTTTTTTTCTTTTCTTCTAAAAAAATTCACTATTTGAATGAATGTTTTTGTGGTATTTAGAGAAAGTGAGAGACAATGACTATTTTTTTTTTTTTTAACTTAAAATCATGGGCTAAATGGTATGGAAATTCTTCTGATTTACTATCTTGCAAAAGTAATTGATATCTCTTAATTACTTCTCATAGGCACCTTGTTTTCCCTCTTCCCTCTTCCTATGTAGTTATAGACATTTGAGGGATGATGCAGTACTTTTTGTGGTATAAACAGTGTTAGATCCTTTTCCATTTTCCCTTTTTCCTTTCAAATTCAAATAAATGTTGAATCCAATCTGTTTCCATTTCCTTCCTCTCCCATCTTTTTCTTTATGTATTGGAAAAGAGGTTCGTGTTTTGTGATTTATATGCTCTATTTTGAAGTCAAATTCTGTGGGAATCAGATAGTGGTATCTAGCAGTTGCCAAGGATATACTGAGAGTCACAATATCTCTGTGGCGACTGGGGGAAGTCACAGTCCTATGTCCACACAAAACAGAGGTACAGTGAGTTAAATGGAACTTGTCTGAAATAACACACAGTCATCCAGTATCTGGGAAGTTGTAGCTTAAGTTGTTATTTTTTAAACATAAGACTGTAATTACTGGCACTGCAGTAGTAACACTCTATACCTCTAACTACTATGGTTAGCATTTAGTATTAAGTGATATTGATTTGTCATCCTAAATCACTAAAATAGACCTTGCTTCCCTGCTCCTTCCAAC
Organism: Crypturellus tataupa; assembly: GCA_034781795.1. Lineage (NCBI taxonomy): Eukaryota > Metazoa > Chordata > Aves > Tinamiformes > Tinamidae > Crypturellus > Crypturellus tataupa. The sequence continues at coordinate 65,619 of JAWLRI010000409.1, forward strand.
TTTAGCTTTTAAGGAGAAAATTTCTTAATCCTTTCCCCCACTTTTACTTATCAAATAGATTGTGTTATTACATGGCTTAACAACATGAAATACTTTAAACTTGAAAAGACAATAAGGCTGCTGGGAAACACTAGAAGGATTATTTAATTTCACTGTACAAATACATCACTTAGATTTATAAATCATGACAAACACGTGTCTCAGAAGTTGAAGATGTCAGTCTGTTTTCATCTCTCTCTTATAAATGCAAAAAGGATAATTTGACCATAAGTAAACAGAATTACAGTCTGCTTATATTTGATAATGACCACAAACAGAAACATCAAAATTCCACAGGAACTAAAGGAAAAAAAAATCATGACAGTGAGGATAATGAGCACTGGAACAGGTTACCAAGACAGTTGTGGACTCTCCTTCTCTGGAGATATTCAAACTTACCTGGACACAATCCTGCGTAACATGCTGTAGGTGACCGTGTGTGTGCAGGGCGAGGTTGGACTAGATCTCTAAAGGTTCCTTCTAACTTCAATGATTCTATGATTCTGTGATTCTATGCATGGGATACCCATAACGCCTTTCATCTTGTTTTTTATTCCTCTGTTATCTCCCTGTTGTGTAGGTGCTGTCTTTGTGCTATACATCCTGACTCACTTCCTTCAGTTTTCAGTCAGCTGGGGAAGAGCATTTGCTTAAATTATAGTGGCCTCTCCGTTGAAACAATTTTAATCTCTTATTGATTACCTTTTACTTCTTGTTTACTTTCTTCTTGGATCTTTTTTTTTACTTGGTTTGTCATTCCTTACATGCAATATTTCACACCTTAACCGTATAATTCACAGCAAGAATATTGAGTATAAACTCACTTATTAGTAGTATATTTGTCTCCTAAAATTGCTACTCATTTCTAAATTTAAAAGGATGATTATTCTCACATTAGCCTTGTGTCTACTTTTTAATTGTTTCAACCTTTCAGTTTTATGATCCACACCTTTACAATTACAAAAAATATTTTAATATAAAAGGAATACAGGAGTAGAAAGAGACTGAAACAACATTTTAGTCCCAATAATTAGTAGAAATTTGGAGATACAGATATTTATCACTTTAAAAACTAAATTATATTCTTGTGTGGGCTAAGGTTACAAAGTGGTAATGCATTAGCTTGTCACCTCTGGACATTCATTCCACATCTGTGGAATGAATTAGGTCTCTAATCAGTTGCACAGATGCCCGTATTGCAAAATACAACATTTGTCAGTTGCTATTAGAGATGTTCATGAGTGGAATAGATGGGATTGTTGCAGGTTAAGATTAAGATGCATTGAAAGAGTGAGTAAGTAAACTTGTGTTAAACAGTATATGCTTTGTTACACTTACATACATCCAAATTGAATCCATCTTGAGGAAAAATTTCTTAATTTGCTCTTTTGTTACATAGAATATAGTTCAACTTGATAGTTTAGATTTTCACCTGCGTAAATAAAATAATCTGTATTGTCTTGTCTGACTCACTTAGTCTATGTTGTCTAAATGTACAAAAGCTATTAAAAGAGCAGTACAAACAGCTTCTTAGCATCTCTAATATTCGATTTGGCTGAACAGGGCTAATACAGAGGTATTAAGATTCATTTATGTTCATAAAAAAAAAAATTACACAAAAAACAAGTGCTTCAAGTTTTCTCATCCAAAAGGGAAGGAGAAACTGTTACAGATATTTTATTTCAATCAGCTTTTTTTTTTTTTTTTTTTTTTTTTTTTTTTTAAGAACAGAATTATGACTCTCCTTTCCATAACTTCTGTATTTCAATAGCCTTTCTTCTACCTTCTTACTTTCTTCTACTGTTCATGACTTTCAAACTTTTAATTCAGTCTATTGTCTGGCAATGCAAATAAGCAGAAGTGAGGTAGGAAACCAGAAAAACTAAGTCAAATATGCCGTATGCTTCTTTCTGTAGTCATTTCTCTTGATGATTTTATTAATGATGATTATTTCCTGCTAGGCACCTATGTATGAGCTAGTAAAGCCTGTTATTATCAAACAGGTCCAAATCTATTAGCAGTTGTAAAAATATGGCAACATATGATTAAGCATGATATTTTAAAATTCCTACCAAATTTATGGATATTTTCAGCTGATTTTTTTAAAACATATCTGCTTCACTGCAATATCTTCAAGATAGAACATTTTGTATTTTATAATGAGAAATATGATTATTGGGATAGTATAAAATTGGGTTGTTATGTTAGGAAATAATCTAGAATGATTTTTTTTCTTCAGCATTTTCGTTTATAATTCAAAACAAATTAAAACAGCTCTTGGAGATTTTTTTTCTATATTATTGTAAGTAAGAAAACAATTATTTAAATAGTTCAGTGTATCAAATAAAATATTGTGTCAGGTGCAGAAATGTATATATAATAGTGTTGAATTTTTTTATTTAAAATTGGATTTTATTTATTGGTCAGTTAAATTGCATTTGGATATTTGTATCATGGAATCACAGAATCACAGAATAGTTGAGGTTGGAAGGGGTCTCTAGTGACAAGCTATGCCCATCCTTCTCAGAGTCACCTACAACACTATAAGTAGGATTACATCCAGGTGAATTTTGAATATCTGCAGAGGAGACTGCACAACCTCTCTGGGCAACCTGTGCCAGTGCTCTGTCACCCTAACAGTCAAGAAGCTTTTCCTCATATTTTCCTCTTGTTTCCTCTATCCCAATGCTGGCCACCATTGAATATAATCTGGCCCCATCTTCTTGAAATCCTCTCTTAAAATATTTCTGTACATTGATAAGATCCACTCTGAGTCTTAACTTCTCCAAGCTTAACAGACCTAACTCTCCCAGCCTTTCTTGATATGAGAGATGCTGCAGTCCCCTAATTGTAATCCTATGCCCCTCGACCTGCTGGCAACACTCATTAGGAATAATGCACCCCAGGGTCCCATTAACTTTGACCACAAGGGCATACTGATGGCTCAAGGTCAGCTTGTTGTCCACTAGAGCTTCCAGGTGGACTTCTCTCCAAAGCTGCTCTCCAACAGGTCAACTTCCAGCCTGTACTGGTGTCTGGGGTTATATATCCCTAGATGCAAGATCTTGCACTTTTCCTTATGAAACCTTGTCAGGTTCTTCTCTGTCCAACTCTTCAGCCTGTCCAAGTCCCTCTGAATCGCATCACAACCCTTCCGTGTATTAGTCAAATCACCCACTTTTGCAGCATTAGTTGTAAACTTGATGAGTATGCACTGTGTCCCTTCATCTAGGTCATTGATGAGTAAATGGGACAAGACTGATCCAGTACAGACCCCTGGGGGGATGTCACTAGCTACAGACCTCCAGCTAGGCTCTGTGCCACTGATCACAACTCTTTGAGCTTTGCCATTCATCTAGTTCTCAATCCATCTCACTAACCATTAATCTAATCCACAATTCTTGAGCTTGTCTTGAGGATGTTATGGGAGACAGTGTCAAAAACCTTGTTCCATCAAGGCAGACAATTATGCTTTCATCTACCCAGCCAGTCATTCCATCACAGAAGGCTATCACATTGGTTAAACATGATTTCCTTTTGCTGAATCCATGCAGACTACTCCTGACCTTCTTGTGCACCACATACTCAGAGATGACATCCAGGATGAGCTGTTCCATTACCTTTCCAGGGATGGAAGTGAGGCTGTTGGGTGTGTAGTTGCCTGAATCCTCCTTCTTGCCCTTTTTGAAGACTGGAATGACAGTGGCTTTCTTCCCATCATCAGACATCCGGTTTGTTTTCCAATCCACCTTTCAAAGATGATGGAGAGTGCCTAGCAATAACATCTGCAAGTTCTCTTAGCCATCATGAATGCATTCTTTTGGGACCCATGGGTGCCAAGTTTGCCGAAATGATCTCTAATGAAATCCTTCTATCTTTGGTGATCTGTAACTAAGATATTACCAGTACATAAAGTAGTGGTCTTATTCATTGGTATTTTTGCTTGTTTGTTTCCAGGAAAATGTTTAGGTAAGTACATTTGGATCAAAAAAGGTACCACTGGTGTTTTTAAATGTTTTTCCTTTGAAAGAGAGTCTTCTTATTAAAGAATGACTGAAACATACCATAAAAATTTCATACTAACCTGAAATGTTCATCCTCTTTTGAAATGAAGAACATTCATGTCTAAAGTTGTTGAGATAAAGTCTTTTGACTTTTTGGTATAAAAAATGTTGCACTCAGCTCTACTCTGTGATATCTTTTAACTGAAGTCAGAGTAGCCATATTATTTTCAGTTAAATTGAATTGAAACAAAATCCAATCAAGAGGTAACCTCCTGAAGTTTGTCAGAAGTTGGCCCATCTGTGCAGTGCTACTGTAGCTTTCATCCATCTGTACTGTTGTATCTTGTTTTAGCTGAATGGTTGCCATGTTCGTGCTCATTTTTTTTTCTGTTAATGGATTCTGTTCAGATCTTTCTGTCTGAACACACTCTAAACTTGATGAACATCAAAACTCTGCTCCCAAATTTGTCTTGAGATTTTAATATAAATTTAGCCATATTGTTGTTTATTTGTGCCCGATTTTCTTTGGCTGTTGAAATTACTTGGCATACCACAAAGCTAAAAGCTATATAATCATTTAGTTCTATCTCTCGAGTCTCCTCAGTCTCTGCTGGCTGGTTTTGCTTTTATAGGACGAGGTGCTTACAAGAATTGCTGTATTATATAATTCAATGCGGTAAAAATATTAGAGAGGACTGATCACTCCATAAACCTTGTCTTTTGGGATTATGTTGATTGAAAAAAAATTACCTTTGGTTACCATTGTAACTAGGTTTCAAAATCTCAGAGATATTGAGAAATGAGGATACAAACTCACTTTTCTAGATTGATACAGGTTTTGGGCAAAACTATCAATTAAATGTTTTAAATAATTTCCTTACATTTAGAGATTATTACCATATAAGGCTTATTTGAATAGAAAGTAGATTTAAAGTATTGAGTTCATTCTTAATAATCAGTGCTGAAGAAATAGTTTTTAAAGTGGTATTTTCACTACTCCCAACTGCTGAGTTAATAAAAATAAAAGATATACCTTTTTTAAGGACCACATCTTCCTTGTATTGCAGTTATGTAAATAGAGTGCTATCCTAATGAAATGACAGATAAGAAAGACTTGCAATCTATAGCTGCCTACTCCATATTGTTCTTTACAACATAGCTGCCACATTTATGGAATGTGCTATGAAGAATAAATATTCAAGACATCTTTCCTTGAATTTAATGACATACGTTTCAAAATTGTGATACTTACAGAATCATACAGAAATATCTGTATGATTCTGTAAGTAATAAACAGATCATTAAGCTGTGTTGTTGACATTTAATACTGTAAAAAAATCAAAAAAATGAGAGTAACAAAATAAGCAACACAGGAAAGATGAACCTGTGACTTCTTCAGTCCTACATGATCAATAGAGAAAACATAATATCTCAAGAATGGATTGTGAGGCTCAGTTCAGACCAAAGTTCAGGCTGAAGAAAGTGCAAATAATTTTTATCTCCCAAAAGATCTGATCCCTTCAGGTCATGTATGAGGTTGCTCAGAGAACAATATCAGATATTTGCAGAATAAGAACCTACACTTGCTCTGTCTGACACAATGACATACACAGAGAACATTTGCCATGGTAAATGTAGTTAACTTTAGTTTTCCAAACTATGAAATTTATCATGGACAGACTGTGATTAAACTAGTTCAGATAGAAGCAGATCATATTCTAAGGTCTAAAATTATTAAGATCTAAGCAGACTTTAAGATAGAGTGTTCTTGTCTGAATTTAAAATTTCTACCTTTTTGTTCTCTTTTTTACTTCCATATTTTTGTCCAATAATTTCTCTGAAAGATTCTGGCATTAAGCACAATTTCAAAAAAAAAAAAAATACGGTGAAATAATTTTCATGAAGAAATGTCTATGTGCATTTGTGTGAAATGTGTGAAAATCTCTTGAAATTCAATGGAATTATGAACCAATGAAGAGTGAGTTTTACCCACTCATTCATAGTTTATTCTACAAGGAAGTATGATAGTACTGCCTACGACAAAGATTTGACTGTCATTTTCTGTTCTAGGATTTGTTCTTTGTTGTCCCATTTGTGCAGAAGTTTTCTAGACTAGGTATGTCTTTTTTGGTGAAGTTCAGTCCAAACAACAAAAAGCATAAGAGTACATATAGATGTTTTCTGATTGAACATATTAAGCTAGTATTTTCTTTGATTTTGGTAAAATGTAAGTCTTCCATGTTCTGGAGCAGTAGTAATAAATTTTTAACAGGCATGTATGTTCTATCTTTCTCCTTTGCTTGTGAATCTGCTCAACAGGACTAAATATATGCCTATGAAACATGGGAATTCATAGGGATTCAATAAGGAATTCTTGGAATTCTAGTTTTTGTATCCCTCAGACAACTCTTGCCTGTTTGGCACATTCTATCTTGGTCATAAGGAGTCTTCAGTGGGAAAGAAGCCTTGAATGCAGATAAAATATTGACTTGAAATCCTGAAGGAAAATAGGAAAAATAAACTGAGGAAAAACTAGATTTTTCCCTAAATCTTGCTTCCATGACACAAAATTGCAGGGCGGGGGGTAGATTCTTCTAGGTCTAAAAAAGCTTTAAATGTATTTTTCTAACTTGTTTGTATTTTTTTCTGCTTGTATCGGAGAAGATGGCACTTTCTGTTTAAACTATGGGATGACTGAATTTTTGAAAACATCTTTCATAACAACTAAAATACTCATGAAGGGTATTATTGGACCACTGAAAGCTGCACAAGAGGGAAAGAGAGCAATTGAAGTGTAGAATTCATTCAACAAAATTACTATGGTGATAGAGCAGTGCTAAATCATATGATAAATGGTATTTACAACAGTCAGATCTTGTGAGTTGTTATAATAAAAACTGTAGAATGATTATGCTGATGTTCATTAGTGACTAATAACTCAGTTGACATGACTTCATAGAGGATGCTATAGGACATAGCTTCATTTTTTTTCCTTGACTTCAGTAAAAGCAAAAGGTCTTTAGTAGGGCAACAGTCTCTTAGCCTATCAAAACAAAATGGACATGAGAGATGTATGTATACAAAACTATTTTCTGGATGACAGCATTCATTTTAAAAAGTATCCATAACAGTGTACACTGGGAAGACAGATTTGTAGGTTGTTAGCAAAAACTAACTTGCAACTTGCTGATGCTGATCTATCTGCATCCTATGATCATTGCTAGGTGGAGGATGAAACGTGCTCAGCTCATTAAATTGGTCAAGTGATATTAAGATTCTTGCTACTACAGAAAATGTTAGACTTAATATATGTGGCATGGCTTCCTAATTTATGCAGCAGAGCTCCCCCAGAATTACATGGAAATGCAAATTGCTTCCAAAATAATTCAATAACCATTAGTTTAGAGAAATATTTTTGAAAATTGAGAAGTAAAATGGAACTATAAAAATGCATATTATTATTTGTGTAATAGTTGGCTTGCGAAGCATGACAACTGCAGGAGGGACCATCTTTTGTAACAATTTGCTACCTGACAACTTAGGGCATATGATGATAGAGAGGGAAAATGAGATAAAGCAGGTGGAGTTTAGCATTAGTTAGATGACACTAAGTACTCACAAAGACATTTTAGCTCAACAGATCTACTAGTGGGGGCAGGAAACTCCCAAGCTGGAGCCCAGCTCAGAAGCAAGTCTATGTGTTTGGGTGCACCAAGTTGTTACCTATGTTTGAACACAAATAGAAAAATTGAAGGAAAACAGTCAGATGAACACAGATGAAAGAAGCAAATTATTGTTTTTATGATGCTAATGGATTTCTGTGTCCTACTGGGAAAAAAAAATAATTTGGTCACTGTGCAAATAGCCTCAGAATTACATTATTTAGGTAATTCTCCAACTAAAACAAACACCATGCAGTAATGCAGTAACAGAAGCTTGAATCTGAGCCATATGGTGCCATTTGATATGGCAGAACCCTGTGGATAAAAATACATATTATTTATTTTATTTATTATCAATCTCCAAAGTTCATTTTATTTCTCAAATAAGATCCATTCACTTTTCACAAAGAAGTTGCAGCTTTTCTCCAATTATAAACAGGAAGGCAGCACTGCAGGAATATTCTTTTCACAAAATTATGATAGATACATTTGACATTAAAAATTTTACTGAAAACAATACTGGTCATAAGCATTCACAATAAATTTAAGTTTTTAAAAGGTTGGATATTTTTATTATGTGAGTTCCTTTTTTTTTCCCAAAACATTTTTTTACATTGTCAAACCATTTTAGGATATACGATATCTTGGGACGCTGTATTTCACTGAGACAGAGAAATATTAGAATTCAAAATAATTCTGTCTGGAAAGTAAAAAAAATAGCTCAAAACTAGTATAAGTTGTGCTCAGTAGTGATAAAGAAAGAAGAATGGAAAGAAAAAAGAAATTATTAAAATGGATGCTTCAACAGGATTAATTAGCAAATCAAATCTTCAAATGCATAAAGGATAGTTTGAGAAAAGTTATAATTGTTAAACCATTATGGTGAGATAGCTTTCTCCTCAGGTAAACATATAAATAAAATACTGAAAAACATTTTCATTGCTGTTCACTATTTTCCCATAATCTTAATAAATCCATATTACCTTACTTTGCTTTAAAATTTATTTAATTAGTCTTCCTTTTTACAGAAAGAAGACCTATGCCTCGTATAAATAGAGCAAACTGCTTATAACACGCTAACAATATGCTGTCCCAGTAGATGCTTCTATTTGGAGCATTATTAAAAGGAATAAAATGCTCTTGATGAATGACAAATATTCAGTTTGCACCAGTGCTGTCTTGACATGTTTGCAGAAGTGCTGACCATAAATTAGTAATGCTTCCCCCTCACCTCCTTCCCTGAAGATTCAACATCTGCTTGAGAAATCTGTCATATATATCTGTATATAGATAGATAGTTAAAAGGATCCTTCCAAATTCTTTACTCTTTGAAGTAACCACTTTGGGCACTGCTAATTTGAATTCGAGGGAACAAGAGTCAGACCATGGCAAAGATAGAAGTGAGTAAAACCCTGAAAGATATAGTTTTTTTTTTTTCCTTTATAAAGGAGGTTGGAAGAATAACATGCATTTGCTTCTAAGTTGCTATCACTTTTCCATTCCCACTTCAATATAAGTCTTAGTAAATGGAACAAAAATATTTTTACTTCTCTATTACTATGAAAGAATGGTCCTAAAATTAAGTGAAAAGAGACTAAATATTGATTGGAATTGTTTGTTATAACCAAGAGCTGATGCCCTCTTAAGCAAAAGAGACCAGCCAAATTTAAAACAAATATACCTGGGTTTTTTTAGCATTTGTTGAAGCACACAGTCCAAAGTGGATTTTTTTTGTTGTTGTTTTGTTTTTTTCTTTTTTGAAAAGATGGCATCTGAAGCTACGAATATATAAAGTGCCTGTTTAATACTAAGTAGTATTTACTCTTATAGTACCTAAAATTACTTCCTCATGTTGTATCAGTTTGGAGTTTTTTCGGCAGTTACAATCGCAGAATGAATCAAGAATTCCAACTGCTTATATTTCCAAGGGATGGATGACTAGAATAAGTTCTAAAATGACAGAACACAGTGGTCGCTCAGTTTCCAAGATTCAGATACTTGTATTTGAAAAGAGGGCAGTAAGGGTACTTTTTTTTTGATTAAAAAATATCCTCACAAGAAACAATTATTTCATTTAGGCTGTTATGAATAGGGATGATATTCTATACATATTTCAAACTTACCAGTATGTGATGGAAGAAGAGGAAGCGCCAGTGAAATTCATTCACCAGGGTCCAGTGCCATGTTTATGTACCGTGTCTAGCAGTGGATTGAAAAGTAATTCCAACTTCTGTGTGAGATGGCATATAGAGCAATCGCAATTAGAAAAGAAACATAACCTGCAAATCTTCTGCAACCTCTTATCTGGTGGAAAGAGGGGATGGTTTGCAACTGCCTGTGAAAGTATCAGTGTCCACCAACAAAATCGTGATGTCAGAATTCCCTTATAGGCAAGTGTAAGACAGCAGGAAAGTGTGCTCTGTTTTCATTATAGATCTCCAGTTGACCAAAAAAATTCTTGTTTGCGACTCTTTTTTAACCAGATGCAAATCTGCTTAGAGGCACTTCACTGAGAGAACTACAGACTGCAGCATTATAAATTTATTTCTACTGTATACAGCTGTATAGTTTTGTTCACTAAACTCTATTAATGAAGCTTCTTCCCCTGTCCAGTATTTAATGATAGTGGCTAAAGCAGTTTACAGCTGTCTTACCTGGTGATTAATTTCAGCTCGCCTTGTTTTTGAGACATGTTCAGACTTCCTGCTCCTATACACTTGAATAAGAGTTGCTGCTGATTTTTAATAAGCCTCTTAAAAATCTCAAAGGTCAGAAAGTGATTCCTTTCTTCCTAGAAAAGTGCACTATGTGAAGACTCATCCAGCTAGAGCTTCTGTGAGCAGCTTTGAAAGGAAAGTGATACACGTATCGATTACATGTTAGCAATAAGAAATAGATGTTCTGAGCCATGTTGTCCTAGAAAATGTCAAAATACCAAGAATATCATGGGTGCCCTGATAATCTCCAAGGCAACATCAAAATCTTCTCCATCTGACCTCTGAATGAGAGTCTAGGGCTTGTGTTATTCTCTGCACAAAACCCAACCCACCCACAAAAGACATCCATACATACTTATGTATGTACTTAGACTGTAGGGTAGAGACTGTAGGGTAGAATTTGGGATATACTTGAAGAAATAACAGTTCTGTTTTATTTTTTTTGGTTTGCATAGGGCTAGCAGGCATTTCATGCTTGATGCAGTGAGCAAAAAATATTTGTAACGAGGTATGGCTTAGAATGCATCTAGCCTTTGCTGAAACATATAAATTTATATATAAAAATATATAAAATATATAAAAAATGACAATTATTTTAATCTGATAAGTTTTCATTCACTGTTTAGAAAAAAGCAAATCAGAAGAACTGAAAAACCAACCCTTTGTTTCTCTTGACAAAATATATTTACTAAGGTAACACAAAAACATAAGCAGAGAAGTGAGAAAAATGACAATAGGAGATATTCCTAGCTGTAGCTGTAAGAATCCTGCCCATCTGTTTTTGGAGAGGCTACAAAAAGGCAAGGCAGAAGTAGGTCTAAAAAAACCAAATTCATTTCATCAAAGTAAAAAATTTTTCACTAAAGGCAGGGTTAATTAACAGAAGGTTTAGCAGTCATTATGTATAGTCAATTAGAAATGAATAACAAGGTTGTATAATTTGGACAGCAGCAAACTTTAAATATTCTTTGACTTGAAAAGAATGGTCATGTAGCACTTTAAACCTGAAGAGTAGGGGCATAAATCTCTTGACAATCCATAACAATGAATACAATTCCCAGATTTTGCAAATGGATTTAGTAATTTCTCCTCTCTGCAAAGATCAGCTCTAAAAGTGGGATGAGAAATGTGCTGTATAATTCAAATTTGAAGGAGAGAATGTAAATGCTTTTATATGATATAATGCAATTTAAAATGACAGAATCTGAAAACTCTTCTATGAAGTTTCATAGCTATGTTTTAGTCATAGAATCACAGAATCATCAGAAGGTTGGAAAAAACCTTCAAGATCATTGAGCCCAATCATAAACTCTTCAACACCATATCTGGTAACTATGTCCCTAATCATATCATTATATTTGTTTTGTTAAAATTTGATAAAGCCTGGAAGATTGGTTTTGTAGGAGAAAAATAAAAATCTTGGACTTCCTCTCTGGAAACAAATAGGAATTTAATAGGAAGTTATAGCAAATTATTTTCTGTTTCTTTGACACTTTGGTTTTCTGGATGGCTGAGGACCACATGGCTCCTCAGTGGCATCTTTAGTTTTCATTTTTGCTCAATACATTTTCACATTTCTTGGAGAAGATTAAAACACCTGTTGACCACTGTTCTTCATGATTCCAGTGTCTGTGTCTCTTTGTGCTGTTACATAAATAGAAATAAGAAAAAATATTTTAAAATGGATAAATATGTATAATATTTTATTGATTTACTTTATGCTTTAACAAAATACCATTGCCATAGGGAAAAAAAAAGAAATTCTTTAATATTAAAACCTTTAAGAGGGACACATTTCTGTTTTCTGATCTGTGCTATGAATTTCATAGAGGGCAAACAACACTGATCCAAAGAGCCAATAAGATAGCTCTCAATATTTCATAAAGCTTTTTTTTTTTTTTTTTCCCTCTGGGATTACTTTCCTAAGACTTTGATAATAATACTAATTAAGAAGAGCTATTTTTCAGAAACAACTTGATGCAGACTGATTTTGATAATATTGCTTACGTATTCTTTTTACTGGGGAATATGTAAAGATCTTTTATTTAAGATTCAATTTTGGATACAGTTCTTGATCAAATAGTATTTTGAGCTATCTAATCCATATCTACTGCTCAGTTTTTTTGTTTGTCTGTTTGTTTTTGCTTTGTATACGTAAGAATTTATGACAATGTAATTTTTCTTATCTTGGAATTTTTTAAAAATCATTAAGTTTGTGATTTGGTTAAAGCTTATCCATTTCTGTTGATCACATAATCATATAATGACTGCAACAGTTATATTTTCTATTGCTATTGGAATAAAGTGTCTTAAATTATATTTCCAGTTTTGATATTAGCTAAAAGTAATCAGTTTCCAAAATCTAATATGAAAGCAGTTAAATTAATTGAGCATCTGAATGACACAATGTTATAAAACAGATCTTTAAAGTTACCTTCATTTGTTCAGGTACTGAAAGGGTCAAAGTTGTGATGGAAGAGCAAGAAAAGCTGCCCACCTGGAGGTACATTGAATCACCAGGGTAGTGATTGTCTGTAAATTACTAATAATTTTTAAAGTAATACCAATTATATCTTAATCTCTACTAAGGAGAAGGAATGACAAAGTTTTCCTTATTTGCTTGCTGTAGAAGAAGTAAGGGTATACATAACATGATTAGTTATGTGAGCATGACTTGCTAGTTCAAGCAATCTGCCTGAATGGGGGCAGGACTAAAGTTCAGTCATATTCTGAATAAACAGGACATATCTTGTGTTGCTGAAAAAATGACCCCATCTTTTGAAAATAAATAGGATGTAATTCACTAAAGACCACTTTTGTATATATTTCTATGTTTCATAATATCTGATTTCTAACATAATATTAGTACAGTGTCAGATGTGGACATATAAAGAATTAAATGAAGTGTCATTTTACCTTTCCTCACTTCAGCTTTTAGAATCTCTTGTTAGTTATTAGAAAATATATATTTTTTTAGTTACATATCCGATTTGGTATTTTAAATGGTTTAAAACTGGTTAAGAAACACTGACAGATCAAAATTAACTTGGTTAACTTGGACTTTTTTTTTTTTTTTTTTTTTTTTGAAATGAAAGCTGTAACTGCAAAAGTAGATAAAGTAAATGTAAATAACAAGAAAAGCATTTTTGATACTGGTAAATAGTTTAAGGAATTCAGAGTGCCGGAACAGATCAACTTGCTGGGACTCTGGGAGAATCAGGTTAGAAAAACTTGTATAATCTCGAATACTGATAAGCACAAATAATTTGATATAAAAACATTTCTTTGTACCGTACAGGAGAACACAAATAACTGTATGATAAATGGTGATAAGTGAGAAGCAGACACAAAAAGTTGGGCTGATCACGTTTCCTGCATGCATTACACGTTAAGAACAGCAGGGGTAATTCTGTGGCTCCAGGCAGGTGAGCTTGAGCTTTGGGATGAAATCTGTGAAATCTGAATCCAAATCTTGTGTCTTAATATTATTTAAGGCAGATTTTGCAGATGATATGGTAATGGAAGAGAACTGTTTTCTCTTCATTCTTTTGTCTTTACAAAATATTGCTGACAAGTCTTCCTGGTGGTATTTTAAAAGCTGAAGTGATTTTCTATGTACATATATACAAAATGATTTAAATAAGAAATTTCACTGTGTATGTGTGTTTGTATGAGTATGTATACGTTTGTATTTGAAATCCATTTGCATTTTGGGATTCAGAAAGAACTTAAGTTTTGAGACTCTGATCTTGTGACACTTTCTGTCATAAGTACTGTATGTTGCACTGACCTAGCACTGTGCTATGATATCTTTGCACAGAAAAAAAAAATTTCTGTTTAATCTGCCTTTAGGACAACATTTTAGTAACTTTCAAAATATTCTGCAGATTGCTCAAATAGTACTTTTTTAAAAAAAGTAAGGTTTGTTCTCTTGCACTCTTTTTAATGGAAACTAGACTACACTAAAATTTATTCTGCCACTTGAGTAAAAACAGTACCTTAAAAAGAGTATATTTGCTATCAAAACCCATTAATTTTAATAATATTTACAGACCTTATGTTGGTAGTGAAAGCATTGTCAAAGTGAAAATATTTAGTGTGCTTTTTCCCTGTTTTAACATATTGTTTTCTTTGCTACACTTCACTGGGACTAATGCCCCATACAGACAAAAAGCTATCACGTTTGTTGTCAAAAGCTCCTACAAAAGAATTCTTGTTTTCACCTATCTTCTACTCATTCTGTTTTATACACCTGGTCACTTTTGCAGTTAAAGTTAGAGCAGCTCAAGAAATTTCAGTATACTTCTGTGACCAGTTTAGCATTGCTTATGCCAGCTGCAGCTTATATTATCATTGACACTGCTTGCTATTGCATTTTGTATGCTGATTAATGATATGCTTGTTTTTCCTGGAAATCTTTCTAATACCTATCGATTATTCCTGTAATTTGAGGTGTGTCTTTCCTTTAGATTTATCTTGGTGTACAAAATGAATTAAAAATATGCTCTTCAGTAATAGTTAAATATAAAATTGGAACTAACCTTGAGTGCTGTCAGATACTAGGTTAAAAAAAAATGTGTAAGAAGAAAACAAATGGGAAAGCAGTCATATTCTCTACAATTTTCTCCCTTTAGTCAACCTCTTCTCAAACCTCTCCCCCAGTTAAGGTTGTTCTATACACATTACAAAAACATATAAAAAAAATCTAATTTAAGCAACCCTAAGAGACTAATGACCTTTTTCTTTCTTTCTTTCTTTTTTTTTTTTTTAGTACTGTGAAGATAACGTCCTGGGAAGATAACGTCCCCAAGAAAATATGAGCATCACATGCTTTTCTTCGATATAGCTCTCACTTTAGCTACTAGGCAGTTTTATGGAAAATACTGTTAAAGTTACATTTTGTTTAATAGTTCTATTTGAAAATGATTTTTAAATGTGTCAAATGCTTTCTGTCAGTCAGTCTGGCTGTAGTCCAAGTCCATTTGAGTCTCTTCCTCCTTATACTATGTGTGAGGGAATTGTCTACTGTCTTCTTAATTCCCTCAAGAATCTAATTCCGAAGAGTTTTTTTCTTTTCCTCATGTTTTCTCTGTGAAATTGTGGATCCTTTTAAAATAAAGCAGAACTAATCTACAAGCTTACTTCAGTCTCCTCACAGCATAGACCATGTTTTTCTAACATTTAGGTCAAGCAGGTTTAGAAGGTATGTGGAAATCATAGAATCATAGAATCATAGAATGCCTAAGGTTGGAAGGGACCTCCAGAGGTCATCTAGTCCAACCCCCCTG
>JAWLRI010000409.1:82813-94868 GCA_034781795.1 Crypturellus tataupa
TCTCTTCTCCAGACTGAACAGGCCCAGCTCCCTCAGCCTCTCCTCATAGGGCAGATGTTCCAGGCCCCTGATCATCTTTGGGATCCTGCACTGGGCTCTGTCCAGTAGATCCACATCCCTCTTGTACAGGGGAGTCCAGAACTGGACACAATACTCCAGATATGGCCTCACCAGGGCTGAGTACAGGGGCAGGATCACTCCCCTCAATCTGCTGGAGATGCTCTTCTTGATGCACTCCAGGATCCCATTGACCTTCTTGACCCAGGCCACACTGCTGCCTCATGGTCAACCTGTCGTCCAGCTTCTCTGCAGAGCAGCTCTCCAGCAGGTTGGTCCCCAGCCTGTACTGGTGTCTGGGGTTATTCCTCCACAGGTGCAGGACCTTACACTGACCTGGTTGAATTTCGTAAAGTCTCTCACTGCCCTGTTGTCCAGTCTGTCCAGGTCCCTCTGGATGGTAACGCAGCCCTCTGGGGTATTGGATACTCCTCCCAGTTTGGTATCATCAGCAAACATGCTGAGGAAGCACTCTGTGCCTTCATCTAGGTCATTGATGAATAAGTTGAACAGCACTGGACCGAGGACTCACCCCTGTGGGACACCGCTCACCACAGGCCTCCAGCTAGATTCCACACCACTGATTACCACCCTGTGGGTTCCGCCATCCAGGCAGTTGTTAATCTACCTCAGTGTCCACTCACCTGACCCACACTTCCGGAGCTTGCCCAAGAGTGTGGGCACTGTGTGGGGACAGTGTCAAATGCCTTGTTGAAATCCAGATATGAGATATCCTCCGCTCTCCTCTCATCTACCCAGCTGGTCATTCCAACATAGAAGGCTATCAGGTTAGTCAAGCACGATTTCCCCTTAGTGAACCAATGGTGACTACTGTAGAGCATCTTGTCATCCACATGGTTGGAGATAACATCCAGGATGAGCTGCTTCATGACTTTTCCAAGGATGGAGGTGAGGCTGACCAACCTGTATTTGCCTGAGTCCTCCTTTTTGCCATTTTTGAAGACTGGCAAGACATAGGCTTTCTTCCAGTCTTCTGACACCTCCCACGTTCTTCAGGACCTTTTGAAGGTGATGGAGAGTGGCTTAGCAATAACACCTCCCAGCTTATGCAGAACTCTCTGGTTCATCCCATCAGGGCCCAGGGATTTGTTGGTGTCAAGTTTCCCTAAGTGCTCTCTGACCCAATCTTCCTCTACCCAGGGCAAGTCCTCCTCTCTCCAGGCACCCTCTCTTGTCCCTAGGGCCTGGGATTGAAGAGGGCTGCCCTTGGCAAACACTGAAGCAAAGGCGGCATTCAGTAGCTCTGCTTTTTCTGTGTCTTTCGTAACCAATGCACCCACACTATTCACCAGGGGACACACATTATGCCTAATCTTTCTTTTACCATTGATATATTTGAAAAAAACTCTTCTTGCTATTTTTGGCATCCCTTTCCATATGTAATTCCAACTGTGCCTTGGATTTCCTCATCACATCCCTGCATTCCCTGATAACATTCCTATATTCCTCGCAAGGAGCCTCTCCTTTTTTCCGCTTTCTGTATAATGCCTTTTTTTGTTTGAGTTTTGACAGCAGCTCCTTGCTCATCCACACAGACCTCATGCCTGACCTCTTATTCAAAGGGATGCGCTAAGCACGGAGGAAGTGCTGCTTGAATACTGACCAGCTCTCTTGGGCATTGCTTCCTTCAAGAACCCTAGCCCATGGGATTCTTCCAAGGAGGTCTCTGAAGAGGCCAAAGTTGGCCCTCCTGAAGTCCACACAAGGTTGCAAGGCTACATACAGCCCTGCTTCCTCCTTGTTGGATCCTAAAGTCAATCAGTTCATGGTCACTGCAGCCCAGGCAACCAACCACTTCACATCCCCAACAAGTCTCTCTCTGTTTGTTAGTATGAGGTCCAGTAGCCCACCTCTCCTCGTTGGCTCCTCTACAATCTGTGTTAAAAAGTTATCTTCAAAAGTTTACTTCTGATTGGTCAACGTAGATCAATGGAGCTATCCAATCATTCATTTTGGAATGGAGACTTATCAGTTGCAGATTTCAGCATCTTTTCATCATTAAGAAATATTTTATTTAATGTCATACAAAAGAATATAAATGTTTTTCTACTAAAATTTTGAACTATATTGTAATCAAGTAATTTCACAGATCCAGATATGTTGTGTGGAGATATAGTAATAGGACAAAGAAAATTACAGTAGTGACTTTCTAGCCAGGTCTTACCCTCTTTGCTTCTCTGCTTCCGTTTATTTAGATTGTAACTTCTTGTTCTGCTATAAAGGTAGTTTGCAGTCATATCTTCAGTTATGATCTCTTATGACTACTGTAATTCATTTACAAACAATAGATATAATAATGCAACTATAGAAATGTGTATGAAATAAATACTGGTGTTTACTGCAGCATAAGAAGGTACTGCAATTCATAATTTGTCCTCAGAACTATACACAAAATCAAAAGTATTGAAAGGAAACATCTTGAAAAATATTTCAGTTTAGTCATTATTATACTGATGTTCAAATTTTTCTGCTGTTACAAGTGATGCACATCTTCACTGAACTTTTTTGAAATATGGGTGAGTACCTGTACAGTATCAGCAGGCTTCTTCAAATCTGCATTTCCAGGGTTGTGAGACATTTTAAGTGCCTCAACTTGTGTTGAATATTTTATATCCCAGTTATTCTTTGTGCCTTAGATGTTTTTGCAGAATATATTTGCAGAACTGTTGTTTTCTTTGAAACATTTTGGGGGAAGGGCAGGCTGATATAGGTTGCACTGCAGGAAAATTACTTCTAAAGACTTATAAATGTGTCCTGAGCAGGAGATCACACTCTGTCTACATTTTAACTCATATCAGTTAGATACTGAATGGAAAATCACAAAGAAGTAACATACCGACCTTTGCTGTTACTGCACACATTCTGCAATGATGACACATCTTGAAAGAAGGTTCCCAAATGCATGGTGGTTTCCTCTCTTAATGGATTTCAAGTGAAAAGAACATTCTTTCCGTAGTACTTGGAAAGAAGCACTAGCAGAAGTTACTCATGAAATAGGTTCATGTACAATAGTGTCAGACAAGATTCTCTTAGTAGTTCGGTTCAGGAAAGACATACTCCATAATATGTCAATAACCTCTTTTTTTCAGTCATAGATTATGATATGGGAAGGAAGGCTTGGTACTTGGGGAAAAATATAAAAAAGATAAGTCAAAATTCTCAGCTGCACCACTGACCGCAGGAATGTCAATCTGTCTGTTGTTACTCATGCAATGGCTGAAGCGATCTTCTGAATACAGGTTCTTGCCATGCTTGACCTGTATGTTCCTTTCCCTTTAATAACAGAAAAGCACAATTTCTTCTACACTGAACTTTCTAATTTCCCATCTGGAAGCTTAGGTTATATGAAAAAGGTAGTCTTTGATAAATTGTTCAATCCTATGTTCTCTTCTTAGATGACCTTTAATCAGTTCTTGACTTTTTTTCTGTAAATTAGATTCCGTGTACCAAGCGGGGCTTTTTTCCTCTTCTTATTTGATCCGTCTGTCATGGGCTACACCATCATTTTCAATCCTTTATTGGGTTTCTGCTCTCTGAAAAAGCTGATATTAAATCCCCTTCAAATCTATTAATGCCCTTAAAGATATTGTGTTAGCAGGGTCAGTTTATATGGACAAAAGTGAAAACCAAAAATTGTTAGATGTATGCAACAGAATTTGACAAAAATAAAATACAAATATAAGCTTATATCGCTAAAAGCTGAAAGAACTGTACAAAAATCTAAAAGTTTGCTTTACCTATGGATGCAACCCTTAATGATGAATATGCTGGCAATGCTTATGAAATTAAATGAACTCCAGTCTCTTAGCAATATGATCCTTTTGCCCTAAATGAAACATCAGAAACTACTGAGCTTAGTATTTATTGCCTTGTATTATTCATGCTCTACTTATCTTGCTTCCGTTCATATTTGGGGATTTTATTTTTATTTTTGGCAAGATCACCAAACATTTTTTCTTCACTAGTTCTCTATCTCAATTTAAACAATTGATAGTGAACTAATGAAACTGTAGAATGCTGCTAAAAGCATTGTAATAAAATACTCAGCACTTTCTCCCGAATTGCTTTGAAAACACAAAAGCCAGGAATTTGTCACTTGCTGAACATTCACATTTCATTGACATCAAGGCTAGGAAAAAGGCTGACTAATCACATTCTTATTTCAGTTTAATACTTCTGTAGTTGTTCTTGGCTAGAAGCATTCTAACTCCAATAAATTATCAAGAAAAGATCCTTATCCATAAATCTATTTGCCAGCTTAAAATTATATACTTTGCATAATCCCCTATCAAACTTTTTTTCCTGTCCTCCGGGTAGAGATTCATTTAAAAAGTTCTTTACTTTTTTTACCTAATTATTCTTTGTTTGGGTCCTACGGTTTTCTTCTATTTAGTAAGAAATGGGAATAAACTTTGATTAAAAACATACCATGTTCCCTTGGTGGAGTTATTCTGGTGAAAAACTGCAATACCATTTACATAAATCATATCAGATCTGTTTTGTGTTTTAACTTGTCTGCCAGATTATGGCTCCATTTAGAGACTTTAGTGAACCAGATACTTTTCATAAATTGGCACAGCTGGAGTGTCACACATACATATGTGTGAGACTTACCAGAGACACAGAAGTTGATAAAACTTCAGAATTTCATATCAAATCTATTTAATTTAATACTGGATTGTGGAGAAGTTGTGGGACAAGCAATTAGAGTTGTCAGTAATGACAAGCGAATCCATATTAACATGTTATCCCATTTTATTACATTGGCATTCATGAATGAGTATAGGGAGAAAGGTGATAGCAGTCTGAACACATATATATAAAGAAATAAGTAAATAACTGATGCTGTAGAGTAATGAGACAAAGACAGGAAAAGACTCCTAACATTTTCATCAGAGCACATGCTCATCATTTAACCAGTAAAAATGGAATGAAATTAACACGATTAAAAGTATAGTTGGAGTGAGCAGTTTTACAAGTCTGTTTAGCTGTGCAAAGACTGTGTTGAAGCTGGTCAGACTGACCATTGATTTTATTCAAACCTCTAGAACTGCATGTGGCAAATGAGAAGTCTGGCTCATGGAATAGTTGCATTTGGAATGGACCTCTGCCATTGGTCTGCTCTGAATAGAGCAAATGGCCCCAGACGTCTAGTCCAGTCAGGTTTGAGCATCTCCCAGATGAAGACTTCTGGGCAAACTGTGCCAGTGTCCAATCACTCTCACAATGAAAAAATGTTTTCATTGTGTTTGCATGTTCACACAGAATTTCTTGTATTTCAGTTTATGACAATTGCCTTTTATCCTCCCAAGGGGGCACCCCAGAGAAGAGTTGGCCCCATCCTCTTTACACCTCAGATACTTGTAAACAGTTGATAAGCATCTCCATGAGCTTTGTCTTCTCCAGACTGAAGCCTCTACCTGCACAAGAAATGCTCCAGTCCTTTAATCAACTTTGTAGATCTCCACTGAACTTCTTCCAATAAGTCCATGTCTTTCTTGTACTGAGGAGTCCAAAAGTGGAAAAAAGGAGTCTGATTGTAAACTCAGGTCACAGTTTGCACAGGTAATAGAAATCAAGAAACAAGGAAAGAAAAGGAAATGAATTAAAGAAATGAATTTAAAAAAATCTGCTCAGTCAATAGAATTCTGCTTACTTTTCATCAAATGATGATTCAGCCTTTTGGAGCTTAGGTTTTCTGACTAAAAGCTCACCGAGAGCATCTCCTAAAACAATTTCTGTAAGAAAAAAAGTTTAAAATGTCTAGGATGTTATAAATTATTACATAAAATAGTTAACAGTAACTTCATTAGACAACTTGCAAGGGTAAAAAATATCCTAAACAGAATTGTTCATGAAATAGCTTCAACCATGGAATTTTTGTATGTTTGTTAGGATACCTTCCCATTTTTAATATATTTATCTGCATTTTTACCAAGACAGAACTATCAAGTTGTGATGCAGAGAAACAACAACTGTTTACTTGAAATGTTAATATCGCCCTAGGCAATCATACAGATGTGAAAATGAATAGACATGGAAAATCATCGCAGCCACAAAAGTCTCCTGCAACAATACAGTTGTTTTCCTACTAATTAGAAGAGTCCTAGCACAAATCTCATACCCCAAAATTTGTGAGTTTATATAGCTTGAATTGCTAGCTGCAGTTCTAAAAAAACATTTGGACCCATGGCAAAAGACTGTTTCTCCAAATGCACAGAAGTGAGGGAAATAAAAAGATCCCGTGGCAGTATATTGGATATTTATAGCATTGGAATACTTACCAAATTAGAAAAGATAGAAAGAGAAGAGAAAATGAGGAGGCTATTTGGAAGATGCTGGACTCCACTTTTTTTCAATTGTACCTGCTACACTTAATCAAAAAAAGTTATGTCTATGATAGTTGTCTTTATTGAATATGAGACAGTCTTAAAATTAAATTTAAAAAACTCCATAATTTATAAAAGTCATCAACTGATCAGTGGAATGTAGCAGTGAAAGATGCTGGCAAAAAAAACCCCAGATAGTAGGCATATGTATGTTTGTGTGTGTGTGGTGGGAAAATGGAGATTTGGAAGTGTTCGAGATTGTTAAATTTTGTATCACCTAATGTGTCTAAGTAATTATAAAAAGTTCTAAGTAGTTCTAGAAGGCTAACTAATTCCTTAAAATTGTGCATTCACACAGACTGTAGAAAATTCTCTATTCACATCCTTTATCTTAGTTGTGTGGTGTAGACAGGTGATATGGGGGCTTCCACTATTCCTGACCTCATGTCATTCTGGTCTCCCAGCTAGACTAGGTCAAAAGTGCCTTAAACTCTTACACCAGCCTTACACCAGTCCAGTACTGGTGGTTGTGGTAACTAACATCACTGGCACCAACAACTATCAGTAACGCCTGGGAGAGTACCTAGCTTTGCTGAGACTACCCTGAAAAATAAGGAGTGGCTATTACTTATATAACCAGTCCATCCAGGGTATTGTTGGTAACCTCTTGTTTCTTTTTGAGAATGTTCTTATTTTGAGATTTTCATGATCTGCTTTTAAATAGGTCAAGTGAGGCACGTCCAAACTTTTCTGTAGCTGAATCTGAGAAAAAAGGGACATTTTATCATTAAGATTTTTCAAGGAACTCCTATATACATATGAAATAGAAGATCTGGATTTTATGGTCCAATGAAGGAAAACGTTCTTGAATTTCTCATGAAAAGGAATTAGCTTTCCTTCCAGCCAGAAATTTGACTCCCTTTACTAAAACTGAATGAAAGTATTTAAAGATTGCTACATTTATTCTGTTTTGGAGACATGAGAGTATCAGTTAAAACCTCTGTAAATGTACTTACATTTAACAGGGCATTTAACAGAAAGCAATTAATTCATACATACTTGATTAACCACTGCCAGAGCATCTAAACCAGCAATGTATTTTTGCCTTCATTTCTGACCAACAGCTAATGGGAGTAATAAAAATCTGAGAGTAAGTCTACATTAGCTTAATGATCTGATAGAGAAAATATTTTTCCCTTTTTAGGTAAGGGTATATAAATGAAGAAAAATGATACAGAATAACAAGTAAATTTTACAAAAATCATGAAAAAAACAGTCTCAAGAAGCTAAAAGATTTTACTGTTATATCTTTAGGGTGGAGTGAAGTCCATTAATAGCTGGAAGAAAATATACAGTCCATTAACAGCAGGATGATCACTGATATTTTTGGTCATCTTGGAGATGCAACTGTGCATGAGGATTTGGTAGATACATATTTCAGCTTTGTACTTTATTACATTACCTTTTTTTATCTGAGTTCTGCTGGCTTATTTAGAAGGCAAAAATGATATAATAATATTTTAGCAGCACTTCCACTGCTTGAGCCTTCCAATCTAAGAAAGCATAAAAGTCTCTTGACTTTCATCAAAACATATTTACTTCGTCCCACATGCTTCATTTGTTGGAGGCTCCATGAGTACAAGTGTTCTAGCCTGCCTTTTGGAGTATAATAAATTTGGTTGCCTCTTATCATATTGATTCACCTTGCCTTTTGATTTAATAAAGGACCTTTCTCCATTTTGAAACCAATCAAACTAAAATTTGTATTATCTTGTCATTCTGAATTTGTCTGCTTTGGCGCAAATTTATAATTTATAATTGGAGAAATTTTCATAACAATTTTTGGAATGACTCTGAAGAAACCTTTGGTGTTGAAGTTTTCAGGTTTTCTGGTAGTCGTTGATAGGCTACTTCTTACTTTCTCTCATACTAGTAACATATATCTTCAGCAATTAGACCTGTATATACACAGTTCTTACTCCCTGCAAACTATCACTTGAATTATAGTTCCTGCATAGAGTTAGATCTTTGAGTGATTTACAACTGCTGTTGTCAGAAAAAAGGATGCCAATGACAGGTGAAGAACTCCTACGTTTATCGTCATTTATTGTTATTATGGGCAAGGCTGAAGAATTGTCCTGCCTGGTTCTGTACACAGTAGAAATATGCCCTCTGATATATATATATATTTAATGTAAATTAAAGCAAGTAGGTATGTAAACAAGTAGAGAAGGTGCTTTCTAAGATCCGGATTTGACCGGAGAAATTGTTAGATGTCAGATTAAAATTATTTTGAGACGGTTTATACAACAGTAAGAGAATAGCTCCCTGCCAGAATGGGAAGGTAATACAGATTCCATGGACTCTTTCAGTCTGAGCAAGTAAGGTGGCACTGTGTAACTGGGGCACACGTTTGCATGTTTGCACTTTTTTTTTTTTTTTTTTTTTTTAATAGCCTGTTTGGCTTTTCGGAAGCTGAGAAGACTGGGAAATAGAAAGAAAAGCAACTAAAGAGGTCTGAAAGCATGGGGCACACTGAACAGGGGATGTATTAAACACTTATATTACAATATATCATACAGCCAGTGCATGAGGCAATTTATATTTCCAGAAAATCCACTGTATTTATGTGATTTCATGATGATATGATCCTTCCTCTGGTGATTTTAAATTAGCACAAGTGTCATTGCATTTTAGATAGAAATTACAGCTAATATCTTCTTCTGCAATGGTTAATCGTGTTCAAAACAGCTGTTTCAGTGTCACATGCTTTAAACAACTGTAGAATTCAACGTTAAGAGATGAATACTTAAAAAAAGTTAACTTGGAAAATAATCATTGTCTGGTTCTTGCTATGATCTAAATTCAAGTGGCTCTAATGAAAATTAACCTTTCATTTAATGAGAATAACGTGATTCAAAACTGCATTTTCTCCCCACCTCTTTTAAATAATTGAATAATTTAGCAAAAGGAGATACTTCTTAAGCCAGCACCTTATTCTGCATTATCAGACAAAATTTGTAAGATTCTGTGACTGACTGGCATAATTAATGTGGTCACAATTGCGTATGTGTCAGAAAGAAAAATCACTCAACTTGATGTACTTCAAAGAAAATAATAAAAGCATAGAGAAAATAACTCAGGATTCACAGTGCTCATTGAACCTGTGAATTGCTGGAAATTCTGATATTTATTCATGCTTGTTCCCCATTGTGAGTTGTTCATTATAGTCAGAAGACTGAAGAATTGAAAGAGATTATTTATGAGAATTTGCTGCAAAAACATTCTTTCACTTAATTACATGCCTCTGCACTCATACATATGAAAACAGAAATAAAACCCTAGAAAATAGTTACTAACTGCAGATCAGAGAGTAACATTTAAGGCCAAATTCCTAATGGTTTTTAAAAAATACATGTGTATGCACAGATGTCACTGAGTTACTAAAGAAAGATCATAATATTTATCACTTTCAAATCAACAACTTTTTAGTAATAGGAGCAGCAAAGCATTCATGGTAAGTTCTAACAAAAGCTATGAATGTCTTATGGGTTGCAGGACCTTCTGAAATATTTTTCATATGGTGGTAGATAATGTTATGTATGTAAAGTAAGAGCTTAATTTCCAAGCTCAAGCACATATTATAATACAAGCAAGCAAGTCCAAAGACTTGGATCTGGGTTGATTACAAAATGAAAACTAGAGGAACTTCCTATAGTAATAAGAACACAGAAAATGAGAAACTGACATGATCATGTGTCTTCTTCCCCTCTCCCACCCTGCCTCAAATCTTTACAAGTGAATTACAAAAAAAAAAAAAAAGGTGATTTATCTGGACATATTAGTCAAGTGAATTTTATACATATGGTTATACAAGTGATTGTGAGCTCTGGAAGTTTTTATCAGATTTTAACATCTGTTGATGTTCATTCAATAACTTATGTTTTAAAATTTTATTTTCCACTTTTCTGCTAATATGATTTTTTTAAATTATTTTATTTGAAATGTTATCAGCAGTGATTATTAAGTGAACTGAGTTAATAGTTAACATGTGGTTTGTGCCTAATAGTTCATTTGAACATTATTCATCAGGGATGCATCTAAAGTCAAATAAATTTATCAATAATTTCTAGAAAAGAATTTAATTTATTATAAATATTAACATCGTTAAATGGATTACCATCATTATTATCTCAAAAATCTGTATTGATTTGAAAGCTTTATTCTATTTCACAGATATTTTTATTTCACTAAATGGAAAATATCCTCCCAAGCATATAGAAGTACTTTTAACTGCGACCACTATGCTTACAGGTCTATGCAAAGTGCTTTGATGTCTTCAGATAAAAGGTGGCAGTGCAGTATAAAGTATTTCTCTTATTTATTTATTTATTAAGAAGTTAGACTAAAGATGTGAGAAATTAGTCTCTGAAGTGCTGCCAGGAATTTCCAACTTGTGCAAATTTGGAAAGCAAGTGCTGCTGAATAATACAAGATGTACCATTCATGACTGGAGTGCAAAAGGCTAAATTATGGTGTCCTTGGTATATGGTCAGAGCATACTTGGAGAAATAAGTGAGATAAATCATGAAACACTAATCCACATGACTAAACTTAACAGATGGCATTTGTATATTAAGCGTAATTGGACAGAGACCTATGTTTTTTTTTCCTTTGATGTAGATAATAAAATACAGAAATAATGATTTTAATGGACAATTATGTAGATAGAATAGCCATATTGAAATATGTTATATGCTTTTTCAAGTGGGAGTGTTATATATAAAGCAAAAGGAAAAGTGTATATAGTAGAGAGAATAAAATGACACTAGTGTATCAGTCCTGGGTATATATCTTTATTTATTGCCACTAAGAGGTGAAGAAATAAAAAAAAAAAAAAAATCAATTTAGGAAACAAATATTTAATATTGTGACTGGTCTAAGCCTAGTACTTTGTAGAGACTCATTTACCATCTCCCTCCTGCTTTACATTTTTAACTTCCTTGATTTTGTTTAAAAAAAACTTTTATCCTAAGTCATTTTGACTCCTTCAGACTTGTGAGCTCAGTGAAAGTGTTCTTGTCAGCATCTGTAATGATCACTTCAAAGCCAGATTTAGATCTGGAATTCTCATTCTGCTTTACCTGTCTACTACCCTTCAAACTATAAATCTATAGAACAGAATGTTCAGAATGTTGTATGTTCACTTCATCTACCTTTTTTTTTGACTGCATCCCCTTCTTGTTCACTTCCCAAAATATCTCATTCCTAAACCTGTGTGTTCTCTGCAGGCTACTTATCTTCCAGTTGGGTTTCTATATATTAACTGATCTCTGTCCTGAAGATATCTTTTTATCTACTGCTAATTTGTTTAAGTAAATAATTGCATGTAACTATGAAATAATTTTCAATTACTGTGCAGGCTTCCCTATTCAATATCTATTTACTGTAATAATTTTCCATTTAAGAGAAAAGGTATTTGATATACTTTTCTGGGTGCTTTGCTTTTAAACGATGCTAACCATGGCTAAATTAATGTTCCCAATGGTTTATCTTCCATGTTGACATATACTTAGCGGAGCTTTTTTTTTTTTTTTTTTTTTTGCTTTTTTTTTATTTTTTTTTTTTTTGATTTTTTGATATTTTAA
>JAWLRI010000409.1:113322-125164 GCA_034781795.1 Crypturellus tataupa
TTTTTAATGTCTAACAATTTCTCATGTCATAGTCAGTAGTTCTGCACGTGCATTCTGCATCTGCATTGGGTCATATTTATCTGCCCATGTAGTTTAACATTTCTTTCCAATACTGGATCTAAGACGTAGCTGATAACATAGAAACTATGCTGAACAGGTTAGATTTCAGAAAAAAAAAAAAAAAAAAATCACCAATGCACAGTATCTACTTTATTACTTCTTGGAAATTTGTTTTTGTTTTCTGTGAAGTGATATTATTAGGTCAGCTATCTAGAAATATTAAAGTTCTTCAAAATGGGTAGCTACTACCAGCATAACAAGGCAGTTTTATAAATACATTGCAGCTTAGGTTTTCCAACACAGTCGAGTCATGGATTTGCATTTTTTTCCTCTTTGGTAATTATCTGGTTGTCAACTAATTCTTCATATTCTAGGTTTTCTTTTCTCTCTCTCTCGTTCTCTCTCTCTTTTTGTTTCTCCTTCTCTTTCTCTTTCTTTCATTCTTATATTAATAAAAAGTAGCTAGTCTAATTTCACTATTTCTTTACTCTTCTGCAACATCTTTTGTAAATGAATACAGTCTGGGCAACTCTCCAGGCAATGAAGAAAAAAGTGCACTGGGTTGTTAAAGAAAGGTGACTCAAGTCATATGTAACACCAATTTGGTAAAAAAATAAATCGAAACACTCAGTCATATTTTAAGTGTCTCATATGGTATATTAGTGAAGCAAATTGCATGTTTAAAACCCTTT
The DNA here is from genome assembly GCA_034781795.1 of Crypturellus tataupa. Taxonomy (NCBI): domain Eukaryota; kingdom Metazoa; phylum Chordata; class Aves; order Tinamiformes; family Tinamidae; genus Crypturellus; species Crypturellus tataupa. Next base: position 114,075 of record JAWLRI010000409.1, read on the forward strand.
TCTCAAATAGATATATACTTTCTAAATTTTGGTGGGTCATAATTGATAACTGTTGTCTCATTTGTTCAAGTTGTTGGGAATGATGTGAATCAAAAGTTTCCTGCCTCAGTAATACTCAGATCTTTTATGGAAGATTTTAACCAACTCTTTTTTATTTTTTTTTTATTTTTTTCTGCTAATATTACCCTAGACTTCTTCTGAATATTGTGAAGTCTTAGGATTACACACTTCTTTTTTGACTTCTCAGTCTTTATAGTCTTAGAAACACTTTAGTACCTTTATTTTCATGTGTAGAGAATGAGATAATTTAGTTGTCAGTGAAAAAAAAAAAAGAAAAAAAAAAAAACGCAGGTAAGCAGTAATGCTGTAATGAGACATGCATATATGCTTGTGAAACTGTAACGTTTATTTATATTACAGTTAAAACTGTAATTTGTATTACAGTTAAAACTGTAATATAAATAATAATGACTACATGTATCTAACCCATTCTCTTGTATTTGACAATGAGTCATAGTGGTTAGGAAGGAAAGCGAGAAAGAGTGAGAAAATTTTATGTAGCAGTACATTCCTAGTCTCCAGTGACTTGTGACATGGGAACCCCCCAAGGCAGAGGTAGTTTCTGTTATATCTAGTAGCTTATTCTTCTTTGAAACCTGCTTTTTGAACCACCCTGATAGTACTTGCAACATATGTCTCAAGATCCACCTCCATTTTCCTCTGCATCTACTTAGTAAGAGTAACCTAAGGAAGTTACTCTTTTTAGAGCACACCAGAAGGCTTCAGAAGTCTTTGCCGTACATTGTAGGAATACAAGAAGAGTGATTGGTAAAAATAACTGTACAGATTAACAGAAGGAAATTCTAAGAACTATTAATCTAGTAGCACTACTTTTGATCTAAGTATGTAAGATACAAATCAGTACAAGATCAGAGTCTTGGAAAATATTAAATTACTTGGTAGTTTTCTGAAGATAACTGTCTGTTGTCTGGGATTCTTGATCGGTGAATCTAGATGAACTGATTTAGTATACATCCAAAGCCATACTCCTACCAAAAACCAGCGAAGGTGGTTGTTCATTATCTTAGTTGTACAGGATCCTTTCACTCCTTACCTTCTTACATCATCTTCTATTCCAGACAGATTATTTGAAATAAATAAAATTCTATCTTTATGCACAACTTTTCTTATTTATGATCCAGTGATGGCCTCTTTTATTTTTGTTCTAAACTATCCTGTTTTTGATAGGGGCAGGGAAAAATCAAAACTGTGTAAGTCATTAAATATGCAGGTGGTAGAAAAGTGAAGCCTAAAGTGGAAACTGGGTAGAGATGGCCTTGAATAAACTCTCAACAGATTGTTTTTCAGTCAATATTAGATAAGCAAATGCCAGCAATTGTTAGATGTACTGTTAGAAGCATGCATTAAAAATCTGATATTAGATGAACCAGTGCCACTTTTATTCATTAAACCAGCAGGGATTTACACAGTAATCTGATGTAGAACACAGCTTTTTTACCTCAGTTAATTATGTGAACAAGTAACAAGCCCTCAAAATTCCTATGTGAATTGAGAAAATGTTTTCAGAAAATAACTTTCATATATTAAACTCTACTTTTGCGTTTAGAATTACTAAAAGCAGTAGAGACTCCATAGAGACTTTTCAGTCTTGACTGGTTCATTCAACTTCTATTTCTTAAAAGTGAAATCAAAGGTTGTATCTCAAACGTTGTATCTCAGTCTATATTTGCTGATCTCTTAACTAGTAGGTATTCATAAATTCCACTGATCACTTGATTTAGTGCTCATTTAAGGTACAGATAAAGCAGCAAATGATGGAAAAAGTTATCCTATTAATAGTATATTGTCTATACTTAATACTATTCCCTTCTCCCTTATTAGTTTTCTTTGTGAAGTTTATGATTGTGCTCACTCACACTTATGGGGTGAGAAAATATGACATATGCTGTCAAAGGACAAAACAGGAAGACTTATTATGTTTTATTTCTGCCCTAATACAGCAATCTGGATATCGTGGAATCACAGAATGGTTGAGGTTGGAAGAGACCTCTGTACATCATCTAGTCCAACCACCCTGCACAAATAGGGTCACCTAGAGTACATTGCATGGGATTATATTAAGTCAGATGTGGAATATCTTCTGGGAAGCAGACTCCAAAACTTCTCTTCTCAATCTGTTCCATTGCTTGACTGTCATAGTCAAGAAGTTTATCCTCAGATTCAAACAGAACTGCCAATGCTTCATTTGTGGCCATTGCCTCTTGATCCTCACTAGGGTATGATTTCGCTTGTCAGGGGATTGGACTGGGAGAAATACTTGTCAGGGGTTGGGATGATTCCTATCTTATTTCTTTTATTTGGTTACACTTTCCCTTGTATTGTATGTGCAGTAAAGAAACTATTAGGAAATATGAGACTGTGTTATGCTTTCTTAGCTTTTCCAACCAACTGAATTTGCATATGTCTGCCAAGACACAGTACTTGAAAACAAGAATGCATTTAAGAGTAAATTCTCTGCAGCTTTACTAGGGATTTTATAACTCTTATACTATGGATGGTAGATTCAGATACTTGGATGAAGAGATGTTGCATGTGGATATTTCCATAGTGCACTTGTTGTCATCAGTTGGGTTAAGAATGCATGAAGAATCCCTTAGTATTATGTTTCTTCTGGTTTCTTGGCAATGACATGCTTTTCTTGCTTTTCTTGCTTTTCTCTGTCTATAAAAGCTGGAGACTGATATGGAAATTGCACATGGCACTGTTGGGGAGGGGTTTTATCCTTCAATCTATCAAAAAGTTTTTGGAGGAAGAGTTTTGCTCTTATTTTCTCCTTCTTTATGGGGAAAACTCTCTTTCATTTATAACATCTGTTTTCTCTATTTAAGCTTTCCAAAATGTAGTCTTCCAACTACAAAAGGTTGTAAGCCTTTAAATAGAGCTTAATTTGCTTTTCTTTCTTTTCTTTTTTCTTTTTCTTTTTCTTTTTCTTTTTCTTTTTCTTTTTCTTTTTCTTTTTCTTTTTTTCTTTTTCTTTTTCTTTCTTTTTCTTTTTATTTTTATTTTTTTGCTTCTCAGAAACTTTTTTGGATTGTTGCTTTATTGAATTGATTTATACTTCGGTTTACTTTGAATTTCAAGTACTCTGAAAATAAGGGATCTGCCTTAATGATTCCCAGGTTGTTCAGGGAATTTCTTGTTGTTATCACTCGGGTGGGGATAAGTCAGAAGATGAGAAATGTAGTGCATTAGAAATGGTACTTAAGATGCCTGTATATTTATCTTAGATAACTAAATGTTCTAGAGCCACCAGAGATAAGACTTTCATGTAAGACATTGTGGCTTAATGCCCAGTTCTCTTATGCTGTACTAGAAACAGTGTTGATCATGTGGAAGTTAGAGCTGCTGCTTTGCTGTCAAGTTGTAACCGCGACTACAGGGTTTGCTGCTTCAAAATATCTGAGAACCTAAAGGTCTCAGTTTTAAGACAGGTCTGGTCCTCTTCTGTTCAAAATGATGTGTAATATTTATATTTTTGACTTCATATACTTAATAAAATAATGTCAGATAACATTCAGAATACCGGCTCTACTGGAATTTTGTATGCAAACAGACTTTTTTGCATATAAATATATATACATACAAATGCATATATGTATACACAAACCTTTACAGCTAAATACAAATTCAGCAACATACTCATGAAAAACTAATGTATTTTATAAAATTACATACTTTCATCTAGTTCATGCATATTTCAGATCCCAGGAGAACTGCTTCTTAATTTATGATTAAAACAAAAACAAAACAACAACAAAAAACAACAAACATTTGATGTTATAATAGGTTTGGAGTCTTTATTTATTTTTGTGCATTATGAGTTGGAATAAAATACCAGGTTTATGACAAGGGGGTGTGCCCTAAGCTAGTACAATCCATTACACAAGATTAAACCAGAGGAAATAACAAAGATTCAAAAGACCTTCAACCAGCATTTTAAGATTTTGAACTATTTTAAGATGTTCTGTCTGACTGCCAGAAGTTGGGGCAAAAAAGTACGTACAATTTTTGCTCCAAGAAATCATTTTCAAGTCAGGAAAGGTTTATTGTAAGCATTTGCCTATACAGATGTCTAATACAATATGTTAAAATAATTATGATTAATAATCATATAGCATAAGAATAGCACAAATATATGAAAACAAGTCATGAGTTGTCATTTTTCTTCTTATTAGCCTTGTATCAATGGAAGGAGAGAAGAAACAAAACTAAAATTTGTTATACTTGTTACATTTCTGAGATACTTTGTTTCAATAGTATTTGCAGATATATGCAGGAAAGTATTAACATAAACAGAAAATATTCTTTTGCAGCATAGTAAACATAGATAATGTTTTTGTGCATCATGGTTTAAAGTCCATGCTATTGTAGGAATTTAGGCCTAAAGATAGTGAGTGGAATGTGTGTTGTTTGAAAAGTATCTCTTTGTTCTGACAACTGCCATCAAGATAGATTATATATCAATATATTTATATAATCCATGTATATATATATCCATGTATATATATATGTATATATATATATACACGCAGAGGATATAGCCAGGGTGTGGGTTGAAGAGGATGACTGTAGTTTGCATGTTGTTTGCCTACAAGCAGCTTAAACAAAAGGGTTCTTGTGAAGTACTTAGCTCTGTCTGCGGCAACATTTACAGCTGGATTATTCTCATGACATTATTCATTATGGAGATGGTTTCAGAAATGTAAAGATGACATAATTTGACATGTGGGAGAAGTCCTCGCCTTTCAAGTAGAATTAGTTGAGTCAGGGAAAATAATGTAGAATGGGAAATTTGATTTAGTAAAAGAAATTACTATTTATTTATTTCCTAATAATTTCCACCTTAAATAAAGCAAGATATACACATCTATAAATTCAGCTCCTTCTCCAGTGTTTTTGTTTGCCCTTGGCTGCTACTCTGTTTTGTATCTGTTAAGTTGATTTGTGTCCTTGATTTCATTTTTTATCCTACTTTTCATTGTTGTTAAGCATGTAAAGTTACCTTGATTAAAGAGCAAATTGTCCAAAAATTTTACTTGACAAATGTCAGTATGTCCTTTCCACAGCTCTGTTTATCTGACTTCTGCAATGTGAGATTACACTATGGTTTTTTTTTATGATTTCTTTAAATTATTCATTTTTAAAATAAAACTCTACACTACTCTGATAAATCTTTTGAACTTCTGTAAAGGAGAAATATAAAGATTAATATCTTGAGTATTTATATAATATTAGTGGTTTCTGTGTCACAAAAAGATGAGAGGAGGAGTGTTTTTATATTCCAGCTGGATAGCTAGATAACTATATAGCAGATTTTTTTGTGTAAAGTCTACTGAATACTTACTTAGCATTGGTCATATAGTAAGGTCTACAGTTTTACAGAACTTTTTTTGCTTGATACTCTTTACTGTTTGCTTTTGTAAAATCTAGTACAATTTTGTAAAATCATTATGTAAAAAATATGTTTTGTTTACATGTATTTTGTTTATGCACTATAAGTTGTTTGGAGGCTTTTCTGTTTCTTAATCACTTCATTTGCAAGACTACCATTATGTGAAGCAAATACAGTTTATTCCTACACATCCTGTTGCTTGCCAGGTTAAGAAAAAAGCATCTTAACCAAATCATAGTGAATTTTAGAAAATAGTTTATGTCATGTCAAATGTTACATGAAAAGTATATCTTGTGAGCTCTTGATCTGTAATTGTCAGGCTTCAATGTAAATTTGAGCAATTTCACATAGTATAGAGTGTTAATCATAATATTTCTTACTTTTGAAAAAAAAATCATCTTTTACCTGTAAGGTCAAATAGCCCTTATATGTCAAGAGTTCTGTTCTCATCTCATTTGAAGGTGACCAGAATTTGACACAAGCCTAAGATTGTACTGCAATCCTATAGAAAAATCATTCAATTTTTTCTTGCAAAAGACAATGATTTAAGCCTTCACTATTTTCAAAAGTTTCAGCTCAAAATATAACAGCTATCTGCCCTTCTCAGATATAACATCTATAATCTCACATATAATAACTATTGGCCTCTGTAGCAGTGAAATAGTCATGAAGCACACACACTTTTTTTTTCCTTTTTTGCTCTAGAATATGTGTAATAGGAATCTGAAACTTTGTACGTACACAGTCAATTACAAAACTGGCATGTGTTAATGCAAATTGATCACTATAGAGTATGCACACAAACATTAAGATGTCTTCAGTTTAATGCACCTTGCTACTACTTTTGGAAATAGTTCTTCAGGTATCTTTGATTTATTTCTTCAAGAGTTTCCTTTTATTTTATTGCCATATGATTTCCAAAGCTCCCACTACACCTGAAAGACAGACCATACTAGTTTAGTAAGCACAGCACTACAGTTCTCTACCAGTGTAGATAGGGTGTTGTTTTAACTAGATGATAGAATGATGAATGCTTATTAAATTTAAAGATAACCGTATGATGGAAGAGTGCCTACGCATTAGGATAAAACTTGAAGTTCAGAATGAAACTGGCAGAGGGAAAACTTTGTGATGAAGAAGACAATGCTCTTGGCTATGTGTGAGGGGAAAGTATAGTAACTAAGTGGAAGTAACCAGATACTTAAATACAAGACACAGCTCAGGTTTGCAGAGAAGGTGTATGGAATTAAAATCTTGAGCTGAACATGGTGATGCTGATTCTATATTCACATGCAAAAAAAACCCACCAATACACTAGGATAAATGGGAGTCAAGACTGTAGAACTTGTGAAATAAGCCTTGACTGCCCTTCATAGAGTAGTGTTTGGACAATCGAACATTGTGAAATTTGTAGGTTATTTGTAAGGAGTCCAGAGAAGTAACAGAGAGAGTCCAATTCTAAAATTCATGATGTATGAGGAAATTAGCCTTGCTTGACTTAAAGATTGAGACAGGGTACTCTTTCTACATGTCTTTGAACACATGAAGTCCTGAAGAAGAATGGAACAGTGCATACTGTGGCACGGAAAAGAAAAAATATCTTGATTTACATATCTGGATGGTAATTGTGAGATATTAGGAAAATGTATTTGTAAAAAAATGTTTTTGTAAGAATTATGCCTGTAATATCCCTCTTGAAAGCTGGGAAATCTGTCATGAAGGAAGATTTTATAGGAACAGGGTAAGCATAAATGTAGAAGAAAGTGAGAATTATCCTATTCTCATTTCTAGTCTCTTAAGTTTTTCTTTGATTAACAACTGTTCTAGAGCTTCTTGACAATAGTACTACAGAGAACTTCTCTATTATGCTTTGTGTCTCTCAAATCATCTTCAAATTTTTAAGCTTCTAAAATATGTATACCAGAACTGGAGGTATAAGTGTAGTGCAGCAGCATGGAAACTTGTGGATAATACATCACACAGGATTTTTTTTCCTACTGTTTGTCAAAAAAATGTGATATATTTTCTGAATGTAATGTTCAACTGAACAGCTCTGACCCTTTCTAAAGATCTTGCTTTCCAATTTAGTCAACCATTTTTGTGTGCATATTGTGCTTTTGCATGTGGTTCCATTGAATAAGAATTTGATTACCAAGTGAATATAAAGAGCTTCATATCTGTCACCTGTCTTTCTTGCAATTTATTACCTACAGTGCTTATGAGGCTGTCAGTAAAGAAAAGTTCATACAGTACAGACCCAAGGAACAATCCATGCAAGAACTTATGACCTGACTTTTTTATCCTAGTTAATATGCAGTTGCATTTTTAAGAACCTGAACTATTTTAGTTTTGTAATGTAACATGCTAAATGTATCATTTAGATCAGTAAATTGGCTTGTCATGAAGTATCCAGTCAAAACACCTTACAGAAGCATATTGCATTAACAATTTTACCTCATCAATTAAACTTATACTCCTACCAGGGAAAAAAAAATAATTTGACAGGACCTGCTTTTTCCCAAATTTGTGCTGATTGGTATTAGTTATATTGCATTCATCCAATTCTCTGTTAATCAAACATGCACTAGCCATCCAGTTATTTTATGATGGACTGTCACCCTGTAATTACCTTGCTCATCTTACTTGGCTTTTAAATATTGACACATCTGCAAGGTTTTCCCTCTGTGGCTTTTTGCAGAGGTCTCAGGTTTTCTGAGAGCAATATAAATAACACAGATAGATGAGGGAAAAAATGGATAAATTAACTGAAAAAAATTTTACTTTTTTTATAATTTAGTTTAAAATTTTGATTTCTCTCTAATATGTCCCTGAACTTCTGTGAGATGAAAAATATTTCATCACAGTATGTATGCATAACTGAAATGCAAAATACATCTACATATTTCATTTTTTAAACGTAAACTGGAATGTAACTGTCAGGAGATTAATGAGGGGGAAAAAGTGTTCCAAAATTGTGGCATTCATTTCATTTTTATGCAAAGCTGAGACCTGAATTATACAGTTTTTTTTTTCTCATGGTCTTTTGGGTATTGTATAAAATACTTAGCAATTTTTAGTGATTAACCTTCACCAAAATTCTGGTTCTTTTGGCCCTGGTGTTGTTAGGAAATGTTACCATTTTAGACTGGAAAGGGTGAACACCAGGGCAACTCTGGTTTGCTAAAACTCAATGTAGTTTACACACACAAAAAATAGTATATTCCAGGTATTGATCTGGCTTTCTAATGCAGACATTAGGCAATTTTCTTCTGTATTTAAAGTCACTGTATACCATGGAAAGGACTATACTTTCTTCAGAGTAAAATTTCTGAGCACAAAAGCATCATTCTGAGCATAATTTTTCCATTTTTCTTTTGCAGAAGTTCAGGAATATTTACATGGGATTTGGATTGGAAAAAAAAAGGAATACAGGTAGCCTCACATCAACTATCTCACATCTCTCCAGGATGACAAGCACTTATTTAATAAAAATACTATTATGTGTCTTCAGATAGCCCATTTCATCTTACCCATTCTGCTTTAATAACCTTATGTGACCTTCGCTGGTTGCTGCTCATGTGCTGCATTACTTGACCTTTCAGTGGGGATGAAGACAGAGACCATTATGGAGGATTTTCTTGCCTTTACAAGGACAAGGAGGCAGGAAGCCTTCACTCTGCTGCTCACATGTAGCCTTTGAGTGCCCTATGGGAAGGCAGTCAGGCCTAGAAGGACAGTTATGCATTTGCTCCGGCAGAGAGCCTAGATGAAGATTAAAATGAAAGTAAACCCCACATTATCTTGGTTATGAAAGAAGGAAAATAATCTTTCTAAGATGGTGGATGTGGCATGAGCAAAAAATCCGTCAGTTATATCTCTATGAAAAAGACATAAAATTACCAGTGTTTGCCACTTTTGAGAAGCTATCAGACTATTCTTATATAGATGAGACCATAGGAATAGAAAACTGAGGTCCAGCAAAGTTGGGTGGTGCAGAGAGGGAACAAGATTTAAACAAACAATACAGATAAAAATGCCTTTCTCTGTGCTGAAAAAAACAAAATGATACACCTATCAAGATTTCTATGATACTAGTATCTCGATGGGCTTAGTGTCTAGTTATTTCAGTATTTTGTATCTTTACTGCTTAATATTTTGACATTGAAATGAATAAGAGGGAGTTTGTGTACATATAAATACACACACATATAAATATACATGCATATATATATATATATATATATATATATATATATATATGTTTATATATACCCTAAGCAGTTCTTTGCTGGGAAAACTAGATATACCAGAAAACAATATGCGCAATATAATTTTGATGATGTGCAAGGGAAAATATTTAAAAGAGCAGAGAAAAATTCAGATACTTTATTGAAAACTATTAATGAAAAAAACATATATAGATTTGTACTTCACCCTTGGTAACTAAATCTAAAATCAGTTCATTCAAACTAGAAAAAGAAACAAAACATGACTTGAATGTAAATAAATTATCTCTTTTATTTGAAATTCCGGATAATAAATAAGTTACCAAAAATATGTGTTGAACTATTCAGATAAATAGAGAAATGGCAAGGATAGGCAATTGGAGATTTTCAAGATAATATTCAGCATCTCAAATATAAATTGATCTTTAAAAGATAAAATCCCATACAGAAAATTAAGCCCAGGGCTCTGATTAGTATCTTTGCACATATAACACTATTTTTGGTAGGGAAATATCTATAGTTATGGATGGTTCATAAGACTTAAATGTTTGTTTTAGGTAAGCATGCTAATATTAAACTGAAGAGGCATATAGGCTGGTGCTAAAGTAGTAAGGCTTATGGAATAATACTTGGTGTTTTGGGGCAGAATGCTAAGAAGAACTGATTGCATAAAGCATATTTAATTTCAATTATTTTATATAAAAATTTCAGAATCCATTCCTAGAAATTCCTTTCCAAAAGAAAATGGAATATGATATTAAAGAACTGCTCAAACACAGTATTCAGATAATCTTCTTAAAACTGATTAAATTGTCACAAAACCTTTTTTTTTTTTCTATTTGCAAGGTTGTCTATGCTTCCTGCTTGCATATAAATCTAACTATCAGAGATGCGCATACTATGGCTTATTTAATGATAGATTGTGGGATTATTTTTTATGATATTAATTAGGAAGAAGAGTTTTAGATTAAAACACAAGGATGTTGCCACTGAAATCTATTTCTATTACATTTTTTTTTTGTGGGGAGTCCTGCTCTATTTTCATAATGAAACTATAGAAATGTTCTGTTTTGTTCCTAAGCTGTGTGACTGAGGAGTTTATAGATGTTGAGAGATAATATCTTGATTCTCTTGATTTTACTCCATTTCAGTTATTTGGGATACTTGTTTTTTGTTTACTTGTTTATTTACTTTTGCTAATATGCTGCTCATATCAGGTACCTGTCACCAAGCCTGTTCAATATTCAAGATGAGTAAAAATAATATATAAATGCCAGCCCTTTCCATTGTAGTAGCTATATATCAAGTTCTTCATTATATTGAGCTGTATTCACAATATATGTCATTTACTTAAAAAGGAAGGGAAGGGAAGGGAAGGGAAGGGAAGGGAA
>JAWLRI010000409.1:128165-142298 GCA_034781795.1 Crypturellus tataupa
AGACTAAGCGAGCTGGGCCTCTTTATCCTGGAGAAGACTGAGAGGAGATTTGATCAAAATGTTCAAGTATCTGAGGGGTGGTTGTAGGGAGGATGGGGCCAGGCTCTTCTCTGTGGTGACTGGTAAGAGGATGAGTGGTAATGGGTATAAGTGGAGACATAGGAAGTTTAATCTCCGCATGAGGAAGAACTTTTCTGATAGGAGGATGTCAGAGCCCTGGAACAGGCTACCCAGAGAGGCTGTGGAGTCTCCTTCTCTGGAGATCTTCCAAACCCACCTGTACATGTGCCAAATGCCATGTGTCCCTGCTGGAGGAGAGGTGTTGCACTAGCTCTAGAAGTCCCTTCCAATCTCAACCGTTTTGTGATTCTGTAATAGATCTCACCCTGAAACACAGTCACTCATGGGAGTCTTTCTCCTAGGCTCTCCAGTATTTGACCCTCAGACCTCTTGTCACACTTACTTGCCAGCTAATCCAGTTTGAAGTTGGCTGGTGTTTCATACCAAACGCTCACATGGTTCTCTAGTAGCTGGCCTACATGTGTTTTCTGGCCTGCAACCTGGTCCTGTTTGAAGTTGGGTAGTGATCTGCATGCTCATGCACAAAACAGACAGTACTAGATAATCATACTAATCAGTAGATTGCTTCCATGAAGCTGGTCCCTTTTTATTCTGTCCTTCCATTTTTCCCATGGTTGTTCCTCTCTCTCCGTTTTGACTTTTCCTTTATCTCCTCACAACTAAACACCCTGCCCCTAATTACTACTTCCCCATTAGTCCCAGTTTTGAAATTTCTCTACCTAAATATGGTTTTACTGATATGGTAATGATAGCCAAATGATTTTGGACTATCAAGAAACTACTGCACCAAAAGTCCTATCTCCTAATGATCTGAGAAATACAGGATTCTAAAAGCACATTTAACGGTTTGTTAAGACATGTGTGGAATAGCTTTTGCACTTTCCTACATGATAAAAGATTTTTCTTGTTCATTTATATGAAGAATTTGTCATTGATTTCAAAGTGAAAATCCTGCCAACAGAAAAAAAAAAATTGATGCTAGTATTGGGGAGGGGAGTGTTTTTGTTGTTGTTGTTTGTTTGTTTTTCTTTCTTATCCATAAAATTATCTCATACTTTTTTCTGACTGGATAGACTAGTTAGTGCTGTGGTGGTTCCTGTCAACTATATATGAATCAGTTTATAATCTTTAGATTACCTGATGTACAAAAGTGCTTACAGTATTTTTACTTTTGTTTCCTTTTTTAAAATGCTTCTTTCTAGGACACAAGGAATTCCAAGATGTTTCAGTAGATTTATTAGTTTTATTAGTATTTTAATACTCTGAAATGGTATTTGCAACCATTAAAAAGATTCCTAATTGTAATCTTGTATGTGAGCGTTTGTTTTTTTGCTGAGTGAAGAGATTTACAAGCAGCAATAAAAGTAGGAGTACATCAAGTTCTTACTAATTGGTACATAAAACCTGCTGTTAGGCTCATTATGGCTATGCTCACCAGTGAGTCTGTGGCTTCCTGCGTGCTTGATGGTTAGTCACCCAAATGCTGGCCTCTGTAGTGCCATGGAGTAGACTCATGATTCACCCCACAGTGTAGCTATCTTCCAGCTCCTGATTCCCTCTAACCTTGGTATTTTTATTTTGAGTTAATATTACTGATTCAACAATCTTACTTCTGTTTCTACTTTCTTATGAGGCACAGGTTTAACTTACACTAGTCATTTGCAAACTAATAGTGGTGGCTATAGTTCAATGATATATTTGTTCGCCCTTTTTTCATTCCTTAATCAAACTGGATCAAATTCACACAGTTGAGCTTCATGAAAGTAGGTCCTGAGTTTTACTATAAGGATTAAATCCTGCACAGAGTACGGTCATTTATGCCTCAGTTTTATTAATGAATGTAGGGACCTCTCCTTAGTAAAAGTGAAACAGAATCTTGGGGAAAAAAAAAAAAGAAAGAAAGAAAAAAAAGCATTATTTATGGATTCAATTAATTAGAAACTATTGAAATGTCTCCTCTTTAGAATAAAAGTGTAACTGTGTGCTGCATGCAAAAAGGTTCACTCACCTCTTGGTTGTAATTATTTTGTTTAAATTAAAATGTCAGTTCTTCGTGATTAAAAAGCTGCCTACAGGGAGTGTCTGAAATAAAAACCTTCCTTCTCTGACTGCCTCATTTTGATGTTTAGCTTTTGCTTTAAGTTGTGGGGTAAACCAATTAACCTCTTAAAAAATAATGCTGAAAATAGAGAGATGTGCATTCCCTGGCTCTGTTCTCTTTGCTTAATATAAGGTTTATATACTACCACCAGACTAACCCTGCTGTATTCTGAATACACAGGTCTTAAGGCTGCTATGTAATCTCTTCACAGGATGCAAGGAGAGATCACTTTCATCCTTGCAGAGCAGTATAAAAGTTGTAAGTCAAAACTATATTTTCACAGTTTGCAGTGAGTCTAGTAGAAATATTATAAGTTTTCTCTACATTATTGTGATGTATATTTATATAATTATGTTAACCTGTTAGTCTAGTATATCTGTTTTTTTGAAAAGAAAGCTATTCTAAACACTTAATATTACAGTAGGTAGAGACACCAAGATCCATACATTTAAAAGACAGGTACAAAAAAAGGTTTTTTTTTCCAAAGACAATAAACTTTGTTTTGCAGTTACCTTGTGTCATTTCATCTGATACATAACTGCATACAAATAAATCCTGCTTTTTCTCCGTAATACAGACCAGAAGAAAATCTCTCTAATCATTCATATATGTTTATTTTAATTAGCACTTGAAGCTTTTGAAAAATTACATATTCTAACCACCAAATTTAGTCACACAACTGGTACACTTTTATGACAGCTATCACTAATATGTTATAGTCATAAACTTAATTGTAAGAAGAAGTTAGCAATGCTCATTATAATTATTTTTATCCAGTGTGCTTTCTACATCACATTTGTCATTCTTGAAAAAAAAGGAAAGGATAATTGGAACATGATGATTATTCTTGTAGGCAATTAATTTATAGAGACTAAGGCTAGGGAGCGATTACAAAAGAAAAGATCATCAAAATATGCAGTCAAATTGTCAATATATATAAACTCTCAGACAGATGTCTCTTCTCTGTATCTTAACACCATTCTTGCTTTCTATCAGTTTTTGTTTGTAGGGTTGCGAGAGCTTTGAGTTCTGCTGCTCACTAAGTTTTCTGTAGCTTAGAGTATGATTTCTTTCAGTGGGGGAAATTGAGGTGCTTTGGGGAGCTGGGGCTAGTAGTATATGCTTAGCTCCCATTTGGAACTTTTTGTTTTTATTCCCAGCAGTCCTTCCTCCTCCATGTTTTTGGCTTTTCTCACTCCCTGCAGTGCAGATGTCAGAGCAAACTTTTCCTCCTGTGCAAGGGATTTCAGATCACTCACAAGGGCAACAGTCACCCTCCCAGAGGTTGAGAGGTCCATGCAGGCCCTCCAAGTCTTCGTGAAAATCTCTCTCAATTGCAGGTCTCTCTGTCTCTTGCTGCCTGCCATCTAGCTCAGCTCATCAAAATAAGGGCAACATTTTCAAGTCCTGCTGTGGGAAGTATATCTGAATTCTGCAGCTGAAGTAGTCAAGCGCAGCAGGCTTGGGCAAAGATAATTTGTGCTACAGGATGGCAGGCTGCCCTCTTTCCCATCAAGGCCATCACAAACATACCTTCAAGAACATGTTTGAAAAATCTTGAACTGATTCTACTTCCAAGGAAGTGATATTCCAGGTGCAGACATTAGAAAATGGAGCTCTCTAAAAAGTGTCAGGCATTTCACAAAGCTTAAAATGACTGAATTGGTAATAGGAATCAGAAAATTATTTTAGAATATTTATTAAATAAGTATTTATCAAATATTATGTAATAAAAGAAGTACAGTATCTTTTCTGGTATCAGTTCAACACTCATTCCATGATCTAAGCAAGCAATTCTGAAGAAAATACAAGTATTAGAGACTTAGGTTGCCCATAGAAACAGATAATAAATTTACCAACATTCTTATTGCTCATAAACATCTGCTACTTAGCTGTAGTCAAAACAAAGTTCCTGCAGCAGCAAAGAAAACAGCTGCCACATCAAATACAGTCTTGGTGGTGCAATGAATTTTACTGACTCATCTCCCTTATGCTAGACATAACTCTTTACAGTCTTGGAGAATACATTTTTCCCTTTTAATAATTTACATAAAAGACTAGCTTAATGTTCAAAAATATTGTACATGCAAAGAAATCAATACATTGACTGGCAGGAAGATAAAGTGTAGTCTTCTATCTTGTTTCATGGAAAAATCTGTGTAAGAAGAAATTGAAATCTTGGGGTGATTGCGAGGAATAGACATAAATTTTTATGAGAATGATTTAGACTCACACTTTTCAATACACTTATTTTTTTTCCCTTGAAAATTCTCTGAATTGATTTTTCTTTTCTAGAAAAAAAAATCCAGCAAAAATACATAAACTGCTTGGTTCCATGAAGGAATCTTTTTGAAAGATTAGGTGAGCTGTCAAGAAGACATGGGCAAATGAGTTATGAACTCTTGTTGATATTCAGTCCTTTACAATATCTGTAGTATCTATAACTTATAAAACCTTTCCATATTACCTGTGGAAAGAATGCTGTCTAAGAAGGAAAAATCATAAGTTGGAAACCAGCATTGATGCTGAATTCAGACCAAATTGCTTAGGGTTCTGCAGAGTCAGGTCTTTGAAAATCTCTAAGTATAAATGAATCATTTTCTGCCCCCTTTCCTTCACCCTCCCTGTCCTGCTCCATGTGAGTCAAAGGAAGTGGTATGTGATTTACAAATGGTCTCTTTTTTCCTTTCCATTTTGACAAAATTCAGAACCTTGTTAGATATTCTTTTGCTGGAGATAGAGGAAGACTATGTTCCCCTCACCTTAATCCTCCCTCCCCCTACCTCTGCTATCTTTTTTTTTCAATTCAGATTGAAACTCATTCATTAACCTCATGTAAAAGATGATTCCTAACAATTCCTTTAGCAAAAAAGGCAACAGAAAAATATAACTTCAGATGAGAAAAGAAATGAGATTTCATTTGTGCTCTGTTGGTTTTTCCTAGGTATTTCTTAAGCAGTTGGGGGAGAAAAATAGTTTTAGTGATCCTAACAAACTGTATAATAAAGTGCTGGGGAAGAATTTACAGAAAGTTAGAAGGAGGAGAAATTTGAACTGGCCATGATCTTTGAATGTAAGAAAGATGTTCTCTGTCTGGAAAACAGATCTTCTTTTTCAAATTATATACTCTCCAGAGTATAGAATCATAGCAACGAGAGCTGAAAGGAGTCTGTTTAATCATCTTGCCTCTCTTCCCTCCAAAGGATGATTTTTCTGAATACATCTCTTTCCCCGACCTCCCCCCTTGAAATATACTTTTAATTGTCTCAGACCTAGAAGGTGAAAATCTATAGAAATGGCGCTTCTGTGACATCTTAATGCCACCCCATGAGTCCTAGTTAAAACAAGCTCTGCACTCCCCAAATCCCAACCTCCTAAAGAGTGAAACATCATTGCATTCACTTTGGTCACATTTCTGAATTCAGTTACTTGCTACCATAGCGCTGACTTGTGAATCATTGATAAGTTTGCTCAAAGAATTCCTACCTGTGGAGGCCCCTCAAAGATTTTGTTTGGCTAATCACCTTACTACTTTGATACCTTTTGGCTTACGTGTCATCTGGGTGTTATTCACTTACAAGAAATGCAAAACTCCAAATACAAAATTCTGAGGAAACTCAGTATATATACATATATATAAAAGCAATATATTATGACTGTAGAGTTTAGATACTGTGTCAGATGTGCAGAGCTCTTTTGAATATCAGTTTTGAATTGTAGTATCTAATGGAATATTGTGTATTGTCCAAGAGAATTATAGCAGATATTCCCCCTGTTCCAATACAAGGTTATCTCTTGATGTGCAAGAGAACTGGAGAGAGGATAGGTTCAATAAGAACAATATAATTTCTGCAAACAGCAGTAAGATTTTGATGTTTAAAATTCCTAACTAGAAAAAAAAAATTCTTGATGCAATGGAATTAGGATGGGAAGCAGGACAAACTTGAATCTGTTGGAAATCTGTGAACTCACTGCCTAGGTTGCCTAGATGAAGAAGAGACTGTTGTTTTATTAGTCACTAAACAAATCTGGAAAGGGTGCAGCCTTCCAGAGCATCGTGTATAAGATATGCTTATAGTAGGAAAGCTTAAGTTTCTCAAGCAATTTGTATTTAGATTATTTTAAAAACATTTAGATGCTATTAAAAACAAAACAATTCCAATTCAAGTTTTTCTGCAAGGAGAAAAATGAGTATCTCCAAATTGTCCAATCTCATATGAATTAAAGGAAATGGCTGAAATGTTTCTACAAGGCAAAACATAGCATTTTCAAAACTATTTTACTGAGTTCCTGCAATGTAGCATTGTGCCCTACTATTCTAATTTAACTCTCATTTACTCTCTTCTCTCTGAATTATCTTTGATCCTGTCAATGAATGCAGTTAAGAACAATTAGCCTTAATAAGGCCAATGTCAGTGTAATTTTATATGCAGCTAAATTACAGAATAAAATAGAGTAGGTGATGAAGAAAAGGCTTCAGATGTCACTGACATCTGAATATATATGAGATGCATACGTCTCTTCATTCTAAAATGAAGACAGTATCAGAATAAAAGTACAAAAATTTTTCCTTCCTGAAGTATAAGCATACTTTTTGGCCTGGAGATACCTGTCCCTATGGCTGCTCTAGACTTAAAGAGTCAAGATCAGTCTTGATTTTTCCATCTCAAAGATGAGATGATGGAAGATACTCCACAACAAAGTTCTCAAAAGATTTGCAGATTTTTTTTTTTTTTTTAGTTATGTAAAAGAATTTTTACAATTATTCATTCTGGTTTTAGACCAGCAACCAAGTACTTTCTTGTTTTTAAAATGTCTCTATGTAGTGCAGATTGTAGCTCCACTACAGCCTGTTTGTAAATCACACTTCGCAGGCCCTGCATTTATGGACCTGCATAATAGATAATGCTGTAACCTTTTAGTCCATGATGTTTTAATCTAAGTTGTTTTCTCCAGTTTGCTGTTTTTTCAGCTACATAACTATACTGTGGAAGAGAAGAAACAACTCTAGGAATATGCCAGAATATATAATTGAAGATTACATTGTAAACCTGAATTCATATACTTGCAAGCCCAATTTCACAAAGGAATAAAGCCCTAATTTAACTCAGTTTAATTATAATACAAAACAAAACAAACAAAAACCTTTGTCTTAACAGACTGCTCTGTCCTCACAACAAAATATGTAACACTTCTCTTTGGTATATTTGCTATCCAGAGATTCTCTCCTCTCCCTTACTTTCATTCTCTTTGTGAGTGAGGAAGAAAAACATCCACTGAGCTCAGCAGAGCATTAGGGTGATTGCAGAACTGTGTTGCTGGCCATGACATTTTTATTTGCTGGAGGGTAATACTTTGTGACTACTTACAGAACGTCTCTCAGAGGATATACTGTGGTCTTTTAGCTCTTATGATGCTGAGTCAATTGAATGCCTCATATATAATGAAAAATGGAAATTTTAATTTATAACTGTACTGTAAATGCAAATTCATAATAGCAAAAGTAGCAAGGGAATCTTGCATTCTAATAATCTATTTTCTCTAGAATTCTACTCTTTTAAATCATGTGCAAATTTGTCTTTTTACTATATACTGTTGATGCAATGAATATGTTAAAGCTATGTATATATTCTGATCAGTATTCAGTTAGTAAATTAGCATGTGAATTGAACTGAAGGAACAAAGGAACTTTTCAACATGAGCTGAACTTGAGCTTTGTGCCCATTGTGCCAGAGTTTTAATGGCTGAATTTCCAACACAGAGAGCAAGATGACATTCTTGCTGATACCCTGAACTAGTTGGAAAATGGCATAAATCATGGACAGAAGCATTAAAGTATGAGTGATCACAGAACGAACGAGATGATTGAATGATCTTTAATTTGCACTTATCATTGATGCCTAAAGATGACACTTTTGTTCACGCATCTTCTTGCTTTAGACAGGTGGGTTCCAGCTTAGTGTTTCTTAGTCTTAGGTTTTTAGCTGCCTTACAACCTTTGAAGCAATGAGTTACCATGGATACCCCGTATTCCTAATCAAAAGTGTCATATGATCTGTTTACGAATGTTTACGGTTCTCATATCAGTATTTTTAAAAATCTAATCATCCTTTAGATATAGAAAACCTTCCATACAGATACAGAATCACATTTTTTCACCGTAGTGACAAAATGCAATGTTTTCCTTAAGTTGCAGAGGAAAATTGATATGTAGGTATACCTGAAACTAAAGTTCACAATTTAGATCTTCTCTTCAGATGGTGCAGTAAACTGAGTGCATAGGTTGACATGGTAGTCAATTCTTCCTCCAGTCCGGTTTGTGGACAGAAAACTGCTTGACATTATTCTTAAATTTTATTTGGATTGCTCTGGAAGTTCAAAATAATTCCTAATTTGGTATAGTAATATCAGTGAAGAGTGTTTTTGTAAGAGTAAATTGGCTGTCAATTAAACCTCTACATTTAAGGAGCTGTTGTTGTTCTAAGATTTACATTTGCCGGTATAGTATTAAGAACAAAAGAATACAAAATAAAATCTCATTTTCTGTTATAGCTGATTAACCTATTTCTATGGTTTAAGCAAATATATATAAAAAGATGTGTATATAAATATATGTTTATATATAAATCATTAGATAATTTTGAGTTATGAATATGGAAATTACCATAGCAAATTCTGTTTGAAAATAAGGGACAAAATGAAGGCAACAAGGTTGCTGCTGCTCCTTAGGGCTGTTAAATCTGCCTTTTCCTTGAATATTGATATATGTTTCTTTGTGTGTGCCTGGATGTGTTTCTGTGGTCATGTGACAAACTGAATGCAGAAGATGATCTGTCTGAGAAATCAGAGATCATTGTGAGGGAGAGAGGAAGTAAGATTTTTTTTATGCCTATCATTTTCTGATCCTGCTCCACATATAGCTGTGAAATTACCAGTGCTGCCAAACAGGATGAAGATGCTGGATGTGGGAGCAAGAGGAGCATATGAGATGCTTCAGTTGCCATGCTTGCCACATAAATGCAGGTGGAGGGGTGATATACAAAAGTTAAGGACATCATATTGTGATTAAAAGGAAAAAAATGTTTCATTTTATTTGCAAATTCTGAATTTGAGAGCACTAGTTGTTAACATATCATCTCTATCTGCATACATAATGTATTGTAAAGGGAAAAATGTATCTAAAGCAACACAGACACCAATTGTTTGGATTAACATATTTTTACATTATAAGCATTTTAAGATTTGATTGCCAGTTTTTCATTCTTATACAAAGAAGTATTTCCTTATTATGCAAAATCTATCATCATTTTCTTTTGTCTTATTTTCTTTTAAACATTCTCAGTGTTGTCTGTGATTGCTTTTATCATTACAGATAAAATTTTATCAAACAAACACATAAACAGAGTCCTTTTCTGTTGTACTATTAGGTGTAACTTGCAAATATAAGCAATACAATATCAGTATATTTTTTGGATGCAAGCTCTCTTGAGCACAGTGATCTTCATAATAAGATACTATGGATTTTCTGAATTTCTTTCCGGATATCAGTTTGTCCATTAGCACAGAAGGCAGCCTCGTAAGTTTCAGTGCATTTTTTCCCCAGCTTTGATGGGAACTAAATACATGCTGTACACCCAAAGGTGTTCATTCAGTGAGAAGATTGGATTGTTTGGAAACTTGATGATTGTTTGTGCAAGTGAAAAAGAGAAATCTTTGATTTATTATTTTTATTATTTTTAGCATGAATAGGGAAGGACATTATTCCAGTTTATATGGCTGATTATATGAATACAAGGTGAATTTACTTGACTGCAAGCAAAATAATAGTATTTTGTGGTTATTTCTATAAAACAAGATGGATGTCCTGCTCAAAGCTTCAAGTACTCTGTGGCAAAATGGAAAAAATCCCTGAATGTCCATTTGTCATTCTTTCAGATGTCCTTCCCAAATGTGCCATTCTTACCATTCCCTCTCTGATCTCCAGATTGACTTGACTGTCACTGCTTTTGCCTGTGGCATTCCTGGAAGATGTTAAGAATTAAAGCTTAATTTACATATCAAATAGAAAAACAAGATCTTTTCAAAACCAGGATACAAATGAACAAACAAAATGAAAATTCACTGCTATACTAAAGTAGTTTCATTTTCTGTTTTTGAAGAGGAAGAGCTCTTACTGTCAAAATCTGGATGTCTTGTATATTCATATTTGAACTATTAGCATCAGTAAAATTGCAGGAGATGTCTTAAGTAAATCAGGCATTTAAGAAAATTAAGTATGATAGTGATTAGATTAGGTTAATAGCTATAAAGCTTCTATTCAAACAGCCATACTAATAGCCAATGAGAGGACTACTTTACCTTCACAGTAGTGAGAAGGATGATTTTCCAAAAATATTTTCTAATTTGACTCTACTTTGTTCAAAAATATAAAAACAGTGAGGGAGGATTTTTTTTTCCTATTGTGTCAGATAGCAGCTGAATGCAGGAGTTCTAAAACATAATTCTGGCATAGTTTCTAGCAAACTTTTTATCTATAAACTTGGAGATAAGTGTCAGTTAAGGGATTCATATTCCCAGCAAAATCTCCTTCAACTCTCCTTACTCCCATTACGCTTTCTCATCTACTAAAAGTGGTTTCATACCAAGGGCTCCTACTTATCATTTTTGCTCTGTTTCAAAAGAAAATATCTCTGTTTATAGCCCAAAGCAAACACTATGCTTATCAAGTATCCTTTTAGGTTTTTTTAAGCACTATAGTATGTATTGACTGTAAATCTATTCTGCATATATTAGTGTTTGGTTCATTCTCAGCTTTTACTAGGAACACCTACTATGGGCTTCCTGTTGACTAGGACACAAATCTACAAATAAAGTACTTGCCTGCAAAACTTGTCTTCAATTTCTAGGTGACTATTGCTAATTAAAGTAGGACATCTCCATCAGAAAAGACTGAGGGGGATTGTTTTTTACAGATTTTAATCTTTATTGATCTACCAAAGAAATAAGAGTCATCTTTGGGAATAAAATCTATGAAATTTAATATTGTTTTAGTTATTTTACTGCATCCTAGAGGAAGAAACAGTCCTGAGACAACCAAAATTAGGGATATGATGAATTAAATAGAAAGGTGCAGACAAGTGAGAAATGAAATAACAGGTACATGCAGATACTTAAGCTAACAAAAATTAAACTAGTGCGACATTATTTTCTTGAGCTGTGTCCTTAATACAAATTTTTCCTACAAATTCTCCTGGAATGATTGATTTCATTGTCACAGCATTTTGGTTGGGCCTTCTGACAATACTGTCATCTTATGCTGGGAGTCTTGCCTGAGTCTTGCCTAAGTCCAGACTTCATATCCGTACAGGACTGACAAGGCATTGTGCTCACTTGATGCATTGCTTGAGCTGCAGATGTGCACTTGTTTTCAGAAGGATATATGACAGCTAGCTTTCAATTTTATCTTTGATGTGCAGTATTTCTCATCAGGAACTGCACTTTGGGGAAATATTTATGTGTATGTGTGTGTGAACAGTTTAAATAAAGTGGTAAAACAATTTGAGAATTTCACTGAAAGTGTTTTATTCTGACTCTAGAACTAGTAGATAGCCTGATCAGATCAGATCGTCTCCATGTCACTGTTTTTGTCTGTTTGTTTTTGATTCTGCTTTCAGTAGCCTTAAAAAAAATGAATACTATTACCATGTAACGCATAATTACTGATTCATATATTTGGTGATGATAATAATCATTAGAATAATACTGAAATAACATTAAAGATATATACGTAGAAAGCATCTCATATAGTTTGTTCTATCTGACGCTAGATTGTTTTCCTAAAAGGTGTTGCTTGTTCACCGAACTGTTAAAACTGCTTGAAGCTGAAGATATTTTTTAAGTGGTCTTTGGATCAATATACCAAACTGATCAATTGGATCACTTACCCATCAGCACAGTAAGGACTGAATAAATGTTTCTATTCAGGTGACTACTTTTCCTTCAACCATCGACTTTGGATGTCGAGGCTGTTGTATGACTCTCCAAGTATTTATCACCCATAATCCCATAATACCAGAGTCAGCTACCAGCTATCAGACATCAAATTTCTCAAATGCAGGCATTTAAATTGTACTGTAGAAATTTTGAGAGGTCAAGTGGTCACTCTAACCGGATATCCTGCAGCTCCTGTGACTTGAGTGGGTCTGACACTTCTCATCCCTTGTAAAACCTGTCAGGTTTTTACCTGGAGTAGAAATCTAAAAGAAAAGGAAGTTCATTAATATTGTTCATTTTTATTCCTATTATGACCCTGACTAAGATTGTAGATGTGATCAGATTTTTTTTTTTTAAAGATCTTCTCAGAAGAAATGGGAGAACTCCATTTGCAAGCATATTTTGTCCTCATTATTTTTACCAGCATAGAGCTGCTTAAACAGTCATTTGTGACTGCTTTAAATACTTTGTTATTAGATGGTTTGTATTTTTTCAAAATATAATTTTAAATGTGATCAAGAACTTAGTTGAGAGAAAGATTTATTCCCAACTGTTCTGCCTCAAACTTTTTCTGCAACATAAAATGTTGTGTAAAGGACACAGGGAGGACTTTCCATCAAAAGAGTTTATTGCAAATTAGTACTCAACATTTAAGACACTCGGAACTAAGACAAATCTTAAAAATGTTGACCTTTGACTACCAATTTCTTCATGTGCTCAAAGGAGTTGGTAGATGTCACAGAAATAGAAACTATTTATTCTGTTGCATTTAATATTGTATTTAATCAAAACTTAGGTTTCTGAACCCTGAAAATACTACTAGCCAGGGTTTATTTTCCTTTCAAGATTTATTTTTCTTCTTCTTCATTGGTCAATATGCTGCATTTCTTATAGGAAAGGATTTATCTCTCCCAAATTGGTGGACTTTGTTCAAAATTTTAGATTCTGGGAGCCAAGCAGTAGTAAGGGTTTTAAGCTGTCTAATTCAGCTTGAAATTTTCTACTCTGTGTGTTCTGTCATCCCTGAAGAAGTATGTATAGAACACACAACATTTTTTTGAAAAGTATGTAATTTATTGTTTCTCCTGTTTTGTCTCTATGTGGTTAACTTTACTTTGTGGATGGTTCACAGTTCCTGCATATTTGCCGGTGAATCCATAGCACCAAAACCAGCTCTAATAGTTGCCACAAATGTTGGATGCATGCTTGACATTATTTATGAATACTGTAACTATGCGAATGTGTTGTTCACTTCTGAGTCTTTCTTTAGGCAAGTGAAGGAACAATGCAGGTAGTTTTCCTCCCAGCAATAGCTGAATAAAAGTTCTGAATAAAGCTAACGAGAAGGTGGATTAGTGCAATGCATAACTCCATTGCATACGTGCCAGACTGAAGTCTCTATCCTATCTACAGAAAAAAAGTTAGTGAAATTTTAGAACAGTTTTCACATAGACTTTTCTTCCTTATATTGCCGCATGCCAGGATAGTCACGATACGCAGGCATTATGAAAAAGAGTATGGACATAAACTAAGCATGGCAAGTTACAATCCACCTGAGTCTTGTCTCAGTTATTTGCAGGGCAGATTTATTCTTCTTTCATTTAAACTGTGAGAGAGAGCTATAGAAAAGAACAATTTGTGTCTTTGTGAAGAATGTTATCTTATAACTGCTTTTCATTTTCATAAGGTACTAGGTATGCTAGATCTCTGATAATATGCATTAACTAGATTATATGACCAATTGAAGGTACTTAAAATGTTTAGTAAGTTGCCTGCAGTATGAAAGGCACATGAGATCATGACTTTTGCCACCATTCTGCCTATCTGTCGGAGCAGCAAGCAGGCCTGTGACACCACCTAAAATAGAGATAGATACAGGAATGTAGGAAGATATGGAATTAGGTACAGGAGGGTTTGGGGAAGAAAAAAATGTATGTTTGGTGTAAAACAAGCATGCT
>JAWLRI010000409.1:143283-153862 GCA_034781795.1 Crypturellus tataupa
CCGTGAGGGCGGCTGGCCTATCGCATTCTCCTCACCTGACCATCTGGACGCGGGACCCTGAGCGAGGAGGTGCCGTTTCTGTCGCTTCCCCCGGCGACACGGCATCAGGGCGCGTAGAGAGAGCGTCCCAGCGCGGTCGACCCGCGGCTACAGAGGACCCGGGCGAGCCACGTGCGCGACCGGCTTCACAGGAAGACCCTTCCCTGACAATTAATTGTTTTCCTTTTCTGCTCTTATTGAATTATATCTGTGCTTTCTTGCCAATGTCAAAATCCAGTAATCTATTGTCATCAGAAACGAACTGGTATATCTTTAAATAGAAGTCATGAGAGTAACAATTTCTCTGTCAAAGCAGCAAGTCCCCTTAAAGCCTCTCACAAGGAACAGAACAGATTCTAGGGACTTGATTTTGTTTTCTTTTGCTCTGCTATTTTGTTAGAAGATGTATTTTTATAAATTAAAACATCTTTGCATCTTGCACCACAATAGCATCTTTGCAATCACAATATACATCCTCTTGTCCAAAAATCCTGGTATGGAAAACTGGTGTAGAGATATGCAGCACCTCTATCCCTTGAGGATGTATCCTAAAAGAGTTCCTGTGATGCTTTATGAGAGTGAAATTCACAAAGAATCTAACTTTTGGTAAATCAAAGATGATAACTTCTGGAAGAATACCATAGATAAATAGCATAGATAATGCAGTTTTGATAGTATGTGAGGTATGTGCACATACTTGTAAAAAATATGTATGCTTATTTCATGTAAATAAAATGTGAAGGAAAAGAAAACAGCAAAAAACAGTGTTCAAAATTGTTGAAGAGGAATCAGGTATAAGTTCCTCACTTCTGCAGGTAATTACTTTTTTGAAGTAACAGTAAAAAAACATAACATTCTCCAATGAATTCATTTGACAGCTGAGCAAACAGTTATTTCTAGAGGTATCAAGTAGTTTCATAAATCTTTTTATTCTTCAAGATATTGTGTAAGTTTCACTTAAATTTGTATGTTTCCATGAAGTAGAAGAAATTCAGATGTTGGCAAGAAGGTAGCCTGCAGTTTGCAAATTTTGTGTGGTGTTTCATTGGAATTTTCTAATTACATTGAAAGTCTGTTTGTCTCCATTGTGATGACTTCTACAAAAATACAAAAAAAAAAAAAAAAAAGTAGAAAAGGGAAACTCAATAATAAAAAAAAATCTCAAGTTTTAATGCCATGCATACACTATTTTACTTTTATAATAGTTTAGCTCCCAAGTACCCAAGAGCAAGAGGGGCATATATAATTTTTATTTTTTAACTTATTTTAAATAAGTAATTATTATGTTGTGTGAAGTATTCATGACTCTTGTTTTCAACTAATTAATTGTTACACATAGCTCAAATTCTTTTACAGCAAAATACGTATGCTTAACCACGAATACATAAGGACATTTTCAAGATAAATACAAGCTTTTCACACTTAATTTGTTTTTCATTTATAATGAGTTATGGAGGTTCATGCTGTATTTGATGAATATTAAGCATGCCTATATACATCAGATAGTATTGATATTTGTAAGTAAGCCTACTAAAAAAAATTTATGCTTCACAAATATCTGTGATTGATAATACTTAATTAGAAATAATTGGCAAAAATTGTTCTTAAGGGATAAATAAAAATAACACCAAATCTTTCAAATATTTTCTGTCTAAGTAGCAATATGCTTTGTAAGCTGTGTTTGAGGGGAACAAAACAAAACAAAATGACCAATAGATTTCATTATCAGACTGCTTGCCTCTTTTGCCTCTTTCTAATAATGTAAATGAAATAGTTAAATTCTCCTACCTTGAGTCCAGATTCTCTAACAGATTTGAAAGCTGAGGAAAAAATAACAATCATTAAAGTGTAGGTGAAAAAGGATACAAGAAAATGACTCCACATAGCATAGGAACTGAAATGTTTTTTCAGTTTGTTTCGTAGTTTTCAGAGAACACAATTTGCCACTTCACTTCTAAACTGGTATAATTGAAACAAAATTATTTTGGTAAGAAATATAATGATTGTATTGTCAATTTCAGTCAGTGTTCTTAAAATTTCTTCAGCTGTGAAAGCGATCTTTGAGAAAAAATGTGGTTATGCTTTCTATTTTGTTTGAAAATATGGTTACCAGAAAGGAAGTATTTATTGAAATTAATTTATTGAAATTATCCTCAAGATCCGTTTAAGAAGGGAGTGAGGCTTTTTATTGTTCTTCACCGTATGCAAAAATATGCTCAACGAAGTAAAGCAATTCTGGCAGCTTAGCATCTAGAGGGATGTGATTTTAAATCCACTGTAACAAGAATATTAAGATTGATATCTAGAGTGCACAGCCCATAGAACACCTGAATTGAATTCAGTACGTCAGGAATGTTGCTTTTGAACATCCTAAAAAGTCTTTAAATACAAACATACAAAGTAGTGGAAAATTAGACCTATGTAATTTTGGGAGGGCAAAACCGATCACTGGCTTTCATACAGAAAAAGGAGATGTCAAAGCGTAAGATGTGCACAGCAGGTTGCAAAGTTTTGATAATGTTTTACAATCTTTTACTTCTTCAGTTAATACAATGAGACTTTTCATGCTTAGCATCAGGAAAAAAAAAAGCAAGTAGACTTAAATGGACTGTTGCAGAAAAATCAAGCAAGTTGGGCTCTGTAGAAATTGTATTATTGCTTTCCTACATGCAGGCTATTGTAGGGAGATATGGGTCAGGCATTAGGCGTACCAGGGGCTGTACAGAGGGGTGCCTGTATCTCCTGTATGACCCCGGGGCTGGAGCATGCTCGGTCAGGCCCATCGCACCTCAGAGGAAGGCTCTGGAAGCAGGATGGTGGGGGCCGGAGTGCCTGGTGGTGGGGGCCGGAGTAGTCTGCCCCGGCCGAACGACTGCGCATCACCAGGGCTCCACCAACCACCAGGGCTTCCTAATTACCATAGGGCCAATCCTGACCCCCACTCCTCCCTTCCCCCATTTGCGTTATGATATTTAAGTGAATGTTGTCATTAATAAACTGGTCGGTGGACCTTAACTCCTGTGGAGCTGTATCATTTGTCCGTTGGCCGGGGGACACGCCCCATCCTGTACTTCATCCCAACAGCACCTACTGCACCTGAGGGCTACCTTCGACCCGCGGTCACCAATCGCCGCATTCCCTCTCAGCGGCAGGGCCAGACGTCGGGTAAGGGATCCGAGGGCCCTAACTCTGGGGAAGGTGGTGGGTCTGCGACCCAACGAGGGACCACGGACACAGCGACGGAGGGTTGCGGCACTGCAGTAAAACGCCACTGGAGCGGGGAGGCAGCACGCACCGGGTGGCAGTGACATCGCCGTGGGAACCAGAACCCCGGGACCGATTTTATGCTATGACTGATTTCAGATAGAGGGTAAAGAGACCAACACCAGAGGAGGGTGGTGGTTTCTTTACTGATGATGAAGTGATACTTAGCTAGGTAGTTATATACAGAACACTCTAGAATTACTCTGAAGGAGGGGCAATTGTGGTTTTCATTGTAGACTAGAAAACTGTCTTTATTTCTAGGACAAAATTATTTCCACTATGTGTAATACTGAAACATCACTCACAGTGTATCTGGAAGAAAATATTTTCTTTTTAAACATATGGAAAAATCACACAGCTCTGTTGCCAAAATTCCATCAAACGTTTAACTGCATGGGAACAATCTGAGTCCTAGCAAAACCTACAAAAGTATCCAGACCTTTTTTACAGGCTAATATGCATGTTCTGAAAACACTTCTTTGGTGAGAAAGGGAAAAGAGCACTTCTTGAAGGAACGAAGAGGATGGTACTGAAGAACTCAGGGGATTAAAGTCATGCTAACACAATATACATGGCATATGATTAGGCATGGGAATGAGTAGAGACAATCTTATAAAACTGTGAATTGCTGCCTAGCAAAATTCAGAATTCAGAAAATAAGGAGATCTTCATGTCCTTGACCTAATTCACTTTCCGATCATCACATAAGAAATCAACACCAGAAACAGGAAAAACTGAGTTTTGTATCACTAGACCAATTTTTCTCTTCCAGCGAGCCTGTCTAAACAACTTCCAAATGTAGAGCTAGCAATATAAAGTCCTGCTATGACTCACCTTTCCCTCTCAGTAGGTATATTGAGAAATAAAATATCTTTGCAACGGTTAATATTTGATATGAATATAAAACATAATAAAACATTAACCTTGCATTTGCTTCTTTTTTTTTATTTTCAAAATTAAAATTGTACTGACTTATCTCAACAGCAGTGGAAGAATACTATTATATCTACCTTTATGTAAAGAGGCAACAAGCCAGGAAAATGCTTCTTACAGTCCAGGTATTTCAGAGCACTGAGAAGTGCTACAGAAGAAATACAACTCTCTCAAAGTATCTCACTGGTTTCCTATTAGAAAGAAGAGACATGAGGGTTACTTTTTCTGACACACCAGTTTAACCAGCCAACTGCAGCTTATTTTCCTCTAGTAAAGCCAATTAGGGCAGAAGGGAGTAGAACACAAGAAATTTTATGGAAAAAATAATAGAAGCTTACATATGGAATGAAACAATGATTTTCTTCTCATTGTGTTATATAATACTGCACATATTGCCAAAACGTGTATGGGAATACATTTATATGATACACATATATTTTCTCCCAGCCTAATGTTATTCTGTGGGGTAGCTGGTAGAGAAAGTACAAAGAGCATAAAAATTAGATGTTTGCTTTCAATGACAAAATACTTAAACCTGTAAAAAAGTTAGCTTAGGGAATATAGTTCTGAAATATATACTCTTTTGCCTGGAGTTCAAAGTGCAATCAGTACTTTCAAGCTATAATATGTAGTCACTATTACTCTGACAATAACGATTAGTTGTACATATATTCTCTCCTGTTCGTTCTCTGACTTTTCACTACTATCAGTAGTATAATCTAAATCATCAGTACCGAAAACAAATATTCTATGTAATTTGTGAATTGTGACCACTGTTTCTTGGTATTTACTTGCTTAGTTAGTAAAAAAGTAATATATAAAAAAATTAAATATATGTATATGTGAGTTTTGCTTCTCTCAGATAATAGAATCTGGCAATTCATACTTATGTCAAGTTTGTTGATAACAAACACAGAACTCTCATCAAGTAAAAAGTCTGTGATTAGAATGTGATGGTCTCCTAATTTCTTCAGCAGTATGAACTTTAAGAAGGGTAATCTTTGCTACTGGCCATCATTTTTTCATAGTTTTAACTGAAGAGTGAACAGAAGAAATTGTTATAATCTAAACAGATTCAAATTTAAGAAAACAAAATTGACAATTTATCAGTAATTATGCTGCAACTGAATAGATATTCATAATACACAGTTGTAAAAACATTGATTTTCTTAAGAAAAAGTAAGAAAGTATATGGACATTATAATTGAAGCATGCAGGAAGTCATTGAAATTGAAAACTATCCCTAGTTTTCATCCCTAAAAGATCTGTTATAGCATTTATTTAATTACATGTCAAGTGAGGTTTGGACTGAAAGATTGGTTTCTCT
The DNA here is from genome assembly GCA_034781795.1 of Crypturellus tataupa. NCBI lineage: Eukaryota > Metazoa > Chordata > Aves > Tinamiformes > Tinamidae > Crypturellus > Crypturellus tataupa. Next base: position 148,847 of record JAWLRI010000409.1, read on the forward strand.
TTTTCTACATCCTTTCCTGATGCCATAAGATGTGTTTGCTAAGTGAGCGCAGGAAAGTTTTTAGTTATTCTCTTTTGGGTGTACCTTGGGATACATGAAGGGAATGACTCTGATACAAAAACTTATAAAAGAGTGTGAGCAGCCCAGAATTCTCATCCCTGTCTTCTGCTCTTACTTTTGAAATCTTACCAGAAAAAGGACCCAAAAGTCCTCTAAATCCCTCTGCATTAAAGCCAGAGCAGAAATGAATGGAGAAGTATTGAAGAGGTACTTGAAGAGATATGTGTTGCCCCTTTGCTTTTTTGACAAGAAGAGCCTCATAGAGAAATGATATCTTTCTCACAAAGATTTCTACATGACAGAAATGCTTGTTAAATTTCATAGTCTTGTATGACCATGGTAAAAATGGTATTAAAGCTGCAGTGAAGCCAGGAATCTAGTCAGATGCACTGCTGAAGAATTTTAAGAATTTATTTGCCAGCACATCACCACCTTGAAAGGTATATTCACTCTGTGAAATTAAATGTGTAGCCTACGCGCAGAGTTCTGCGTGCTGCACCTGAGTGTGCTTGCAGAGAGCTAGCTATCATTTTGTTCAGAGAGTTCTTGTAACACGGACAAAACCTTCTCTTTCACGGTATAGGACCAGTTTTTAAAATCTGTGTACTCATCAATGGTAAATATTACAAAAGCTAGCTAACTGTTTAAAAAGTGTTCCCAAGTGATAGTAAGTAGTACTCAACTGACAAATAGTCATGGGTTCCCTTGTCTTACTATAGTCTAGTTTACATAAAGAAGAGGATGCTGAGATAGACTACATGTGATTCTCTTTCATCACAAGATTTTACTTGCAATTATGTTAAAGATGAGTATTATTATTACACAGATGCCGCATTAATTTATACTGCAGATAATGACATTTTTTTTGGAACAACAACAACAGAAAAATATATTCATTAAATCTTTAACTATAATATATAATAGAGATTGTTTACTGAGTTGGCATTCATTCCTTCAGTTAGGAAGCAGTGGAGTATAGAATAAACATACTGAGAGCATGTTCAAAAATAAACTTTAAAACAAAGCTTGTAGGTCTTGTAATGTTTTCAGTAATTGTTGAAAATTCTGAAGATTACAAAATTCTGAAGGATAAAAGTCTGACATGGGGACCAAATAACAATATTGATTTTACCTTATTTTAATCTGATGCTTCTATAATAATAGAAAGAAAATTATTTCGACCTTGTAAATTGTTAAGGTAACTTCCACTGCAGATTGTTTAATTTCTGTATTTGTATGAAAAAGTACAAGATTTTTTTCCCTGAATTTCTCATTGGTATAAACTCCTTTTCTTCTTCTTTTTCTCTTTTGCATGTTATTTTTGCAAAGGTTGGAAGACGTCTATTTTGATTCAAAGACTTCACTGTGGAGGACAAAGTCGAATAAAGACAAAGATTAAAAATGTTTACATGAGAACAGATATTTAGCTTAGATTATTAACATTCTGCAAAAATTGAAGAGAAAAAAAAAGTTTTTTTTCTTTAGTGAGGATCAGCTGTACTTCTGCATGCCTTATAGCTTAAAACATTTTGTTTCTATTAGAATCTCTTTTTGTCTTGAACGTTTTTTTGTCTTGAGCTAAAGCAAAATTAAACACAGGTTATATGTGGGTGTCTACTTTCTTGACTAAACAATAGACAATGCTGTGAACTGTAAGAATTAACTATTTGATTTTAAAAGGAGGAAAAATACTCTTTGTTTTGTATTCATTAATAAAATAAAACGCATGATATGAGTTTGTTTACACTAATTTAAGCCTCCTTTTCAGTGGTAGGTATCAAGATTTTCATTATATTCTACGCCTAGAAAAGGTATTAGATAATTGGAATATAGATTAAAATTTCGTTCTTTCCTGTGCAAGTCAGATCATCTACTTTTGACTTAAATTCCAAAAGTTGTTGAAGGTATTGCAGTAGTTCAGTAGAGTTAAATTTATATTAAATGATTATAGATTGAGTTTCAAATGTAAATGACTCAAAAAAAGGTATAAATATTATATATTTTGTCCGTTGTGCATTCAGAATCACTATAACGCACTGCACATTTCCCTCTGGGATTTGAACCACTTGTTCCATTTTGTAGGAAGCAAGAGGTTTTTTTGAGTAAATGCATTGTTCCTTTAGGAGTACAAGGGGGAGATGCATGATACTAGCAGATCCAGTCTGTGCACATTTTATTTCTTTACTCTGGGTCCTGTTTTAGGGCAAATAATCTATCTGTTCTATTTCAACTATGATAATAATTTCTACATGAGTAGGTAGCATAACTAGCTAATATTCCATATATGCCTTCTAAATCTAGCAAAGTAATAAAAAGCCTCTTAACTTTGGGTAATATCTAAATATTAGTACTCCCAATCAGAGACCCAGCTTGCGCAATTCACTGGATATAATCTGGTTAGTCAGGGCTATCAGAAGAGAAGTCATTTGTGGAGCTTCCCTAGATTAAATTCTTTGGGGGAGTTACCCAACATTATGAAGGCTTGCTCTTGCGTAAGAGTCAAATCATTGCCATTACTCACGATCTTTGAGTCAATCGTAGTGCATTTATTTTAGACTTTATTTTCCCTCTCCTTTTCCTACCCATCTCCAGAGAAGGTACCAATCACTTCATGCTTTTGCTGTGAGCTAAACTTTCCTGCCTTGTTTCAGTTGCTGCATTTATCAGGCAAGGAGGAAGGAAATGAACTCATTACAGTTTTCTTGTCACTCCCTGAATAAGTATAACAACTTGTTGCTGTAAGTGTTGAGCTTTGTTACACCAGTTACACCAGTAATTAGACATGAGGAGGAGAATGGAATATGCTTTTGCTAAAGAAATATTGGAGAATAATTTACATAAACACTTAAATAATAGGATGTGCTGTAACCCTGGTGTTTTATGTGAGCATGGAAATTGAACCTACTGTCCATCAGGATCAGTTTTCTCTCAATTAATAGCTTTCTAAACAAACAGCTTAACTCCATGAGAACATTAATTATAACTGACACACAAATAAATCTTTGATTTGCAGTTCTGAGATTATTTGTCTCTGTTCTTTCTATGGCAAATATCTTTGCATATTTTAATGTCTATTCATTTTCTTTTTAGGCAGGATTGAGTTATCTTAAATATCTCAGACCCTGAATAGAAGGCATAGTACAGGCCTCCTTTCTCCAAATAGTTTTTGGAGGATTAAAGGCAACTCTCTGCCTTTGAAGCTGCCTCAAACTCTGGGAACAAAAATATTTTCCTCTTTATAGTGCAAATTCTGGATCATCATTAAGAGCATGAGCTTGCTATGGTCACGATTCCCATGACACAAACTTAGAATTGCAATGGGAGACAGGTTTGTGTAAAAAGACACGGTCTATCTTTCTAACCTACCCTCTACTAAACATAATTTCCTTAAGCATTTATCTATATTGCTTTTTTTTTGTACTTTTCTTTTTGAAATAATTTTTATTTATAGTGTGCACTAGAAAATAATTCTGAAAATCAACATAACACGCTTAAATTTTTTCTTTTGTTTTGTTTTTCTCCGTTATCTCCTGTAGCCACAATGAAGTCATGTTCAATTATTATATTTTGACTAGGATTTCTTTCCCGCCCCAGCCCCAGGGACCTGCACCATGATAAAGGAGTTCACTTGCACTTTTAGAGTGCAATTTAGCAAAGAGGACTTCTGCATTCTTTTTCCATTGACCACTTTCATTTTTGTTTTTGTCTTTTTTGCAGTAACTTTCCTCTGTGGAAAAGCTTATGTGAAATTCCTGCCTTAATAGAAATAGCTAATAACTCCCATATCATAAGAAGTACTCTTGCGAGGACCACAAGTAAAAGTAAGGAACTATGCTATTTGGCACAACTTTATTCCTAAACAGATTAGCTAATGATGGATTTCTATCATTAGATAGTGAGGTTTCAGAGAATGCCTCTGTCATTTTTGCTTTTACTAGGAGCTAAGAATATATTCCGATCTTCTTACATGGTGTTTCATCTTTTTATAATAATAATAATAATATATAAATACCCATCCTTATCCTCTTCCCCACCTGAAAAAACAGTCAAAATTATCTCTCATCTTCATACTGGAAGTTGGGAATGGACAGTTTATTATGATTTTTATCGTTATTTCTAGCTTATATGTTTGCTTTATTATATCTGAGGCAGTATTTTGGCTCAAGCAGGCACACAAGGCTGAATTCAAGTGCTTTTAGGCACTTCCGTCTTGAAAGAGAGGACTCAATAGGAGACCCAGTGAGAAAGGTCATCTTTTACTTATCACCAGCACACAGGCACAGCCACAAATTATTGCTGTGAATGATGGGTGGAATTGGCGGGATGATGGAGATTTATAGAAAGTTGCTGTGTCTGGACTTGACTGCCAATGTGCCTGTGTAGCATTCCCTGGAACACCTAGTTTCAAAGACCTGGTCTCATCACCTCATGACATGGGGACCTGCGGGCTGCAAAAGAGAATAATACAAAGTCAGAGCATACCTATCATGCATTGGGGTTCAAAAGAAATCTCGTAATTCATGTTCCTATTATAACCCTGTAGCTTCAGTAATCTATATTGTGGGAAGAGGATAAGACATGACAATTTGATGGCAAAACTGGGAGAAACCTTCTTGCAGTTAATTAATTGCCACCTGATTTTGCATTTTTTTTCTACTCAAGAAATGATCACTTTAGAATGAGAGAGAGAGAAAAAAAAAGAATTCAGTAAACTTGGTTTACGGAAGTGGCAAAAATGTCTTCTTTAGTGCTGCTCTGCGTCAGTCAATATTATTACCACCATTTTGGCAAGTTTTGGGATGGAGTCCAATGTAGGGAGCCTTGTTCAGCTCTGGCTGATGGAAAAAGGACATAGTCGGTCAGAACTAGTAACAAGGGTCTAAAGTAGGTAAAAGGCAAGTTAGAGGACACAGTGTCCTCTAACTTGTGGAGTTGCTGCAGCTGGGTAAACAGGTT
>JAWLRI010000409.1:153962-168057 GCA_034781795.1 Crypturellus tataupa
CTGTATTTGTTGCAACCTCATTTATTGATTTATTTATTTATTTATTTATTTATCTGTTGGAGGATATCGGACGCGAGTAGGCCTTGGGCTGCCCTTAGGATGACCCCTGGTGCCTGCACTTGCCCAGTCATGCCACTTGACATGACTGGGCAGATTGCAGAGCACCAGGTGGTTCATCACATGTAAGATGGAACATTCTGGCAGCCCAAGGGTGGGGGCTCCCGAGGTTGGGGGCCAGGGAGAGTTGTCCCGGCCAATCTGCTGTGCCATCTGGGAGCGCCACCAACGAAAGGACGGTGGCAACTGCCTCCACCAATTATGTGTCCCATTCCTCCCATTGTCCTGCCTCCCTTAGTTCATATAAAAGTTAACGTCTTCCCTAATAAAGGCTGCAGTGGACCCTGAATCATATTGGTTTGTGCTTTTGTCCACTGTCAGTGGGTGTTTAGGTGGTCGGTGCTACCTGTCCACATATAGGGCGCTGTCGGTGCGGCTAAAGCCCTGCAGCGCACCCCAATGACCTCCTCACCTTGTGGGGACCTGACCTGACCTGGCAGACCCGAGAGACAGCCACGCAGCAGCGTCATTCCCCTTCTGGTTCTGCGGCCGGAGATTGAGGATACAGGATCCCTGAAGGTGAGAAGGGGGTGACCGGGGGTATAAAGATCACGTCGGAAGCGGCAGGCCGTAAGGCCCGAGGGCCTCGGCCTAGTTCCATCCAGGGCTTCAGGGGGCCACGGCCGCGTCCCGCAACATTTATCTGTGTCTGTGTGTGTAGAAAGAGTGTAAAGGGGACAAGGTGGCTGTTTTCATCCTTGTGAACTTCACTGAGAATCCGGCAGTCTACTGATTCTCTGTCGTATCCACCGTAGAATCATTAAGGTTGGAAGGGACCTCTAGAGATGCTCTAGTCCAACCTCCCTGCACATGCAGGGCCACCTAGAGCACATGGAACAGGACTGCAGCCAAGCAGGTTTTGAAGATCTCCAGAGAAGGAGACTCCACAACCTCTCTGGGCAGCCTGTTCCAGTGCTCTGTCACCCTCACTGTCAAGAAGTTCTTCCTTAAGTTCCTGTGGAACTTTTGGTGCTTTAATTGTGTTTACCTCTAGTTCTGTGGGTGGCCACCACTGAAAAGAAGCTGGCCCCATCCTCTTCCCTCCCTTCTTTGAGGTATTTATTTACATTGATCAGATCCCCTCTCAGCCTTCTCTTCTCTAGGCTGAACAGGCTCACAGGGCAGATGTTCCAGGCCCCTGATCATCCTTATGGCCCTGCGCTGGACTATCTCCAGCAGCTCCACATCCCTCTTATACTGTGGGGCCCAGAATTGGACACAGCGCTGTAGGAAGACGTGGGTTTAGGTTTGGTGATACTATATTAGAAACATCATATATCTTAGGGATGTACAGGGGGGTACCCCTGACCCGTATGTGACCCCAGGCCTGGAGCATACCGGCCTGACTGAGCAACTCATAACACCTACCTGGAAGACTCCAGAAACCCGAAGGTGGGGGCCGGAGCTCCTGAAGGTGCGGGTCGGAGCATTCTGCTCCAGCTGACTGACCACCCACCAATGGAGCTCCACCAACCACCGGGGTCCGGGTAGTTAGCATGTACCCAATCCTTTACCTTGTTCCTCCCTTTCTCCTCCCTTTTACTCTTCGTATATAAACCCCTGTTCTTCCTGATGGAAGTTAACTGTGGACCCTGAATCATATTGGTTCGTGCTTTTGTCCACTGTCCTTGGGTGTCGACAGTTGCGTGCTGTCAGGGCTGATATATGAGGCTCGTCCGCAGAGGCTCACACAACGTGACTGGTAAGGCCCTGCGGTGCACCCGGCCTCCTGTCCCTGGCCAGGCCTCAACCCGAATAGGCCTACCTGAGACTGATCTCCACAGTGGTGCAGTACCCCGTTCCTGCCCATGGCTGGATATGATGGGAGAAGGTGCCTAGGATCCCAACATCAGAGGGTGAGAGCGATTCCCGGGGAGGATCCCGAACACGCGCTGCAGCATCGGGTCGCCAGCAAAGGCCTAAGCATCAGAGGCCTAGTGCAGAGCCCAGCCTGCACCCACCGGGCCGGCGACAGAAGTGGGCCTGTGGCCGGCTTTACAGATGTAGCCTCACCAGGGCTGAGTAAGGGGGCAGGATCACCCCCCTCAACCTGTTGGAGACGTTCTTAATACACCCCAGGATCCCATTGGCCTTCTTGACCACAAAGGCACACTGCTGCCTCATGGTCATCTTGTCGTCCACCATGACGCACTGTCTAGGGTTATTCCTCAACAGGTGCAGGACCTTATACTTGGCCTTGTTGAATTTCATGAAGTCTCTCACCAGCCAGTTGTCCAGTCTGTCCAGGTCCCTCTGGATGGCAACGCAGCCCTTTAGGGTATTGGATACTCCTCCCAGTTTGATATCACCAGCCAACTTACTGAGGAAGCACTCTGTGCCATCATCCAAGTCATTGTTGAATAAATTGAACAGCACTGGACCGAGGACTGACCCCTGGGGGACACCGCTCATCACAGGCCTCCAGTTAGACTCTGCACCACTGATCCCCACCCTCTGGGCTCTGCCACCCAGCCAGTTGTTAATCCACGTCAGTGTCCACTCACCTGACCCACACTTCCGGAGCTTGCACAAGGGGATGCTGTGAGGGACAGTGTCAAAAGCCTTGCTGAAATCCAGATATGAAATATCGACAGCTCTCCCCTCATCTACCCAGCTGGTCATCCCATCACAGAAGGCTATCAGGTTAGTCAAGCATGATTTCCCCTTAGTGAACCAATGCTGACTACTGCAGAGCATCTTGTCATTCACATGGTTAGAGACAACAGCCAGGATGAGCTGCTTCATGACTTTACCAGGGATGGAGGTGAGACTGACTGATCTGTAGTTGCCTGAGTCCTCCTTTTTGCCATTTTTGAAGACTGGCATGACATAGGCTTTCTTCCAGTCTTCTGGCACCTCCTCTGTTCTTTTGAACCTTTTGAAGACAATGGAGAGCAGCTTAGCAATAACATTTGCCAGTTACCGCAGCACTCTCAGGTACATCTCATCAGGGCCCAGGGATTTGTTGATGCCAACTTTCCCTAAGTGCTCCCTGACCCAATCATCCTCTACCAAGGGCAAGTCCTCTTCTCCCCAGGCACCTTCTCTTGTTTCTGGAATTGAAGAGGGCTGCCCTTGGTAAACACTGAAGCGAAGAAGGCATTCAGTAGCTCTTCTTTTTCTGCTTCTTTTATAAACAAGACACCCACACCATTCACCAGGGTAGCCATGTTTTGCCTAATCTTCCTTTTAGGGAAGAAAATTCTCTTCTATTTGAAAATTCTCTTTCTATTTGAAAATTCTCTTCTTGCTATTTTTAACATCCCTTTCCAGATTTAATTCCAGTTGTATCTTAAATTTCCTCATCACATCCCTGCATTCCCTGAGAGCATTCCTATATTCCTTGCAAGGAGCCTGTGTAGTGCCTTTTTTTTTGTTTGAGTTTTGACAACAGCTCCTTGCTCATCCATGCAGGGCTCCTGCGCCCCCTGCCTGACTTGTTACTCACAGGGATGCACTGCTCCTGAGTGTGGAGGAAGTGCTGCTTGAAAACTAACGAGTTCTCTTGGCCCTTTCTTCCTTCTAGAGCTCTAGCCCACAGGATTCTTCTGAGGAGGTCTCTGAAGAGGCCAGAGTGGGCCCTCTTGAAGTCCATGGTTACAAGGCTACTTACAGCCCTGCATTCTCCTCTTTGGATCCTGAACTCAGCTCATGATCACTGCCATGGAGGCTACCCCCTCTACTTTCTCTTCTCCAACAAGTCCTTCTCTATTTGTTAGTATGAGGTCAAGTAGCCCACCTCTCTTCATTGACTCCTCCACAATTTGTGTTAAAAAGTTATTGTCAATGCTCTGCAGAAACTTCCAGGACTGTCTGTGCTTGGCTGTGTTGTCTTTCCAGTTGATGGAAAGTTCATGGTGATTGAAGTCTCCCCCATGAGAATCAGGGCCTCACACTGTGAGGCTACTTCCAGGTTGAACGGTTCAGACCTAGGTCTGTTTTATACAGCAGGTATGTAATTTTTGCTGCCAAGGGTAGGACTCAAGAGCTCACCTTGTATTCTACCTTGCCCACTGGATTTCTCTTAATGGAGCATATTAATTATTTGAAAGATAGAAGCCACCAATGTTGACAAAAGTTCATTGAATATGCATTTGTAGTGCTTCATGTATAATTTTAAATCCCGTTTTAATAATATACGAAAGTACATCATTAATGAGACAGATGAAAAAAGATAATTACAGGCATTGCAAGCATTCCCTTTTTGTCTTCATTTTTATATTTGCAATGGATGATTAGCTACTAAAAGCCTGAAAATATTTTATACAGATGTCATATCTTGGTGACATAGTCCACTTTATTTTACAATTGTTTTGAAAAAGAGAATAATCCAGATAATCTAATCTAATTTCACCAGATTATTTCCCCTTCTTAGATAAAGATTTAAAATCCTTCTGTGAAACTGATGAATACAAGTTAGGAATGAAGAACAAAGGTATTTCTGAAAGTAGTTCACTCAGTTCTCTAACTACTAAGCTTCTGGAATCTGCCTAAAATTTAATTTTGATAGGATTAATTCCTTAGTGAAATCAGTTCAGGCTATGCATACCCTTAGACAAGATTTATATACACAGCTGTTCATGTATGTGTATAAATCCTCAAATGCCCATTTAAATGCACAAGCATGGGATGATCTTTGAAAAATGCTGACAGAACTCTTCCTTTGGAATATCTGCTAGCAAATCTGGGAAAAGTGACTTTTTGCTGTTTTGCTCGATATATCTACCCTTATAAATCTATGCCCCCTTATCCTTATAAATATACCTCCTTATCCTTACAAATCTATGCCTCGCAATATCTGAGTGCATTCTCAGAGGCAGAATCCAATTTTTTTTGCCTTCCATTCCATCTGCCTTGCCCTTTAAAAAGTGTTTGGTGGAATCCGCTAGAGGAGAAAAACTATCAATTTTTCCTTATTCATATATGAACTTTTCTTCCAAATAAGACATTTGTTTCTATATTTTTCTCCTTGTTAGTTTTGATACTCTCCATTAAGGGGAGGCAGTCACTCTGAGAATTCTCATCTAAAATACACAGCATAAATGTCCATTTTTCATTAATCTGAAAAACTTCGACAGTGAACTTCTAAAATATTTTCAATGTAATGAAAAAGTGCTAATCATAGTATCTAGATAAGATTTACAAGGTGAAGTTAACAGAAATGGAATTCTTGCTGAGAGAGTGCGTCCTTCACTATGAATTTACCTATTACTCTGATGCCTAAGGCTTTAGGAAAAATGGTGAAAGTCACTGTCAATAAGCACAGGGCTGTCTTTTTCATGAAGATTGGTGTAGTTTTCAAAATAGTATTCCTATTTTACTACCTTTGTTCTACCTGACAAAAGCCTCTTCTCTCTTCTTGTGTTTGTGTCCTTGTATTTCTGGGCTGTATAATAGTCTTTCTTAGTGATATAAGCTACAATAGCTCTGAGAAAAGTCAATTGAATCAATCTCTTTTCCTTGATGATCTATAAAAGATAGTTTGCCCACAGTGTAAGAGACTTCTCTGAGCCCAGCACCTTATGTAATATTCAAATTTACAGCAAAGTGTTACATGTGAAAGCATGGCTAGTTATGGAGACTGCTTGATCTGGATCATCCAGAGACCTTTTTAAGTGGATAGAGTCTTTTGCTATGGGTTTTGAATAATTTTTTTGTTTACTGTAGATGTGGAGGGAATGACCTATAAAGAAAAGTGAAATATCTTACTAATGTACAAAAAAAAAACAAGAGGAAATGAAATATGAGAAAGGTTCTGTTCTAAAGATTTCACATTGTGTACATGCCACCTTTTCAGAAGATTACAACCTCTTTTTAAATTCACCCTTTTCCCATGTCCATGCTAATATATGCCACTCATTGCAGAGTTGAGCTCATCCCAAACTCAGCAGAGGTGATGTTGTTCAGTGTCTTTCTGGAGACTGTAGGCTCTTGCAGTGGTGAATCTTCATTAAGCCAACTGTGTGAATTAATAAGTAATCACTGTGGTGTTTATATCATCTCTTGTTTTACCAAACTAACTGAAGTGTCAAATTGTTATGTAAACTGTATACTGATTTAAAATCTGGGTTTGCAGACACTTACATAAAGTTTACTGATTAACAAATTAAACACAGATCATTTTTAAATAAATGTAAATCACTAATTTGCATGCTGAATATAAATTAGATAAACTTTGATTTTTTCATAAAGTGTAATAATGCTCTAAAGACATTTTTTGCCTCATATATTCCAATCCTTAAGCAATTAATATCAGGTGTAGATTATTTAAGGGATAATCATTGCAGCATTGAAATATTTGCCTTTTTTATAATTATAGTGTTTGTCATGGTTTTAGTTAATGTCTAAGAAAATGCTAGTGGACTATAAATTAGTTGCTTCTCCTTTCCTCATCTTTTCTTCTCCTGCTTATTCTTTTTTCATATTATTTATGGCATTCTTTTCAAAAAGATGCTTTATTTTTCTTTCCTATCTCCTGCTTGAAACAGCTAAAATGGAAATGGCTATACAAGCAGAGGTGACAGTTTTTAATATAATATGTTTTCTAGTTTATTATGACTGTAATAAAAAGTGCAGTACATGATATAAATTTTTAAGACTTAAATATGGGTGAACACTTGGGTAAAAGATAGAATGCTATAGGCTAGATTTCAGTATTAGTATTTCTTCTGCTCACTGAGTTCTATTTGTTTACACATTTAAGAACAATTTAAAATAATTCAAGAAAATTGATTCTTGTCACAAGTTAGTAATACTGTGTGCATTTTACTCGAAAGACTGCATTCCCAACAGGGACCCAAAACCAAATCAATAGCCTGAAGCATTTCATGGAGGATTCATGTAAGTAATGCAGACACAAACAGATTGCAGTACATGTAAGTGTAAGTGCACTTGTACATGATCAGTCTTTTTTTATTATTTCTGTCCTTTATTGTTACCATATTTTTATATTCCTTTATTAATGAGTCATCTTCTGGGATAACTTTCACATACACTGATTTTTTATTAAATACACTGAAGACTTTATGGCTGACATTCTGACAATATCTGGGTTTTAACTGATTGTTTTTATCCATTCTTGGGAATCATAACTGAATGCTGTCTTGATTTGCGTCATAGTGCTCCCCACCTTATTTTTTAATGCATTCAGAATAATACAGAACAATGGATTCAAGTTCACAATGTGGTCCAGTTTTTTGTATGTCTATATCTTTCATGCTCTCCCACAAATGTGCTGAAAGATTCATTTTATAAATTGCTATTTCCTTATGGACCATTGTGGTTCACAGAAAGGAAACACACCAAGCATGCCTGTGTGTCATTTTCAGTAAAAACCCAAGTACCAGAGCAGGTAATTACAACATTTTTTTTCAAATCAATAACAGCCATAGTTCTGGTGGTAACTATCTGTGTTTTAGTCTTTATTTCATTTGAATGTTGATATTTTTTCTCTTTAAAATGTACTGAAACAAGCTTGTGAATTGTGATATTTCTCATATATCACTTTACTTAAAACACTGCGAACAGCTAGATGTCATCAGTCTGTCGAATCAAAGTTTCAGCATAGTGAACATAATGATTTTAGCCAATGCCTATAGTCAAAAAAGTCAACAGGAAGAAATGAGAAAACTGACCAGTGACTCCCTCAAATCAACTAAGAATTGATATTGATTATATAAGTGATTTCTTGTTATAAAAACCTGAGTTGCTAGTTCATTTTAAATTGTACTATTATGGCATGATAGATTTATAAGCAGCACAAATATTGTGAAGCCTCTTTACCAACTTAAAATGAGTTTCAGCAAAATTATGACATTTATTCCATGTCATTTAAGATGACTAGCAAATAGCTGAAACAAACTATTTGCAGAAAGTAATAACACGCTTAGTTAAGAGGAAATCTGGTGGTATTCTGGTATCAGAAAGGTGATTTATGACCTGAATTTGAGCATCTGAATGTTGTCTGTTGATCATCTTTGTCATGTCTTTATTTACTGGAAAAGGCTGTGCATGCCTAGTGGGGTAGCTTTCTTTACATGCATATTGACTGATTTAATAAAACAAGGTGTAACATCCTAAAAATACTTAGTTTTTGTACCCTTAGTAGTTGATCTCCTAGGGCATGTTTAGGATTGACTGAACTGTGTATTGCAGAACATAGGTAGCTGTCCAGGTAAGATAAGATCACTTTGCTAGCTAACCCTTGATTTACAGAGGCCTGATAAGTAGGTCTCAGTGAAAGGTCTGGATGTACTGAAGAATGATGCTCGTGTTTCCTACTCTAGATTGTACTTGAATGTGAATAGTTGCATGTAAACTCATGAACCTAGATAAGAACTGTTGAAGGTAAATACTTCAGAGATCTTATGGCATACTCTACATTGATCTTAGAATCTTAGGGATTGCTGCCCCCACTAGCACTACCTTCTTTTCACTTCTTTTTATTTATTTGTTTGATTAGAGATAATACAGATAGCTGAGATAATACAATGCTTTTGAGAATAGAATAGTTAAGATAATACAATACTTTCAGTTGCTTCTGAAAAGTGCAGTCATACATTTGACACTCCTATCTATTTTTTCTCCGTTCAGCATATGTGATTGGATCAACTTGCTGATTCTTGACCTAATAGAAACTACCCCTTCTCTTTGTTTTTTTACCTTGTCTGAGTTAGTTTTCTGCCTGATCCATGAAAGTATTAGTTTCCTCTACAGTCAGACAATCAACCGTTCTAGCTAAGGGAATTAGTATAAGAACACAGTTTGTGAGAGAGTGGGATGCAGAAGGGTATCCGTTTTTCAGGAGCAGCAAGCTATTAAATCTCTTGCTTCTTTTCCCAAGAGTGTTTGTAACTGTGCTCATATCATGATCTGTTTTGTGACTCAGCCTCAGAGAGACAAATAGGCAAAACTAAAGGAAAAATAAAATGTGATATAGTGTTGGGAACAGATGGCTTAGTTTAGAGTTCTCTTAAGACAACTTTAGTGCTGAGGAAAGGAATGTGAAACTTTTAACCAGGTTAATATTACACCTTAAAAAAAGAGTTAAGAGGCAGCAGGGGAAAATATTGATCAGAAGCAATGAGTGAAGGTTGTCCTCTCAGGAACTAAAAAATTTCCTTAGTTCTTTTCCATAGCTAGTTTTTAAGATTTGGGTTCAGTTATTTAAGTATCTACAACTTACAAAGGCAAAAGAAGTGAAAAAATGCAAGGATATTGCTGAAAACTCAGGCACAATCTCTGCTCAGGCTCTATGTATTTTCTACAATCAATCAGATAAATCATTGATAGGACTGAAAATGGCTTCCAAAAAGTCTTCTGCTCAGTCTGAGGAAAGAACTTTAACAGGAAATTCTTGGGAATGAACATTTTTTTTTACCATTTTGTGTAATAATCACAAATAGAAATGCTAAAAATACTACAAGATGATTTAGTTGAAAAAGCGAATATGCAGCAATAAGTATCTACAGTTTTTCTGGCAGTTTAAAATCTGTATCTGAAAGTTATAGAGTCAGGGTTTTAGCTAGCCAGTGATAGAGCAATGTCAAAGAAAGGCATAGTAGTAAAATACCACAATAAAATGTTTTCCTTCTCTCTGTGCTTTACTCCCTGCAACTTAAAAACAAACATATATTTGATTAAAAGTTATGAAATGAAGTTCATTCTGTGATGCTTTAAAGGATTGACTTAAATATTGCCTTGTTAAGACTTAAAATAGTTATCATAAATTGGTTGATCTTTTGGGGATTTTGGTTTATTTTTCGTGGAAGTATGTTTGTTACTACTGATAATGTAAATGAGAACTTGATGATATGATACATACTTGAAAACAAACAAAACTCACATCTCTATTTCTCATATTGATTTTGATATTTCAAATATTTTCCTTCTTGTACTTGAAATATTTTTTAAAGGATATCCAAGGGAAAAATAAATCATTGAAATGCTACATTTGTAGCTATAAAAATATTTTTAGAAAACTATTTTGTGAATTCTGACTTCTCTTCTATAATAGTATATTTTTAATGTAAAGACAGGTAAAACCTTTATCAGTTAGAAAAATCATTTACAACCCAAGCCTGATTTACACAATTAGTCGTTTTGTAATACATTGTCATTATTGCAGGTGCAGAACCTAAAAATACTGGTTAAGAGGTATTTTATGGCGATTTTTGTGTAACAGATGACTGACTTCATTCTTTTTTTTTGGACATAATTATCACCCAAAGTTCTTCTACGTTTTTTGCATCTTGAGCCAAACAATCGTGTGATATACCCCTGCCTTTATTTTTTTGTTAACTAGTCCTTCCTTGTCATTCTTCCTATTATGAATCTACTAGTCTCAAGAATAATCTTAGAAGAAACTTTTTTTTTTCTGAAAATGGTCCTGTCTCTTGTAGTAAGATGATGAAGATAAACACATTTTTGCTAGATATATTGTCAGCTACACATAAAAGCAGTGCCCTCAATGTTAAATACTTAAATCACAACAAAATGGGAACATTTGGATTACTTCTTTATCAGTATAATATTAAAAATATTAACATATTAAAATATTAACTTTGTTTATCTGTAGTGATAAACAAGTTTGCCCTATGCTTGACTTTCCTGTTTTTCAAGAATGATTGCTTCTTGTTGGTGCCGTTCTGTTTTTTAAAACTTCAAGGACTCATGAATTAAGTGGTTGTAAAATTCTTCACTTACAGCAAGATTGCTTTCTAAAACCCCTTGTTCTTTAATCTCTCTGCCTCCAGCAATGTTATGTAAGAGAGTAGAAAAATAAAGGCAAGCCATTGTGTGTCAATAGCAAAATACAATCTTACCTCTTGCTCTCAGGGAACTGGAAATGAGAGAAGAAATATATCATGAAATGTTCAGATTGTTAGAAAGATATTATTGTAACATTTACACAGTTAAGTACAATATCAGAAAAAGCATAATATTGATTTGTGGTGTAGAAATGAGGTACATAATATTAGTTCAATTGTCATTCATTTTATAGTTTCCTCTGGTTTTAAGAGCAGATTGAGTATCATGAATATATTATATAGAAAACAAAATCTAGAAAAAAAAAATCTATTATCTTACTCAGTTAGAAACCTTAAATATAGGATAAAGATCTCTTTTCAAGAACTCTAGTAGCTCAAGAATCAAATCCTGTGCTTTTAATTTGCAGCACTCTGTGGAGAGGACTGTCTTCCTTACAGTAATGTAAGTTCTTAGGAGGCATCTATGACTTCGTATGACCAAAGACCCCTGCATTTTTAAATGACAGAGAAGCTGCTGGGCTCCAACCTTTTAATCTTTCTCCTAGACATGACATTATTATATGAATAGACTCAAATCAGTTTTTCCATTCAGTATCCCTGCTGATTTTTAAAGGTAATCCAAACAATCGCAAGGTATCAGAACAATTATTTATTCAGCCTGATATCCTGTCTGTATCACAGGCCCATGGCAGATGCCTGCTTAACTTTAGTATGAGTACTTAACTGGACATCACCCAGTAATGGATGGGTGCTTGGGTCATATTATATGGTGCACATATTGAGTAGCTAGGTAGGAATAATTGGAACAGGGTGAAGTAAGCACAAGTTCCCTTAATTCTTGATCTGGAATTGGTACAACAGAGAGTGTTTTTTTTTTTTTATGAATCTGCTCTGCTCTGGAGGTGCTTGGCTTTTGCAGTCTTCTATACTTCCTCAAATAATGATTGTACTCTAAAGGTCTCCTTTGGGATATAAAAGGGGTGTGAAAACCCTGTTCTGAAAGGCAGTAGAATTTTTCCTGAATGGAATGTGATTTGAAAGTGCCTTAAACAGGCTGTTCTGCTCATTGTTTTAAATTCTTAATATTTCATAAGCTTTGAAGTGAAATAAATTAGTCTCTCATTCAATTTCTGCTTGGTTTCAGAAACTGCTAATAAGCACTTCCTTCCTTTCTTCAGATGTTTTCTTTCTAAAAATCCTACTTTGTTTTATTGATTTATAAGTTTATTGTCATCTTCTCCCTACATGCAGTTTTAGCCCTGAATGTCCTCAGATCCCCATAGAGTATGATTTTTTTCCTATTTTCTTATTTCATAAGAAAATATAAAATTGATTATATTTACTATAAATATTGGCACATAGATACTCTTGATGGTATTACTAATCTGTGGTCTGGTAATCGGCTCCAAGAGTTGGAGTTTATCTCTTGGGACATAGTTTGTAGAAACCAGCACTTTTAAGGGATCCAAGAAAATCAAGAAAGAAAGGCAAGCCTGTGGTCATTAGGCCTAACACCTTATCAAGATGTTCCCATCTGTGTTCGAAAACTCTTACTAGTGAGTGTGTCCAGTTCTTTTTAGTTTTCAGGAGCTAAACTGAGTGCAGTTAAAAATTCTGCTTGATTGTTAAAGGAAACAGTAAAATAATCCCAAGAGGAAACAGGCACTGGCCTTTAGTTAGTTAATTTTATTCACTGGTGCAAGATCTCTGTGATAACAATATCCACCATTAACTAGTGCAATTGTTTTAGTCATCCACTTATCAACTAGTAAATAGCAAAGCTAAATGGAGCACACTGCTTGTCCCAGTAAAATGCTCATGTATACTCATGGTCCAACCAGAGGAGTCAGTCCCGTGTCATTTCAATCCCTGCTCAACTACTCAAACCCTGTTCTTTATACTGTTATGGGGGTGTATTTGAATGTGCTATGGTCATCCTAATGAAGGGATCAGATCTTTCAGGTAAGATCCATAAAAGTATGGGCTCTTTGCACTGTCAGCAGGATGAGTTTTGGCCCTTTATCAGGAGTTTTGCAAAGGTGTTTTTTGTTTGCTTGTCTGTTTGTTTTGTGTTTTTTTTTTTTTTTTTTTGAGCGTTTGGTACTGTTGCAAATTTTAGCATAGTTCAATTGTCCTGCTTCCACAAGTATTTCTACTTCTTCCCATCTTGTTGCTGGGAAGAGTACCCAAAGTTTCTCCATTGTGTTTCTGCCATGTCGGCAGAATTCGTGAAATTCAGTGGTTCCAGTTGTTAACTCTTATATGCCCATCAAAGAATACATGAGGTACTTTGTCAAAAAGTAGTAAAGTGCTTTAATTTGTAGAAATGTTTTTCTGTTTATTTTCCAAGGAAAGTCCTACTCTTAATGACAGAGACACTGAGTTCCATCTTCCTCTTGTGTTCTTTCTTTGTGACCAAAGGCAAGCACTGATATAGAAGAATTACCAAATCAGTCTTCCAGATAAACTGAGATTAGTTAATTAAGAAATTCTAGGGAAAAAGAATAAACCAATTTCAAATACAATAAAAGAAATTTCTAGATTTGCTTTGTTTTCTCTGTACAGCACATCTACATTAATTACTTAATAGTTGTATAGTACTGAAGGATTTGGTGACATGAAGAACATCTACCAGCTTTCTTGAGAATGTTGTCAGTTACTGAGACTTAATCAATTCTGTAACTTATGAATCTTGAAGTATGAAGTTTGAAAATGAAACTTTTAGAAGATGCTTAAATTTACCATTTACTGACTTCTAAATTCTAAATTCTAAAAATATTGGACTTGCCAAACCACAATTGTTATATAAGATATTCTTAGGAAAGATGCCACCTTATTCTCTTATTTTCTCTCCAACACTTTCCTCCTCTCCCCCACAGAACCGGCCTCAATGCCCCCAAAATTGTTTGTAGTTCTCAGTAAATTTTTGGTATTGGGTTACTTTTCAGGAGCTTACAGAGAAGGTGTCATTTAATGATGTGCATTTCTTCTCCCATTCCTATCTTATCTCTAACTACTTGCCTATGTGTTTTCTGCAGTATTTGTAAAAACCACATGCCTGTATTTGTCGTTATCTAATCTAAGGTAATCAGACATCAGTCATTTTTGACATACTGTCTAAGCTTTTCTGCTTTTTCTAATTCAAATGCAGAGTCTCTCAAAAATTACAAGATTCTTTGCTCCATCATTTACAGCACTTACCTACCTTT
>JAWLRI010000409.1:168067-180500 GCA_034781795.1 Crypturellus tataupa
TACCTTTTTTTTTTTTTTTTTTTTTTTTTTTTAATTTGTACCCTCTTAGGCCTTAAAAAGGGTTAAAAATTAAGTACTTGAGTGGACTCCAGCATTTTCGTGCCACATCCCATTTCGAATTAAACTTGTGCTGAGTTTAAGTAAACTAAAATTTAACATATGCTCAATCCATCTCTATCAACATGATAATTCTCCTTCTATCATTTGCTATTTTTAAAATACTACATACAGAAAAACACTCATTGTTCTCTCAAAAACAAACAAACAAACAAACAAAATGAATGGTTACCGTCATCTATAAAATCAAGGGCAGATGACAAGATCCTTTACATGAATTAATTCCCCTAATTCAGTATGAATTCAGTTATTTACAAATCCCTTCTTTTTGTCTTAAAAGAAGAGATGATGATGTATTTAATACTTCTCTATTTAGATATTCTCAAATCTCAAATTGTTTTATTCCCTCCCAATCACTTTTGCAAGTCCTGCAATGCTCACATGGAATGTTGATTCTGTAATAATGTGATCAACAAAGTATCCTAAATATAGCCCTCATAGTATTCCTGTGCAATCATTTCATCATTCCTTGAAACTGCTACAAATTAAACCCATATCTATTTTATTATTCTCATAGGCTGCAAAGAGTGTTGCTCTTTACTTATTTCTCATATGTACATCATTTGGTAATCTGTGATTTCTATATGTAACCCAGTGTCTTTATATTTATCTATATTTTCTTTTATGCCTCATTTCCCTTTATAGAACTACAAATAAGATTTATAAGCTTTTAAGCACAAATATCTTATTTTTTGTAATTGTTCCAATTCCATCAAAATTATCTCTTAGCTTCTTAAAATCATTTATTTCGTTGCTAAATATAGCTGCTTATAGAGCAGTGACAGTTCAGCTCGTTGCGGTTGTTTTATCTTTTTTCTTATATCTGACTTTTCTTTACGAAAATTCCTTGACATGGTTACAGGGATCTTCGGCATCAGGTGCTTTTTGTACTCCTTATATTATGTTCTGACAAGAATGATTTTCATTCTTGTTCATGTGGAGGCACATGATTTTACCTGTTATGCCTGTTACCTGTTTACCTAGGACTCAAGTTTACAGTTCAGTCTGGTAATTTGAGAGATTTTCCCTATAGGAGCTGGTGACAGAGACTGATTAAAGCGATTTCAAACATAACGTCTTCAAACTTAATATTATTTTTTCACCCCAAGGGTTCATAACAGATGAAACAAAGGAAAAAGGAAGGACAGGAGGAAAAATACATGTGTGCACATTGCCTCTTACCTATTCTTTAGGGTGGTTTGTAAGGTTTTGTAAATCCGAATTCAGCCCTGTTGTCTAGAGTTTGTTTCATAATTAAAGACTTGTGAAATGGTTAGAATCCATTTGCTGCCATTTTCCCCTTAGTTTACCTTTGTTTTCATATTCACATTTCATTTTGGTTTGATTCAGAAAGATAAAATCTCGTTCCTTAACAGAATTACAAATATTGGGATAAAACTAATACCTAATTGATGCCTCTCCCATCATTTTTTCATTGATTTATCATATTCTTTTAAAAGTGCTTTGTTGATATACTTGTCATCTGCTAATCCTCTTGTTTAATTTCCCACGAATGAGAGGGAATCATCAGTCAGGTACACTGAACTGTATCAGATACTTAGGTTGCAGAATATGTAACATGTATAATATGTGGTAATTCATATTTCAAACATTCACATTCACATGGAAAATACAAAACTGTTTAACTAAGCACTGTTCTGTATTTTAGCCACAGGTCAAGGTGACTTGACCTTCCTTTTCTATTATTTTCTTCAACCAAAAAAATTGGATTCATGCTGGTTTTTTTTTTTTTTTTTTTTTTTTTTTTATTGAAGGGGAAGTTAAAATATTTATTTTTTTTTTATTTTTTCAGATCCAAAGGGTTAGAAATGTTGTTAGGTTGTACTTTTTATTTTATTAAATTCTGAAATTAAAAAAAAATGTAGAATAAGCAAAAAGTTTTTCTTTAAGTGTCTGAACAAACTATTTTAACTGAGATTTTTTTTCCAGTCCTTGGTTACAGTGGTAGAACAGTTGCTCATATGCTTTGATTTACTTCAAAGTCTGCTTTTCACTGGACTGTAGATAAAGACCTTTGCCAGATTCTTCATATCAATTTTCAAATGAGAAAAGTGCAATATTCTACATTACTTTTTCTGAGCTGTCATCGTATGTTCAGAAACTTGGTTCCTCTGCCCATCTCCTTATCCACAGAAAGTTAGGAAATGAGATGAAACTAATACTCCTTTCCCTGTCTTTCTGATTTATTCCAAGTTTAGTGCTAGTTTTAAAATTTACTTAGAGTAAACTTAGAATGCTACTTAGAGTTATATTTTCTGGTTTGTGATTATTCATTTTCACAATTTTTTTTTTTTTTTTGAGCCAGTATTAAAATTTTTTGGCAGCTCAAAATATCTTATGGGAAAAAAAAAAAAAAGTGGTTTTATTGAAATAATAAATTTCCTTATTGAAATAAGGAAAATTATTACACATGATTATGAAATGAATTGTTCAAGTTTAAAAACAACACAGATTGAAATATATAGATGATAATCCCCAAACTACGTCAATGAACAGAACTTAAACGACAGCTCCAGAGACTAGAATGGGGAACATGTACCTTGTACATTTACTTTTAGCTATGCTGAATATCATTCATGAGCCTTGCATTTTCAGTCCATGTAGAGGTAATTTTTTTTTTTTCAGTCAATAAATAATGCAAAGCAAATTTTACTGAGAAATAACATATCATCTCTATCACCCTATGGCAGTTAAGGCTTGTTAAAAAGAGTGCCTCAGAATTAAACCTTTGCTATTCTCCTGAAAACTCAATATTTTTATTCTTATGAAGAATAAAATTTTAATGAAATACTTTATGCATTTCAGAATCAGAATGGAGGCAGAATGAACGACTCTGAAGTCTTACCTGACTTTTTGTTTACTTTTTGTCAGGTATGCTTGTTATGTGTATGGCAAGATTTTACCTAGCTTGCTTTTTTATTATTTGTTAACCTATTATACCTAAAATGCTTTAACTACTTTTCAAAAGTCTGTTTTTTTCAAATCTTTCTGTCATTACATGTCTTTCTTCATCCTTAAATTTCTTAATCTGTGAATAGAAACAATCAAAATATGTGATCTAATTCAGATAGATTGCAATGTAAATAGAGCAGGCAGTGCTTCCCTTTGCACATCTGTATAGCTTTTACAAATTCATCTAGGAAAGAGTTATTTGTTTAGTCACTGTCTTATTTGACTGTTTCTTCAGATTCCTAAGTATTTCAGACATGATGAGACCTTTAGACTGAGCTTCATGGTTTTACTAGCAGTCTCCCAAGAACTATGACTTGAAAAAGAGGAAAATGGCAAAACTCACAGGCTGAAGACATCTCTCCATTTGCTCAAGTTTCAAGTTTTTATTTGTCTTGTCTCTAATCCTTTAAACGTAATTTAAATTTAGTAATTCTGATTATTACATTATTTAAATTACTTTTTAAAAAATTCTAATTAATTCATTAAAATTGGGTAGGATTTGGGGATATAATAAGACTGAAAAAATTAAGCAAACTGTCTATTAATGTCTTGGGATATTGTTGGCTAAGGCAAACTCACTTATCATACCTGTTTAGTATAAAAGGAATAATGAGAAGAAGCTGTCACTTTTACAGTTTTAATTTCCCCTTACCTGACAAAAATACACCCATTGATGCAAAAGGAGTGAACTCACTAGTGAAAACTTGAGCTTTTAGAAGCTAAAGCTGCACTGGTTTCTAATGTCAGCGAGTAGAAAGAGAAGAACACTATTCCATACAGCAGTTGACAATGGCTAAATCAGGCTTTCTATGTGAGGTGTTTTGTTCTCCACTGGTCGTAGTAGAAAATGAGGGATATTAGCCTCTGTAAATCGAAGATTTCTTTTAATCCTAATTCTCTGATATTGGTTCTTTGGATTCTTGCATCATGCTGATTTTAGGAGATCTGTGAATTGTTCCCAATGCATAAAGTAACTTTTCAAAATATGAATTTAAATGTTAAATCAAGTCAGCTTCCGACTCACACTTTTATCTCTTTTCTCAACTGATGGAAAAAGTCAAGTGCATTACTGAACAAATAAACAAACTATTTATAAGCTCTTAGATGATAACAAAGAGATAAGTAGTATTAAGCTAGCATGGATTTGTCATGAACAAAATCTATTAAAACAATTTAATTTCCATCCAAGGTAGCATCTTTGGAAATATCTACAGAATGTAGTCACATAGAAAAAACAGAAGCAGGATGACGGCCCCCAATGTGTGCGGCACGGGGTGGGGGAGCAGGGCCAGCTTCCCGTTCCCTCCCACGACATGATCGCGACCCACCCCGGGGAACCGGCCTCCTCACCTTCTGGCCCTCGCCTTTGCCTCCACGCCGCAGGCCAAAAGGGCGACCCCGTGCCGGAGGAGCCTCTCCTCAGTTATCTGGATAGGTCCGCATAGCCTCCCAGGCTGGGGAGGCCATTCTGGCGCACCATCCCCTCCCCCGCAGCTTTAGCACTGCGGCCGAGGTGCGCTGTGAGCAACCTGCACCTGCAGGCCAGCTTCAGCACCAGGACAGTTGACAAAATGATTACATGGCAATCAGGGTCAACTGCCAACTTTATTACAACTAACATAAGCTTTTATATGGCAAATGGTAGGAGGGACGATGGGAGAAGGGAGATACACGAGTGGGTGAGGGCTGTTGCCAAGATGTCTTCATTGGCTGTGCTCCCCTGTCACACAGTGGGTTGGCCAGTGCGGCTCGCTCCAGCCCCCACCTTCGGGGAGTGCCTAGCCCCCACCTTTGGGCTGCCCGAATGTTCTTTCATGGGTGTGATGAACCACCTGGTGCTCTGCAAGACTGCTCAGCCATGCCCAATGGCATGACTGAGCATGTGCAGGCACCAGGGGTCACATGGAGGGCAGCCCGAGGGCTACGCAGACCTAGGCCTCACTTGAGGCCCGTAAAGGTCTCCCTATGTCCCCCAACATCTCCCCCTTTTTCTTTAAAAGAAGGGAAAAAATGTAATACAAGGGACTAACACTAACAGGAACGACAACCGCCGGACCCCGTCACAACACAACAAAGTAACTCTCTTGGCTCTTTGCCAGGGGCACAAGGCTTAACTCCAAACAGAAGGCGTTACATATTAACCGAAACTATTACAACCTAAAACTATCTACATCCAGATTCTGAGCTGGTCCATTGCTAGGGCTGGCAGACCAAGCTGAGAGACTGCTCTTGAGCCCGTCTTGCAAACACAGCTCAGAACCACCAGTGCCATCAGAATCATTGTGAGTATCAGAGCCGCTCCTTTGATCAAATCTCCCAACCAACCTTTCAAGCCTAACACGCTGAGCCATTCATCCAGGCCACCCTTATCCATTCCTGTCCTTTTAAATGCCGATCTCAGCTGCTGTAATTGCCGATGAATGGAGGAGCTATGGTCACTTAAATTCAAACAACACAGAACCTCCCATGTGTCGTACCCCTGACCATGGTGAAGTCTAGGAAGTCTAAGGCGGCCCGATTCTTAAGGATGGGTTTTCTAAGTCCTTCTTGATCCTCCAGGAGATCGGACAGGATATTAGATGTTATGTTGAGTTCTCTTCTTGCCCAACAGGCAAGTGCTCTCAGGTTGGCGTGGGCTCCCATAACAGAAAAGGGATTCAGGAACAGACTCATAAAAACATTTTTGGTCTTGCTGTATAAATTTACCTGGTCATCACAGTCAGGTCCTAAAACCTCTGTGGTGACTTCTCTTTTCATGCGGCTCGGGGAGCCAGTCTGATTGCCAACGTCGTGTAAAGAGGGGGTGAATAGAAACAGTTTGCCAAAGTAGCATGGTCCCCCTTCTAGGTTTGCAGGGACCCTTTGCCACGCCCTCTGTCCACATATCAAAAACATGCCAGGTGGTAAAGACCAATTTATGCTGCTGGTGGGAACCAAGGGGAGAAGCATCTGCTGGGTGCCGTTTTTAGTTTTCATATCGGGTAAGACCATTCCATCACAAAAACCTTCCAGGAGGTCCCCATGAAAAGACACACTGATGCAACTTCTAGTTGCACTACCATCTTTTCCCCATTGGACGAGATATAGGACATAACCAGTGCATCCTATCTCTGATGCAGCACATAAGCTTTTATATGGCAAATGGTAGGAGGGACGATCCCCCCCCCCGCCCGCTATCACACAGCAGGTTGGCCAGAGTGGCTCGCTCCGGCCCCCACCTTCGGGCTGCTCTTTCATAGGTGTGATGAACCACCTGGTGCTCTGCAAGACTACTCAGCCATGCCCAGTGGCATAACTGAGCATGTGCAGGCACCAGGGGTCACCTGGAGGGCAGCCCGAGGCCCATGCAGACCTAGGCCTCACTTGAGGCCCGTAAAGAACTCCCTAGGTCCTCCAAAAGCAGGAGATATTTAATATTCTTTCAAGATGGCATCTCATAAGCGAGCTACAGAAATCTGGTCTTGATGAAAGATCTATGAGAAAAATGCAAACTTTAAGGGCTCAAAGGTCCAGCCGTTCTTATGAGATTTTGTTAGTGAAAGAGAAAATGAATTAGAGAGACATTTAGCAGATTGGCAGAAGTCAGTAACCCAGAAAAGAGTGCAAGGTCATGGGATGACAGTATTAGAATTCAAAATGTTTTTGACAAACTGCAGAGGCATCTCAAGGAAAAACTCACACGTTAATAAGGTTCTGAACTGGGATGTTTAAATACAAGGAAGAGAGCTAGAGTGTTGATAGCTGTTAGCAGAACAAACTGTGAGGGGGGATTATAATGAGCTGAGCAAGTTGAGCAAGTCAACAACAAAGTTATTGTTATTAAACAATGAGTTTATTAGACTCAAGAGGAGACTGGATAAGCTCACAAAGAAGCAATTAACTTAGGATGTCTTAGTAGAAACCAAACACAGAGTCCTGGAACAGGTTGTCCAGAGAGGCTGTGGAGTCTCCTTCTCTGGAGATCTTCCAAACCTGCCTGGATGCCACTCTGTGCCACTTCTCTGGGTATCCCTGCTGGAGCAGGGGGTTGGACTAGATAATCTCTAGAGGTCCCTTCCAACCTTAACCATCCTGTGAGTCTGTGAGCTTGCTCCCCAGTCTTTGTGCAAAATGCAAGATAGCTGTCTAAATATCTAGACTTAGATCCAAATCTATATCTAACTATATTTAAATACAAAGTAGTCAAAATATAGAATAGGTGGAGTTCAGCAGCTTGGTGAAGAAGATCCCCAAAATTATAACAACTCAATTATTCTCTGAATAATTTTTGTCTCTAAGATTGGATGTATGCTAGTAGTCTTATGATTTGATAAGCACTTAGTAACTGTGGCTTGGACAGATGTTGCAGATCATTTGTTGCACTAATTTACCAAGTCTTATTAAGTCTTACCAAATCTTAAGGTGATAAAATGATCTCTTGAAGAACAGGCTTAGGAATACAGCCTTCCTCAGGCTTTTCTTTTTGTAGGATCCAAAGACTTTGAAAGAAACATTTCCATTGGTCTGAAAAGAAGGATTCTTTTGCACATCTACTCACCATTTACTGCTGCATGGGGTTGTGGACAGCCTGGTTTGCATTTATTCATTAGATGCACTACTATTTGTACAGTCTAAAATGTCTCTCTGAAAGCTGTATATGAGAAAGAGAGGTAAAGGACTATATGAGATTAACAATTAATTAAATACTAGTTTTATATTACTTAAAAAAATAAAAAAATCCAAGTTCAGATTCGTGTAAATAATTTATTCACTTAAAGCTTATAAAGCTTATGTAGAAAGCCATCTTTTTGGACACAAGCTTGCTATTTTTGGCCTTTCAGATCAGCTGCTCTAGTTGGGTTTTCAGACAAAAAGCATAGACCCAGTGATTAATAAAAATAATTAAAATATTCAGTAAACTAAAAAATTCAAGTCATTTTCAACAAATGTTTTATAAGCATAGTTTTTATGACCACTCCTACAACTTGTGTGATCTAATCTATAGTGTTCAAAACTTGTATTTATTATACAATGCATTTTGTACTGCAAAAAGGTCTCCACATGTTACCTAAAACCTGTTCCAAAGTGATTAGCAGGTTCACAGAGAGATTTTCAGATTCCTTTTCTTCCCACTTTCTTGCTGGTCACCTTCTCAAGTGTTTCTTAATATACCTTTTCTCATAATTTTGCTATATTATTCTATTCCTATTAATCAGAGAAAGAGAAATATTTACTCTATAGTTATAGACATCTCAAAAATACATTGACCAAAATTGTTCCTCAAAAATTATTTGGTGTATTCTTTTTTTTAGCAATTTTTAATTTTACTTAGTAATTTGAAAGAATCAAATAAGGTAGAAATCAATATTTCTATGTTCATCTTGCTTGTATTTTATTTTTTGATGCATGCAATTTTGTTGAAAGTAGTTCAATGTACATTATAGATTTAAAAAATAAACAAAATAAATACTAAAAACAATATAAATATGCTGCATGATATTCAGGAGCTTCTTTGTTTCTTTTTCCTGTTTTCCTTGGTTATTCCCCCCACCATTTTTTACCTTTTGCTATCCTTTTTTTCCCCTTTATCTCCACCTCTCATGAATGGTGGATTCCTATTCTATGGTAAGAGGTTTATAATAACATCTCTCTGACTTCAAAATCAATTTGCTATGAATTCATGTGCACTGTTTATAGTGATATTTTAGCAGGGTGAAAACTGTAGTATTACAACTCAAACTTGTATTGATAGAGGAAATTGAAATAATGCAAGATACACTAAAAATCAGATCTTTTCAGAACCCTTTGGATAGTTTTATGTGTTATAAACAGTCTGTAGTTATAGAAAATTTGTCCTCTGAAATGTTTACAGAAACTTGTCTGTTAACTGCTTCCTTTCTAGGTGGTATATGGGATATTTATTTCCTGAAGTATGTACAGAGATTTTTGTGATCTTCATTGCAAATATCAAACATAAAAGGTAAAAATGTATGAACGAAAGTCTGTAAGAGCTAATAGTCATTACATGCAATAAAGGTGGGAAGCACATTTTTAACCTCAAAATAGATTCATTCAGTTTCTAAATTAACTCTGAAAAGTTATAGCGGAAACTAGAAGCTGGATTTGTACCTTGGTTTGTGTGTGATATATCACTGATGCACACCTAATGGTGATTACAGAAAGACATAAATGCCATGTCCAAGGAGAAGACTCTCTTGAATTATTTGTCCTTCTGCTCAGCATAACTAGGCAAGAGGTGGTATGTGGTCTTTCAGGAGAACATGGCAAAATGACTGTGTGGTTGAACAAGTTTCCCTTACCATAATACAGCTTTTTTTTTTTTTTTTTTTCTTGATGGTATTAACTAAAGATATATTAATGCAGGAGAATATCTGTCCCTCAGCCTTTTCTACTATGTTACAAAATGCATGTTTATCTGGCATATGCCTCGCATATGTTTAGAGGAAAATTTAGAAGCTAATTTGAAATAGCTCCTCATATTACTTGAATGAATGTATTTATGAATACATTGGCATTTAAATGAATATATTTATTTTGTTTTCCTTAAAATCATTGTCATAGTTTATAAAAACAGAGACCCATGTAGTGGAGGGTCTGGATGGTCTGTTTAGTGTGGTATGCAGCAACAGTCTTTTAAAAGACCGCACAACAGCTGGAAACAAACAGGAGCAAAAGATGATGAGGCATTTGGTAAAGACGAAGCATTTCAATCCGCAGGCAATCGCAGTGTATTGTATTTAGTATTTCTAAATACATATGCTACAGATTGCTAGTTCCAGGGCTCTTTTTGCCCTTGGAAAGATAAAAAGTGCTTGCTCCTGTGCCGCAAAATCAATTGCACACTGAACAGATAGATACCAATATTTTCTGCCCCTTAGTATTTGCAGTCCTAAGCAGTTGTCTGTTCTACTATCAGTGTCTCACAATTTTATTTTTGCATGACTTTTCTATGCAGTGTTTTCTTGAATGAACCAGTCTGTCAAATTTGCATTATGTATGAACAAATTAAATTTATGAACAAGAGGGAAATTAAAATTTTCTATGATGTGAATGTTTAACAGACTATAGTAAAAACAGAAAGCAAGATAAAAAGTGGTTTAAGAGAACAAGTTGAAGAAAAAGTCAAGGGAAACTAGAAAAGAGCTCAATAAATAGAATGCAAGCAAGAGGAAGGGTTCATTCACTGGGAAAAGGAATAGACAAAAAGCCTTAATAGAAAATCTGGCAATAATTTTCATAATTGCTAGTTATAAATAGCAGTTATCCTTTGGCAATACATGGATTAACTGTCAGTTTTTCTGTCACTTGTTTCTGTAAGTCTATGGACAAATCAAGGAATTATATTGATAAGAAAACAAAAAAAAAGACGAGACTGTTTCAAAATTTCTATTTTGAACTGCTAGAGAACAAAAATAGTCATGAAAAATAATCGAAAAATATTAATTATGAAGTATGGTAAAATATTTCTAAAACAAATTTAATTTCTATTTCTAAAATTTTCATTCAGAAGTGTTTGAAATTTATTTCTGATTGCTGAAGCATTTGAAATGATAAAATGAATGAACATGGGAGAATATAATGCAGGATAAGTTAATAGCATTAATATCAATATATTATGTCATATACTACTCTAGCCAGATAAATATTTTGCTTCATTGAATATTACTGAATAAAAATAGATATAATGACAATTATATTTTCTAGTATAAAATGCTCTTCTGAAAATGCAAATAGTGGAGTTTTAGTAAAGAATGCATCAGTTGACTTTTACAAGCAATTCTCCTTATTTAGGTAAAAATGGAATAAACATAATAAACATCATTATATTTAAAATCTTTTTTAAATTTGATAGTTTTGTTTTGAGAAAATAAAGTTAAAAATCTGCTTGGGAAATATTTTCTGCTTGGTAGCTGATATTATGATTCTTCCAGATCAAAATGGAAACATTTATTTCAAAATATATTATTTTTCCCATATATACAATTTCTGAATTTTGGCAATCTCTTCTGAACTTGGTAAAAAATGTTTAGACTGTGGCAGAGTATGGACTATATGATTATTCTGTTTTAGGTTTCACTATTCAGATTTAAAAAATCAGCCAGAGTAGAATCTACAAGAGATACTGGGGGCATGTAATCAGGAGCTGTTTTTACCATTTACTTAGTCCTGTAGAGGCTGGAGCAAGCTAGATGAAAATATGGTGGAGTATAGGGAAACCAACTTTGTTCTATATATTAACTAACTTGCTTGCTTAATAGTCAAATATGTAGGCTCAACTAATTCACTCTGGGCACAAAAATCCAGTTATAGCTAATTTTTCTAGAAGGAGATTCCAGAGAAACAAAACAGTAAGATGAGATATATTTAGCTTCTTTTTTTATTTTTTTTTTATTTTTTTTTTTTTTTGTGAAATGTGCAGATGTGGTGAGAATACAGTTCACCAAATTGAAGACATGACTACCTGTAGCTACCGTACCCTGGTGTTCCTAACTTACCAATTTCATATCTGAGGTATTAAAACTATAAATTCTCATCCCTAAGGTCCATTTTCCAAAATAATATTCTAAATAAGCTTTGAATTGTCTGCTGACCAAGATATTTTTTGACGCTAGGTGTAGGGAGGTACGGGTTTGAGTTTGAGGATGCTTAGTGTGAACGTGTGGCTGTACAGGGGGGTATCCCCGACCTCCATGTGACCCCAGGTTCTGGAGCATTGGCCTGACTGAGCAACTCATCACACCTGTGTGAAAGACTCCAGAACCCTGAAGGTGGGGGCTGGAGCTCCTGAAGGTGGGGGCCGGAGCAATTTGCTCCGGCCAGCTGACTGCCCACCGACGGGGCTCCACCAACCACCGGGGTCCGGTAATTAGCATCCACCCAATCCCTTGCTTCACTCCTCCCTTTCTCCTCCCCCTTACCTTCCCTATAAAAGTTAAGGTACTTCCTGATTAAAGCTTGGCGGTTGACCCTGATCTCTGTGAGATTGTTTTGTCGACCGTCCATGCCGGCTTCCCTCTTTTCCTGGCGACCTGTTCCGACCGACGTTCTTGGCTGAGGAGATCCGAGCCACAACTCCCTCTGTGGACACCGGCTTGGGGTGAGTGGGCCTAGGCATCCCTACAGGGTGGTGGAGGTCCCAGGATCGGCACGACCTGAGAGAGATCACGTGCGTGGGGCAGGCCGAGAGAGCCATAAGGCCCAGAGGCCCCGTCAGCGGCGTGACGTTCCTTCAGGGGCCGCCACGCGTCCACGGCTGTGTATAGAGATGTAGAAGAATGGCCTGGAAAAGGGGAAAACTTGAGAGAAAACCTAGGGCCTAACAGAAGTTTTCGGCATTACAGCA
>JAWLRI010000409.1:180600-198681 GCA_034781795.1 Crypturellus tataupa
CCCCCGCCTCGCCACCACTACGGTTTTCAAACTGCAAAATACATTTTTCCACGACAAGAGATCCTTCTATTCCACAGATCCATTGTTAGGAAGGTCTGATACCAGCTGTAGCCTAAGTATTAATGTTGAACCTGTGTTCACTTGTTGATGAATTGAATTCACTTAAAAGCACAAAGGAGCTGCTATCTCAAAAGACATGGCTTGGTTATTAAGATGCTAGCCATCTACAAAATTAAACTTTCTAGGCTGTCTGTTCCAGTCCTGAGAAACAAATACAGGGAAGAATTTTTAAATCAAATCTTGTCCTGAAAAATAAATTTCTTGTACTATGAATGAGGGAAAAGACAGTCTAGGACAATGCTAATGGAATTTTTGAGCAATAGCCTTCAATGTTCAATCTGGAAAAATATCTTTTAACCCCCAACAAATTAAAAGCAAATCTCATGTTAACTAATGAAGAGTACAAAAACAAACAAACAAACAGGATTATCCAGTGTTAATATGTATAAAGTGGGAGTGATGTGCCTCAATACACAACATGTGTTTTGCATCTTAAAGCATATTTTCAGAGTGAAGGCTGAGATTAGATCACAGAAAAACATAAGTTTCCTTCAATATATGTATGTTAATGCTGCTAAATATAAGTGAGTAAATCAAGCAGACTCTACATATTGTGTTGCTTGTTTTGTCATTTTTGCCTTTGCTATGTGAATGGTCTTCTGTGTGGATACCAGATCTTTTAATTTAGTTAACAGCTCAATTATCTTTCTGCTTCTAGCTCTACTTCAATTTTATTAAAATATTGCTCTTATAGTGAGTAATGCAGAAGAACTTAACACTAGGAGAACAGAACAAATCATAAGATTCCAGATTTGACACTGCTGTAGGAATTGTTCACTGTTGCATTGATTTTTCACCTATTGTGGGCATTGACAATGTACATTTCCAGATTATTTTTGTTCAAAAGTCTGGCCATGGCACTAACTTGTTCTTCTGGAAGATTTCTGGACTCAACATTATTTCTAGTTATACATAAAGCCTGCTACAAGATATTCCAGTGAATTAAATGTATGGTGCATTATGTTTGCTAAACAGCAAGGGAAGCATATTTCACTTATGTCTCTGTGGCTTAGTTCTGTTCTTATCCCCACAAGAGTTCCTATACAAATACTAAATGGTTGAACTTGATTGTCTCACTTGAATAAATGTAGCTTTATTAATAGGACATAATTTTAATTACTGTCTCATCCTTCCTTACTTTATGTTGCTGACTTGTCTGTTGAGTCAGATCACCAGAAGTTGCTGGGTATTCTTGGATATACTGATATAAAATGCTACTCCTGAGCTGTAGAAGTTACTTATGTCAATGTGTTTAACATATGCACCATCAGTGGCATGTCCTGTCACTGATTGCTTCTCCAGTAAGATACGAACCCCAGTGGCAATTACTGACCACTCTGAATACACTTTTAAAGGAAGCATTAGAGCACATGTGCAAAGGAAGTCGTATCCTAATAGCTATGGCAGCAGCCTGAACCCTGTTTTCCTAATGGTTTGCTTTGTCAGCAGCTTGGTCAGAAGATGTTGACATTTTCAGTTGTCTATTCTCCACAAGAGATAAGGCACAAGTAAAGTTGTATAGACATGATTCAGCATGGTGTTCACGGATATGTATTATTTCACTTCTTGTAATGACAGCAAGCAATTTCTCACAGCGTGTTATGCTTCAGTGGGTCATTTACTGACTCCACGTATCCACTCAATGAGCCTTTTGTCATAAACATGCTCTGATTTAGAAACACCTATAACTTAGCAATGAATTGGATACGGGTATATCATCTTGCAAAGCCTTGTACTCTAATTATTTCACACACTGAAATCCCCAAAGATTTTTTGTTATACCATAGAGCTTGAAGCCAATATCTAGTTAAAAAAAAAAAGCAAACCATTTTTTTTTCCTATATAGCAATCACTAATGGTATAATTAAAAACCAAATTTTGTTTTTTCTTTTAAAAGTGCTGATTTGATTTATATATGTTGTCTCTATTGAGGCTATTAGTGAATATAATGGGAAAATCTCAAATTTTCAGTGAAAATTTTGTGCCATTTTGTGCCATTGGCACCATTTTATCACAATTTGGTAATCACTCATTCCAAACTTCAGAGGTGCTTGAGTATCTGGACAGAGGTAAATTGTCCTATCATCTATGGTCTGTGTCTTGTTTGGAACTATCACCATCTGCAGTGTAGCAAAATCATTTTTGTACTGGGCAAATGGGAAGATCTGTTCTAAACAGGAACATGCAAAGAGATGGATATACTTTGTTATCTCACCAATAAAAAGACTGTATGCTTTGACTGACAGATTCATTTTTTAGGAGACTGTCCTTTTTTTTTCCCCATTTAATCAATGGTTGACTTGAGAGGTAAAATCTGTCATGCACTGTTTATACAATGCCCAACTGCTACTCTAATATTTCAAACAATAATGACATGTAGCTGTTGTTTTCTGTGTTTAATTTTGAGATGTTTTGATGAATAACAGATCAGTTGCATCAAATAGTAATGTTTTGCTCTACTGAAGAAAAAGTAACCAGTCTGTGAAATGGCTATAGAGTAACAACTAAAGCCAGCCGCGGGCCCACAACGTGATTTTTATCACGCCACCACTCTTGTCGCCGGCTCGGTGTGTGCAGGTTGGGCTCTGCACTAGGCCTCTGATATTCAGGCCTCTGCCGGCAACCCGATGTCAGAGCCCATGTTTGGGATCCTCACCAGGATCCTCCGATGTCTGGATCCGATGTTCAAGATCTCCGATGTCTGGATCCAAGGCACCTTCTCCAGTCGTATCCGGCCGTGGGCAGGAACGGGGTACCGCGCCACTCTGGGGTTCGGTCTCAGATAGGCCTATTCGAGTCAAGGCCTGGCCAGGGACAGGAGGCCAGGTGTGCCACAGCCACGTCATGTGGGGTCTCTGCGGAACGGGCAGCACCGACCACCCCAGCAGCAACGACCGCCAACACCCAAGGACAGTGGACAAAAGCACAAATCAATATGATTCTGGGTCCACTGCCAACTTTTATTAACCAAACATGGAGTTTTATATGGGGAGAGATAGGAGGGACAGTGGGAGGAGGGAGATCTCTGATTAGGTGAGGGCTGTCGTCAAGGTGTTCCTATTGGTTGTGCTCCCCTAGGAGGCAGAGGGTTGGCCAGAGCAGCTCGCTCTGGCCCCCACCTCTGGGGAGTGCTCAGCCCCCACCTTGGGGCTGCCCAAAAGTTCTTCCATGGGTGTGATGAACCGCCTGGTGCTCTGCAAAACTGCTCAGTCGTGTTAACCGGCACGACTGAGCATGTGCAGGCACCAGGGGTCATCCACCGGGCAGCCTGAGGCCTACACAGGTCTAGGCCTCATCTGAGGCCTATAGGGATCCCCCTGTGTCCCCCAACAAACAACAAAAAAGAAAAACAGATAAAAGCCTGACAGTAAGTGTGTTCTGTACTTTGAATGTGCCCAGGGCACATAGCTTTGATCCATTTTTCACCTAAAACAAAATTAATTTCTGCTTTAAAAGAGCTCAAGGAGTCTTTGCATTTCATACATCCAATTTGTTTTGTGAAAATCACAACAAGGACTATGTGTCAGACTTCTGTAAGTAATGTGCATTGTCATTAAAAATAGTCATTTCAGATATAGGTGAAGAAAAAAGCTAAGGCAAAATGACTGCATGCATAGGTTATGTTCATAGGTGTAATAGTTAAAAGATAAAAATGACTTTACAAGGTGCTTTTTTTCCCATTCTTGGTAAATGGAGTTATTGAACCTGTATTTGAAGTGCTGATATCCTGTGGTCATATAAGATTTACCTGTCACAGGGGTGATGAATCTATGAGTCTGGAGCATTTAAAGTCATAAGAGATCACATTCAAAATGTGCATAAGATCTCTAGATTCTAAGAAGGAAATCAGAATTTCAGGGACTAACATTGACTCAAAAAAATGGAGAGTACATGTTGCATTGAATAATTATTTGAGGAATACTTTTGACTTTGGCTGAAAAAAATCATTTGAAAATGAGACTCTTAATGAAAAGTATTAGAATCCTTAAATGGATATTTTTCAGATTTTTTAAAATTATTTCTCTTGATTTTTTCTTAAACAACCTGAATATAATGAGGATGCTGTTTGCAAATAAAAATTCCAAGCAAATCAACTGGCAAGACAGAGTTTGAGATTTTTTTCTCTATATTGTAATCCTCTGTTAAGAAAAGTTAATGTGCAGAGGTTATCACTGAGAAGTGTCTGAGGTTTACATAATTTATAGCTCTTTGTTAGGTAATGTAGTTCTTTGGCAGAATTATTTTGGTTGACACACATTTAATGAATGTCATCTCTCCTGTTTTAGGGTATTTTATGAAGCCTGCCACTAACTATAAATGAAAATAGAATTACAGGCTTTGCATCATATGTAAATTGAAAAATTTTAATCAAACCAAAATTGGTTATTGCCTTCCTATTCCTTTTTCTTCCTCTGAGAGTTGGCTTCTTATTACAATGCTTACTTACCTTTTTCTATTCTTGGGCTGTTTAAGAGGCTTTCTAAAAGATTTGATTATTGGCAGATGCTTGGCATTCAATTATTCTGTCAGGAACTAAAATCCTCTTGAGTTCTTGATATATAATTGTAAATATGCATACTGAATTAGACAGCAAATTATGCTTATATAGTGAAATGTGTAAATATTATTTTTGTTTTATCTATCAACATTGTTATTTCTCATTATTGAACTAGTGTGGTGTATATTCTAATAATAATAGACAACTTTTTTTTTTTTTTTTTTTTTTACTAAAAGGAATGAGAATTTTATGTAGCCTGCATCTGATTATCTGCAGATAAATCTGCTTTGGATGCAGATACCTAAACCATGAAAGTACAGAACTCAAATAGGTAAGCTTGGCATCCATGCTTTGACCCATGGATATGCTGGCTGATGTCCTTACTGTGCTTGGTACCAGGAATGTTGATGATCTTTGAACCCAACTCCTACTTTACATAACTTCTATTTTATATTCTCTAGCTTAATTCTTGTATCTGGAGTAAGCTGTGGTTTTGTTTATCCATATTATATCTCCCCTGTGTTCCGGATGACTGGGATTTTTTTTTTTAAATGAAGTAATTCTGTACGCGTATAAATACATATATAAAATAACAAATGGGTCTGAAAAATCCTTACTTTTTTTAAAATAATTATATTAAGGTTTTACAATTCTGTATACAAAGCAATCTCATTTTGCTAATCTAAACAACTATTCAGAACAAAGCTGAATAATTATATTTAGAGCAAGCATAGTAAAATGCAGTGAAATCATTTTGTGTTCTATTGCAGTTTCAGCAGCAGAAAGTACCTCAAAGACTGAACAGAAAACTCTGATACATAGATTTTAATTACCTTCTTATGCTTGCATATTGAGTACTAAAGATGTTCTTTACTTTCACTGGCCTTCTATCTGAAGGAAATATCTTCAAGCTAGAAGTTAGAAATAGCTAAAGGAAATCACTTGCATTTCTGGACCAAATTGCAGGTTTTCTCTCTTGACTTTCTTATTCTTCTAATTCAGCTAATTGTGATAGATTTAAATTCATTTGTAAGCAAAATGCATTAGAATCAATAAATATTTAAGAAAAAAACAGAAAAGGATAGGTAGTAAGTCATTGTTTCAGTTGTCTGTTGAATGATTAATAAAGAAATCTTAATATAAAGCACACAGGCACACTATTTTCCTCTCTCTAAAAAACAAACAAAAAGAAAACAAGAACACCCAATTAAAATTTAATTTAATTTAATTAATTAAGGATTAATTTAATTTAATTTTTAATTTAACATTAAAAATATCCCCCACACAACTTTCTAGAGGAAAAAAAGAAATATGTAGAGAAATCTCTCCCTCTCTCCTTCAAAAGAGCTCTACTACATTCAGCTGTTTCTTGTATTAGATTGAAATTTTCAGAGTTAAGAATGACAGGAGTCTCTGAATAGCTCTATGCTGAAAGACCTAGAAACATTTCAGAGACTTCAGGTACAAATATTGAAATATACCTGCTTAGCCATAAGCACATGGTATCCTTGGGAAGCTGTATACTTAATTGGATAAAGACTTACAAACTGGTGGCAGAGCATAAGAGAAGATTATAAAGTACGCTAATCCTTGTAGTTTTGATTATTAGAGAAATCAAAATGTACTGTAGGGATATATTACTGGCATTAAGAAATTGTAAATTACCTTTTTGGGTCATTCCATTTAATATTAGACATATGAAGTCATGCTGTGTGAGGAAGAACATATCATATAGCAGATTTCTGACTAATGTGATGATTTCTGCTCTTTGTTATAAATAATTACACTTGAGTGAGACACTGATTATAATTCTGAAAATCAGTGCTTGCAGCCAAAGTCTCTTATTTGCACAGCTCACACCTATTAAGCCCTGGAACACAGTAGCTAGTAGCTAGTGTTTCCAGTTTCCAATTTAATATGATGTCATATTTTCTGGACAAAACTGTTTTTTCACAGCTATTTCAGGTGGATAAACATTGTTTGAAAAGCTGTCCCTAACATGCAAATATTTCTCTAAATGTATTTGAATAGTCTTGTGATATATCCATCACTTATCATACGCATGAAGAAATAAAATGAGATTTCTCTAGTTAGTCTTTGTCAGCATGCACATTGTTCAAAATAAATGATAGTTGTATATATTCTTGGCGCCTAAACCACACAGAGTGAATGCAGACAATCACAGAATTACAGAACAACTGAGGTTCAAAAGCATCTCTGATGTCATTCTGGTCCAATCCCCTCCATCCAAGCAGGCTCAGACAGAGCAGATTGCTTAGGACCAGGTCCTATAGAATCGTAAATATCTCCATGATGGAGAATCCATAACCCCTCCAGGTTACTTGTTACAGTGCTTGACTCCTTTGACAGTATAAATTGTATGTTTACTTATGTTAAGAAGAATTTCCTGTATTTTGGTTTGTGCCCGTTGCCTTTGGTCCTTTCACTGGGCACTGCTGAGATGATGTCTGCAGTTCCATCTACTTTCTTCTCAAGGTTAAAAAACTCCTGGGTCTCAAAGCCTTTCTTCTAATGAAAGATGCTCTAGCCCCTTAACAAACTTAGTGACCGTTCACTGGTCTTTTGTACTGAGGAATATAGAATAGGGCACAGCTCTCCAGATGTGGCAACTGGATCATACTCCAGGTATGACCTCTGAGTAGAGTTCTGTTCAACTCTTATTTCTTTTGCACTTTAGTGCAAAAGCCGCCTCCTCTAAAAAACCAGTTGAGGCCGTCTGCTTGACCAGGCTTGCAGCCAACTTAATCACAGACATCCTCTAAACTAGCTTTGGACACCTGGGAAGGAGGAAAACGATGAGGAAGGCAGGACCCTCATACTGAGGGCTGGGACCCCTTCCCAGCCCTCACTATTCTGTGTGTGTGTGCACACCCCAGAAAGAGTGTTGCACAACTGAAGGCAGAGTTTGTCTGCCTGTTCGCTGGCCCCACGCCAGGCTGCCTCTTGGGTTGTACTGAACCTATGTGCTGGGATGCTCCGGGCAGAAAAAGAGGACAGTGTGGAGAGGTGGGGGAAAAAGAAGGGAAAACTCCAGACTTTGAGGCTTATGCTGTCTCCACAGCAGCCAGTTAGTAACTCTCTGTCTCTGATCTGCTCAGATCAAGAGGATCAGAGTTTCAGTATCCCCCGGTGCGTATTCCCTTTTGAGTAGTTACCCATGTTTCGTTTCTTCCGTGTGTTCTCCCCTTAATAAATGCCCAACGTAGCCATTTCGCTTTGTGTGGTTGTTGTTGAATCTCATCCGGAACACTAACATCACATTAGTAACTGTGGAATTTTATCTTAATTTTCACCCATAATATTCTTCTAGATAATAATGTAATGGCATAGTGATTATCCTGTTCTCACATGCTACTTTTTTGTTTAACACTATGGGACACAATCTTTGCCTGTTAAACTCAAGCCTAGTGGAATGTCTTTAGAGCACACATTCATATATTTCATAGACTGGCCGGACACATTATACAAGGGTATAATTGTTCATCCTAAATTGGCTTGTCTCCCAACATGGAAAACATTAGGTAGAATGCAAGTTTATTCTAGTTCATTTTGGACAATTTACAGAAAGAGCTTTCAGTGTCTCTAAACATTGATTGCTATGTATAAAGGAAAAAATTGAAACATTGATGAATAGAAATCAAGGCAAACACCTGACTAGCCAATTGGACAGCAATTCATTCTGCCTTTCAGAAGACTAATGTTCTGTCCTGTCTATGAAAAAGGTCCCATTCTTAGCAAATGGTAAATTGGACCATAAAATAAATATTTATGAGGAGAAAAATACTTTGTTCAACCCATGTGCTTGGCTGAATCCTTTTTCCAGTTACACTTCAGACAAGTTAAATTAGTTTGCTGGCATCTTAAATTACAGAACATCTTACTAGTGGACAGCCATCAAATGTAGTCTACATTAAAACAATATTAAGTGCCTGGGACAGGTTTCTTTTCTTCACATGGAAAGGCAATTCAACAGAATGAAATTTTAGTGAACAACAACAACAACAAAAAAGGTTTTAAATTGTTTTTTTTTTCAGAACAACAACAACAAAAAGATTTAAATTGTTTTTTTTTTTCTCAGTGTATCATACTACTGAACAAGTCTGAGTTTATTATGGCAGAGGTTTAGAGTCTATTAGAAATAACTGTTCTTTACCAAACAAATTATTATGAAGCTAAAATTTAAAGAGTTGTACCTTCTGACTCAGTTGCACAAACATCTTACTACTTTAACATTTATCTTTTTATTTAAGACTAGCTATTCGTAATAAACAGTTTCAATAGGGCCAAGTTTATTTTGTGTGACCACTAGCCACTTGGAAGAAGGACTCTAATGTAGCACTCCAGGAAATCAAGCAATTTCTATGATTGTCAGTACAAGTAAAACATCGTGCTTCATGTCCACATACTGAAACTCTTATATCTACCAAATAAGGATGGTATATCCATATTTCTAAATTATAAAACAGCCATGAATTAAATATATTGTCATGAGACTGTTACTATTTGTAACTTGGCAGATAAGCAGGTGTTTCTTTGCACATTCTCTGACATATAAACTGCAAGTTAATACAAGATTTACAGATGAGTTCAGGAAATAGATATGTTTGAATTTTATAACAGTTTTTCTCCAGTATTGCACATCTTCTGTGTTCCAGTCTGTTATCATGTAGAAAACAGTTGTAAGTGTTTCTGTGGATCTAGAGTTTTGAGTGCAAATATCACATTCTGTGCTATCTCAAATCTGCACTTGCCTATCTTTAAGTGAAACAATTCTTTACTTCTGTATTCTGCAATTTAAAAAGATTTTATTGCCAGTCATAAGCTTGCTGTTCAGTGTGTTTCCATATCTCTAATTATGTACAAATTAAAAGAACAGCTGCATGTGAGAATTACAAAGACAGTAAAAGTACTTAACTCCAAAGCATTTAGTATGCTAAGGCTATAAGACTGCAACCTCATCTCTTCCCAGAATTGACTGTGCATTAAGATACAGTAACTAACTGAGATCTCCCCTGATAATGTTTGTGAATGAGATCAATATTGGTATGAATAGTTATGGATATCGCTTTTTCTATTTCCCTGATGATTTCTAGCACTGTATTTTCTAAATGAACCACAGAAAACAATTTTCCCCACTGTAAGGAGGACTCAAGTAATTTAATGTAGGATTATTATGGTTAACACCATCATGTGTATCATTTTAATAGTTATTACTCTCATATATATAGTTATATATAGTCAGATATATAGTTATCAGCATCATATGTATCCTTTCATTCTGTAAGAAAAACAAGTTTAAAATAGGTGCCTCTGAGAAATGAAGAAGCTTATTTGATGAGCATGTTTATGATAGGAGCTCAGTGGAAGAAAACAGTAACAAAGTTCATTGAATTAAGCTTGGAATTGCAGGATTTCGGAAGTTATGATTGAAATGATGGCTTGAAAAGATAATTTGCAAAGTTGGCAAAAATCCTCCCAGAAATCTCTCCAAAAGAGTACAGGTTAGTGCCTCCTGATGATGAAATCCTAATGACTACAGATGTGTATTAGTACCTGAGATATATTCTAATAAAATAATAATTATTTTATCTTCAAAAGGTGTTCCTTGAAGAAAAAAATATTTTTTTTCTCAAAACTTTTTTTACATTCTGCTCCATTCCTGTAAAAGAAGGGAAACCCTCCTAACTGGTACATATTTATGTGATTAAAATAGGTGGAAGTTGAATATTTTGACATTTGAGTATATTTGTGATTGTGAATAGGAGAGAACTTTCTTATTTGCACATAGAACTTTCTAAACCAGTATTTTACAGGATTCTACAGAATGATGAAAGTTATAGTTGTACCTATGGGATATTTTTACAAGTAATTGCACAATTTTAAATTACACAGATGTCTAATCTGCTCTTCATAAATTGACTTTGAATCTCTTGAACAAAACTAAATACAGTATAATAGAATATCACATGAAAATAAATAAGAAAATTAAGTTATAAAAGAACATTAAAAATGTTAACATAAAAGGAAATCATTTGTGTATTTAAAAAAAAGTAAAAATGAAATGAGATTCGTACTGCACTGATTCCTTCTAATATCTTTCATAGAAATGAAAAAAAGATCAAGCCCAGTAAATATGGATATGGGTTGAATCTTGTGTTAATGAAGAAGTTCACTGATGGCAAACAGAATTTTATAAAATTGGGAAAAAATAGTTAATTAATCATTTAATAGCCAACACAATTCTACTTTTTTTTTTTTTCTCATTTAATGAGTGATATCATGCCACTAATGTAATACTTAGAAGTACAACCTTGAGTCAGCAGAGTATTTAGGAGCAAAGCGTTAATCAGCTATCATCATCTAAAGGTTTTTTTTTGGAAACATGCTATCTTTTAAAGTAAGGACAGGTTTTAACAACTACAATTTTTGTCATTCTGAAAGTACATATTTAATACAGAATTCCAGATTTCTACTCACGCACTTAATTTGGTGCTGTATTTTGATATATCTGCTTCATACCATTCTCTTTTTAATATTTATTCTAATTAGAATATAATCTTAGGAGCATAGATTACACTGAAATCTCATGTTCCTAAAGGAAGTGTTTTATCTTAGCATAAAATTGTAATAAAACATTTCAAAATTATCTGAATGAATTAAGGATCAAAGTCACTTTTTAAATGGTGCTGTAGGCATATTAAATCCAAGTGTTATTGAATCTGACTTTTTATCCATTGAAATTGATATATTTATGTGGAAAATCAGAGTGCATTTTTTTTTTTTTTTTTTTTTAGCTCTACTACCATTTATATTTTGTTTAAAATGTTCAATTGATTTTTTTTCCAGGTTGGATTTGATGCCTTAGTTATTTCTGGAAGTTGTAGCAAAAACTCCTTGTGTTCTTTTCCTCCTTTGACAAATCTAGCAGACAGATTTAAAAGTTGAATTCAATTTCCAGTGATGCATTAAATGTCACCACCAGTAGGACAGCTGTAATTTGATCACAGATCATGAGCTACTCAGGTGCAGGCATAAAACATCTACACTTTGCTTCTTAGTAGGTATCATTTTTAAATCAAATAGCTTCTGCATTTGACTAACTATTTCTATTCATTCTTTATTTTTGTTGACCAGAAGAGATGTAAACTTCACTGAATATTAGAATTATATATAGAAAAGGTAACAGTATTCCCCAGATAAAAAGGAAAACTCTTAAGACCAGCTAGAGTCAATGCAAAAAAAAAAAAAAATAAAGGCAATGAAGACTTTTATTCAGTAATTTATAATTTTATTCATTATATTCATTTTATTCATTCATACACTGAAGGAGAGTACTTTTGCTATGTGTGATAACTTAGGAGACAATATGATAC
Organism: Crypturellus tataupa; assembly: GCA_034781795.1. Taxonomy (NCBI): domain Eukaryota; kingdom Metazoa; phylum Chordata; class Aves; order Tinamiformes; family Tinamidae; genus Crypturellus; species Crypturellus tataupa. Next base: position 192,613 of record JAWLRI010000409.1, read on the forward strand.
TAAACATCTTGTCATTGATTTGTAAGAACAGACCGTGGCTTGCTTTTTTCTTCTGTCATACACTCTATTTCACTCATCCTAGTAACACATAGTAACACATAACTTCATATTTAGACCTTATATCAAAACTGCCCAAGCAATACTTTCCTGCTGTTTATAATACAAGCACAATCTCTCAAGTGAATTATTGCTTTTATTTTTCTTATGAAGTTACAATCTTACAGTATTGTACAATGTGAACTTTAAATGAGGAGCTCTCCGATTTCCATTCAACCCTAGCAACCAATGAACCACTGTAATACCTTGGAGTTATAGATTAATTTATCTCTTTCTGTTTTCTGATTCATCACTTCGCATGGTAGGAACCTTGCCTTTATATTCTGAGGAAATACATAATGAATCTTTTAATCTTAGACTGAAGTTTAGTTAACAACCCCTCTTGTTACTAATCATATTGTATGCATCCATCTCTGGCCAGCAGCCTTTTTCTATTTCAAAGGACCTCTGACCAGTCGTTTATAGGAAGGTACTTTGTGTCACACACAGAATGTTAAAATCCATCTACTCAAAGGAAATGTGACTTTAAAATGCACATACATATAACTCTTTTTTTATTCTGCCACCTTAGCTAAGTTTTCCTCTTAATTGACACTTGAAATAAATAGAGCATTCACACTATCTGACCATGTATTTTTTTGTTTGTTTGTTTGATTCAGGAACATGATATTGAAGTGATTCTGAGATTGCAAAGAGTGATTTTTATGTATATGAAATACCTTTTTATTAAAAAAAAAAAAAAAGGAAGATCTCATTCTGATGTCCACTAAAAAAAAATTCCAATGCAAAATGCAGAAATAATGATCTGAACAAATTGTTGGCTCCTGAATAGCTTTAAAACTTAAGAATGGTGTGAATACAGAGAAACTAAATTTAATTAAAGGTAAAAATGTTGAATCTCATAAGAATATTGTAGACTACTCAACTACTATGCTGAACCACTTGTTTTTCCACAAGATCACAGTGAAAAAAATTCCTGAGGCTATGTTCTTGTGTCACTTTTCATGATCAGGAATCTTCTGAGGATAATAGTTTTGCTTAAGAGATTCTAATGTCCTTAAATAATCCTTTACTCCCTTGCTGAAACTTTTTATTTGAAAGCGCCTCAGTAAAGTTTGTTAGTGTCTCAAACTGTCTTTTAAGGCACCCAACAAAGTCTATCAAATAAAATTTCTCTTTCATGATTTGGATAATTAGATCAATTTACTGTTAATAGCTGGAAACCCTAGCCTAATGTTTTTCTCTCCTTCTTGTAGTTTTAAAATTTTCTTTTAATGTACAATTATTGTCCCGCCGCGGCCACCGGCGTTGACGTGTTCTTTATACAACACCGTACCGGTCCCACCACCCTGGCTGAAGGAGCCCTACTCACGGTAACTCACGAGCCGATGGATGTTGAAGGGGAGACAGCTGCTGTCACACGACTCCAGGAGTATAGGAAGAGGGGGTCAGGTAGGCCTAGATACAACCGCACCCGGACAACTGACAAACGAACACATGGTTTTCTGGGTCAACCGCCGAAGTTTATTTTCAAAGACCATAATTTATATAACCTCTGTTTTAGGGGGAGCGCATCATCATTGGGGATATGTAAATACACGGGGCTCGGTGATTGGTATAACCTGTTGGTAGGGAGGACCAGGGGGCCAGGGCAGAGTGCTCTGGCCCCCACCCTCCGGGTTCCAGAGCCTTCCAGTTAGGGTGGTGTTTGTGTGGCGCACCGCTCAGCCAGGCTAGTTAGCCTAGTTAGCCTGACTGAGCGTGTGCCACACTTAGGGTCACAGGTGGGTCACCCAGACCCCCTGTACAATGGTAAAATCCTAAAACATTTACAATTCCATTTAGCCACATAGAATCTTTTCAACCTTTAATAATTTTAATAAAAAATTGTCATGCTCAAGCATCTGTATCCTATCATATGAATAAAGATCTAATCATGCAATTTGATATAGATACATATTTATGTACATACATATGTATCTACATATGTAAATGCATGTTTTAGTTATTACAATTGCATTTTATAATTTGTAACATCTTTACAGAAAAATATTCACCTCTTTTACTTACAATACATGTGGAGAGAAACCACAAAATTCATTTAAACTTTCTACAGTCAATTTTTCTCCCTCAAGCTTCCTTTAGCTTTCTACATGATAACTCATTTGATTTTTTTCAGTTGTCTTATTTCCAATTTTTGCTTTATTAAGCAGCAGAAACCTACAGGAACTTAATATCTCCCCACATTCTTTGACCAAGGAAAATGACACTGAGTTGGAAAGCACGATAGAAAAGAACTCTATACAAAAGAACTCTGGTTTTCCCACAGATGTGCATTCTATTATATCAACTGATGCTACTATTTTAAATGAATCTTAAAGATAGATAGAATTAGAATATATAATAATACAGTACCTTTTTAAGATCTCAATCATCCACGTTGTCCACTTTCTATACCTAGAGATCCAAGTAGTCTTATCAACAACCCTATTTTCTCAATCATAAAGATCAGTATAGCTGCATGATTAAATCGTAAAAAAACTTCTTTGACACAAAAATTATTTTCTCTGTTTGTTTTGATCTCTGTTGCTATCTTCAAATTGTGTGCAGTGATCTATACATGCTGACACCTAAAATGAAACTAGTATGTTAGAGGATTTCTGATACAACCAAATAAAGATGGGTGTTAAGTGACTATAGGACAGTAAAATAATTTTGGATATTAATACTAAGGAGATATCGTACTTCATTTGTTAAGCTTTAACGAGCTTGAACAGATCTTTTTTTTTTTAATTGAAAATAAGCATTAAAATAAAAGCAAAGTCAAAATCTTCAGTGTTTGTATTCCTAACTCTTTTTAGGGAAAACCTGAAAACATGAAATTAGATTCCCTGTTTGCTGCACTGAACATTAGTAAAATGTAAAATTGTATTATTTTCTTCTCGCAGTCTCTCATGGAATCTGAAAAGGATATGAAACTGTATTACATTCCCTTCTTCCTTAAATTGCTTCAAAGACGAAGCATGAAAAGGTAATAGAATTTGTAGAAATGAAATGGGAAGGAATCTATGTTTCAAAGATAGATGTTTTGGGACTAGATCTTTGCCTAAGCTAGAAGATGGTGTGCTGAGGATAGTCTCCTTTGAACAGGAAATGCATGCATTTGGGCTTAGCTGTTTGATCCAGTTGGTGGAGATTTTGTTTGGCTGCTGTTAGGGTTTACTAAAACTTTAGGGTGCTCTTAAAGGTACTCTTAGGTTGTTGTAGGCTTCAGCAGTCAGAAACAGCACACAATAAGATGATACTGGAAATATGACAAGGACTATGCTCCTCCCACAGAAATGGCATTTTGATAACAAGAAGTTGAGAACATCCACATGTTCTATGTTGTGAAGTGACACACAAACATTGGGACACAGTATAAAACCCAATGCAGTCACATTTGGAGGCTATGTCAAAAAGGCAAAAACAGTGACAGAAATTTATACCTTGTGTCTTTTGGGAAGATCTCTTAAATGGAATTATCTTAAATGAAGAGGAAGATTAGACCATAGACAAGCTTGGTCACACTAGTTGGTATAAAAAGGGATACCAGCAACAAATAAGACAGTCTACACAGTAATTTCTCTACAAAATATAATTAGAATGCTCTAGTGCTATACTGCTATGTAGTTTTTTGAACCTGATCCATCTAGGTTCTTGATTCTTGCCCATCAAATGCCAATTTCACAAAAATTATAGTACTTGTGAAAATTGTATAACTATTTTTCTTCAATGCTTTTTGTAAAAATGTTAAGGATTTTAAACACATAACATTCTGGACCATGTGGGAAGGATTCTGGGAAAATTAACAATCTACTGCTATTCCTAATATTGGCATTTTTCTAATCCTTGTGCTACCTCTCTATCATTTCTGTCTCATGCTTCACAAAAAAACAACCAAACAAACAAAAAACCCTTTTGCTTCTTTGAAGAGAAAGAATTCCATTAAATAAATGCAAACACAAATCTTATTTATATATCTATAGTTGCCACCATGAAGAAATTCAACAGTAAATTGAAAATAATTATCAAGAGTTACAATTATATGTTTATGCATAAGTAAGCAATATGAACATATAAGAAAAGGTGTACAGGTATGCAGTTTGAAAGTATATACCAGAAAATAAAATTCTGGTGACAATCATTCTGGTGAAGAAAGAGATATCTATTTTATAATGAAAAGTTTAATTTAATAATATGCCACTTGATACAATGCATTCTTATTCTTTTTGAGAAAAAAAGTAAAAGAATCAATACAGAGGACAAATAAGACCATTCACATTATATAATATAAAAAGTTCCTCATGGAATTCTTTAGTTAATTTTCCTATTTCAGCCACAAGCCACACCTGTCAAAGGCAATCAGTGTAATGCTGCCTGTTTGCTGAAGCAGTGCCAGCTTCTAACAGTCGTATATAATCTAGCTGGAAGTGGATGGTCTATTAATTTTCTTGAATTGGTGTCTTGTGACAGAAGCATATAAATTTCCCAAATAATTGCTACCAGGTTGCAATGGAAAGTTCATTTAATTTATTAAATAAATATGTTGATTCATTTCTCTTCAGTAAAGCACAGTAATTGAACCATAATAATAAATGTGTAAGTCTATTTCAAACGAAGACTCTTTACAACTTATCTGGTATTCTGTTTAGTAATTGGCTCAAGTTAGTAGAAACACTACTATGTATATTTTAACAAATTTTTGCCTTTTATTTATCATGTAGCTAATTAAATCTCACTGCATCACATCAGTAATTTTACTGTAAAAATACGTTTAAGGCCAAAGATATATTAACTGCTGTATTCTAATTATTGCATCCATAAGTTCATGCCTTCATTCACTGAAATAGTTTATGAACTACTTAAAAAAAGTCTGCATAACTGAATAAGACTTTGCAGTATCTGACTATATTTGCGTGCATATTTGCATAATCACTCTATGCTTTTCTAAATATATTTAAAGAAAAAGGGGTATTTTGTGTGCCATCCTTATAAAATATACCCCCAAACAAACAAAAAATAGCATTAGTCATGTAGTAACTTCATGGTGGGAAGGAAGCAAAAAACATTGAATTACAGCAAATACAAGTAATGAAGATTTCTGTGATTTCACAAAGCAGAAAATGAGAAAATTAAAATAAATATAACTAAACAAATCCACAAGAAGTTTTTTATTGTCCATTAAGAGTGTGTGCTTCCACTCTGGCTCTTATTTCTGGTACAGATAATTTATTTTAAATATGTCCAATAAAATTTTAATTTTTAACATTTCGTCTTGTTTCATTTGTCTGCTAGTCCTATAAATCACTTCTACCTTTTAGTTAAATAATACCTTATTACAATTATGAACCTGATGAACCCTTATTTAAAATGTTGTGTAATGGTTTAGATAAATGTGTATATATGTAATATATACAATATATAATAAGTGAGTAGTGTAGAAATTACAGCTTGTTATCAAAGCTTATTGAATAGCAAATGTTATCTCTTATAGAATAGCAAATATGGAAAGATTCAGGTAGGGAAGAATCTTAACTAAAATGTCTAACACTGATTTTGAACATTGAGTTCATATTGTATGCATGGAAATGCAATGGACAGGTTTTCAACTTTAGGTGAGCTGAACTTTTAAAAGTAGGGCTTTTTCTGTATGGCTCCAGAGAAAAATCCCTGACAAAAGTGACAATAGCTTTGGATACAGGTAACACCAGAGGTTTGCAAAATCTGGAAATAGAGTGCCAGAGTGCCTAAATTTCTTCCTGTAGTCAAGTAACTTCAGGAGTTGAATTTCTAAAAGGCAATCATATACTGGGTAGCTCTTTGAGGATTACATTCATTTGAAAGACAAAATCTACTTTGATAAATAGAGGATTGTTAAAGTAACTTTGGATTTTCCCATTTGTTTTGTTTTTTTTTTTTTTTTATTTCACATATAAAATAATGAATTTTTCTAAAGGCAAAGCATTGCTA
>JAWLRI010000409.1:199833-217167 GCA_034781795.1 Crypturellus tataupa
AAATTTTGTAAATAAGTTATATCATGCATAATTTGCATTATTTTCTATATTTCCTATTCTTTCCTAAATAATAGTAAATTCTATTCTTTTTTTTTTAAAAAAAAAAAAAAAAAAAAAGTTTGCTTTTCTAATTTTGTCAACACGATAAGTCTAAAAAGTAATACATGGTAATTTGGCTAAACTCTGCTAAAATCAATGGGCTAGACTGTTCTTCAGCCTTTGTTAGTGTAGTATAATTCCATTGAGATAAATAGACCTACTCGGGTGTAAAGCCTTGATAGGGCAACTTGGCTTTTGGATAGCATACGCATTACTGTATTGTGTCTACTTCAAATAAATTATTGGGAAGACTTGACAATTAGTTCATATCTTGCTTCTCTCTCCTCATTGAAAAGGAAGGAAAAAAATCTGTCTGGCTATTGAATATGTCTTAAATGCAGTTTTTTTTATTTTTTATTTGTACCTCTTTTAATCATTAGTCTGTATCTCTTTTTACTTTGAATATCTAAACATCCGTGAAGATTATCTTTCAGCTGATATGGGCATAAATTCATTGGTATTTTTTAAAACTTGTTTTCAGATATAAGTTTTGAGGAATATTGTGGAAGGAAATGTATTCAACTGACAGCAAAAACTTTTAAGAAGCCAAGAGTATTCAATACAGTAGAACTATCAGTTTGATCATATTCATTTAAATAATATTATATTATTTATATTATTATATTATATAATTATATTATATAATTATATCCAATTAATAGTTTTTTTAAAGTCTGAATGTGTTTAGTAGTATTTTCAACCATGTCCTTGTTCAAGTCTTATCTAATATATATGTTTTTATCTGCCAAATAACTTTCACTTTCTACATCTGTAATGCAGTGCTGGACAAACATATGAGGAAGGTGATATTGACACATAGAAATCATGAGAGACAAAAAAGAACATGTGACCAAAATTTTCATTCAGGAATTATTATATGTGCTTTCAGACGACTATCCTCATTGATAAACCTTATCATTGGGTGATTTTACCAGACGAATAGAGGAAGTAGAGAAACAAGAAACAAAGAAAGAAACAAAAAAAGTAAAGAAACAAGAAAGTGGAACAAGTTGAGAAATACTCAGTTTATTTTTCAGAGAAGTATTTAAGAAGCTTTTAAACTAAAACTGCCTTCTATTCTATAATTCTATAATTCTATTATTACAGAATTATTTCAAAATTTTGTTAATTCTGAAGGTGCTTGTAAAAGAGATAAAAGAAACAGAAGATTCAAGAGTAATATTGGGATTCAGGTTGAAATTAAATTAAATTAGTTTTGTGTTATGAAATGCAAAAGCTTTTTTTTTTTTTTTTTTTTTTTTTTTTGTTGGGGTGTCTGGTTTTCTGACTTGGCTTCAGTCAGTGAGACCCAGGTAGACACAAAATAATTGTACTCAGAATGAGAACATGACATTAAAATGTGCACAGTCAGCTAGAAAGCTGTGCACAGAAAAAGTTAAGGGGCTACTTTGATTCTTCTGTTGGAGTGTAGTAGTTCCAGAATACTGCAAAGTTCTCTCTTTTAGCTTTGATATTTTCTTAGGGTACTGTTTAGTGACTGATAATATTTCTCTGTTATTTGTAGCTTATATCGTTAAAATATTTCCTGTAGTAGCAATAAATATATGGACATAATTGAGGTTAAAGCTTAACACCTCTCTGCCATCCCTGCCTTCTTTCCTTTTCTTCTTATTACGTCAATTTCATCCCTTTTATCCTAAATAGATAGACTAGACATCAATCTGCAATCAAGCTGACAACACATATGGCTACACCAAACTCCAGGAAAATGTTTCCATTTTATCATGTAGCTTTGCTTCATTTTGTTTCCATTAAAGATAGATGCAAATGATTAAATAGATATTACTTACATATAATGAGCAGTTTCCTGTAAAAGTTATTCCATTTAATTACCTTGAATGGATAAAGTTGTATGCTTCTGCGGTAGTAAACTGATCGAGTTCTCTCAAGTGAAGAGCATAGCTTTCTAAAGTCAGTAGAAGAATATTCTGCAGTGTTAGAATTTTGTGCCATTTAAACTGATTTGTCCACAATAGTGTTTCATTTGGGATCAGGAGTACATTTTTAAGTAAATGTCACTGTTATTCCCACTTGAGATGTTTTGAGTTGCATCACAGATTGTTCTCAAAGTTCACAGACTCATAAAAAGAAATGCATTGCTCCAAGAGTGCACTTAATAAACTGCAGTTGTTAATAAAGATTTTAACTTGATAATATATATATGTAACTGCGATTAGGATACCTGAAACAACTGAAACATTTTTTTTTTTTCCTGACAGAGCCCTGGAACAGGCTGCCCAGAGAGGCTGTGGAGTTTCCTCTGGAGATCTTCCAGACCCGCCCGGATGTCACCCTCTACCATGTGCTCTAGGTGACCCTGCTGGAGCAGTAGAGTTGGACTAGATGATCTCCAGAGATCCCTTCCAACCTTAACCATTCCATGATTCTGTGATTCTTTCAGGCAGTTTCCTGACTTTTTATATGATAATTTTTTCCTGTCTTTACCGATGATAATTCCAAATGTAGATTGATAGAAATGAGCTATGACTGATATCAGTGGGGATCGATACACTTGTAGTAAAATGTAGTCTGAAAGAAAAACTCACTACTGCAGAATATTGTAGAGCAAAACTTCACTTTTATTATCTCATATGAATTAGTTGACATATTTGCAAAGCAAACACAGCTGTGTCAACTAGTGCATATTATGACCCATACTATTATTTTAAGTGACTGTATTTTTGTTCTGGTTCTGACTTTAGTTGCCTTCATCCAAAATCCCCCTGGATGTACACAAAAATAAGTCTACTCTCCAATTTTGGATATTTTGGCAATGGTCTCCCCAGTTATTTGTTAGAGAGGAAAGACAGAGAGGAAGAAATAAAGGTAGAGGAAAAAATCTATTTATGCGACCTTTTCTAGGAATCAGACATAACTGGACTAGTTGCCATGAGGACAGCAAATATTTCCCTCCTTTAAGTGTTTTAGAGCAAGGGCAGCAGTAGTAGCAACAAGAATTTCTGTGTTCAGGAGTGAATATAGGCAGGTATTTATTAGTCAACACAGTAACTGGTTCAAGTCTGACAGGGTGTCACTATTCTTACTGACCTACAGTGTGTTTATCTTAATAGTGTTATTTTCACTTGGATGCTATGGAAAAAATCCATATTTTTCTCATAATGATTTATCCAGTAAAACAGAAAATATATGTCTTTTGTGAAATAGTTTTGGCAGTAGTGGAACAAAAACATAATAAAATGTCAAAGACTAATCCCAGTGTTAAATCTAAACTTACTTTTTGTGATATGCCTATCCTGGGACAGATCTTGAGGACTGTAGTCAAAGTCTGTTCTAGGAAACTCCTACTGTTGCCAGCAGTACCCCGTCTAAGAAAAGCCAAGTTATTTATTAGGTAATATAAAGAATGTTAATTAGGTAATCTAAGAGGCTAAGAATCGGAGTATTTACATGTAGGCTTTTTAGGTAAAGATAAAGGTATGTGTGCGTTATGGGCGTGTAGTAGTTTCACACTGGACATAGCGTCCTATTGGACAAACTGAAGCATGGCTTTCAGTTTGACATAAGAAATGAGATGAGTAAGTACACAGGAGGAAAAGAGCACATCCAGTGTGCTTTTAGTGGATGATCAGCAGCTTTCATATTGAGTCCTATTAGGTTACATCAGACTTCATGGTTAAAGCATCATAGTGTTTTAATTGCACAGAGGGCAAAAGATGCTGAGAAGTAGTACGATGATCCAGTAACCCTGAATTTTAAACCATAAGTGACTAATTACTGCATATTATTCAATTTGGCATCTTTGCTACCTCGGAGCTTTTTAATGACTTTGGCTTCCTGAAATGATGTTTTTCCTTTCTTACAGAGTTTCTCTTATCTCTTCATAGCTAAGAGTCTCCAATGTTAATAATTCAAACCAAATTCATACTTGATTACATTAAGATACTATTTATTCAACATAAAGAGAATAAAGAAATATATAACCTTAAAAAAAAATGTAGCAATTATATTAAAACAAAGAAGTAAGAGTCTTGTCCTGGGTGAGAAATGGGTAGCAGCAATTTTATTTACATTCCTGAGAAAATGGACTCCTGAGTTACCTGACTGACCTGGTTGTCAGAATATAGGGTTGCAATTCTGCTCATTAAGTAAAAGGGGTATTGTTTCTTTTATTCAATTGTTGGAGGCTCCAAACAGGAATGAAAAATCTCTGGGAGGCCAGAATTCCATCATGATTAAAAAAATTAAGATCTTAATTTTAACATATCTCATTAATGTTTTCATTCTAATTCAGGCAGCAAATGAGAACAAAATCATTAATCAAATGCTTCAAAAGTAAGTTCAGCATAGCCCTTCAGATATTTATAGTTTTAAAAGACATAAAAAATGTCTTGAGAGATTTTTAGACATTGATATACCAAAATTACAGATTTCCAGCTGAATACTATCAATAAGCTCAGCATTTCAGATCTCATCGAAATTAAGCACATTGACACTTAGAACATCTGTAATCTAAACAAGTGTGCTAATTATGAAAAATAATATAAATATATCTAGTTTAACCAAAAAAATCAATGGACATTACTTCTCCCCATTGTAACATGCAAAATATTATTATTATTATTCAAGAAATACAAAAACATTTTGGAGGTCAATTTTCTTCATATGGTTCAGAATCTCTCTTTTGACTTTTTTTTTTTTATCACAAAAAAACAAGATGTTTGCTTGAGGGAAAATACTTCTGTGATTCCCATTCTCTCCTTCCTTATTTTGAGCCTTACTTCTGAGAAAAAGAAATAAGAAATGTCTTGTTCTAAAAAAAAATAAGACATTCAGTTACAGTGATATAAAATATATTTATTTATATATCATTGAGCTTGCAGACTTTCACAGAAATCTTAAGATGAAAGGCATTGTACATCTACTAGAAAAAGATGTGATTACATTTTTCCAGCCTATTGAGCTTTTGCTGTTCAGATATTCCTTCCTTATCAGTCTGAACTCCTCTGTTGCTCATTGCCTAATCAGATATGTTTTTATTAGTGTGTTTGAAAATTGCAAGGTGACAGAATTCCCAAATGGATGCAAGGCTGTTTCTGCTTACCAGTCATAAAGATTTACAAAGGCTGTATAATGTCTGATGTCGTTAATTAGTGGCACTGGTATGAAATAATCTTTGTTCCAAAATCCTCACTGTCCTTTTGAAGGTTCTAAAAATGTATCAGATTCAAGAAGGTAGGGTGGTAGAAAAACATAATGATTTCAAAAACAGGGACGAAAACAGGGAGGGGATCCTCCCCCTCTACACAGCTCTAGTAAGGCCGCATCTGAAGTACTGGGTGCAGTTCTGGGCTCCCCCAGACAAGAGGGTGCTTCTAGAGAGTCCAGCACAGAGTGACAAAGATGATTAAGGGACTGGAGCATCTCTCGTACGAGAAAAGACTAAGTGAGCTGGGCCTGTTATGCCTAGAGAAGAGAAGACTGAGAGGGCATCTGATCAACATGTACTTTACGGGTGAATGCAGAGAGGATGGGGTCAAACTCTTTTTGGTGGTAGCCAGTGACAGGACAAGGGGTAACAGGTGTAAGTTGAAAGATAGGAAGTTCCACCTCCATGTGAGGCAGAACTTCTTTCCTGTGAGGGTGACAGAGCCCTGGAACAGGCTGCCCATAGAGGCTGTGCAGTTTCCTTCTCTGGAGATCTTCCAAACCCATCTGGATGCAACCCTCTGCCACGTGCTCTGGGTATCCCTGCTGGAGCAGGGGGTTGGACTAGGTGATCTCTAGAGGCCCCTTCCAGCCTTAACCATTTTGGGTTTTTTGTTAAATTAAATTTCACTATCATGCAAACAAGACCTTTTTAAAGCTACTTCAGTAGCTTTTAAAATACTTGTTTTATTATTTTTTTTTAATACATCATTCTCAATCTGCTCGGAATCAGTTATTTAATATGATATCCATATAGCAACATTCCAAACAAGGCCTCCATAGAAATTATGCATATACAACAGTCTTTGTGTCCAGAAGTGTGTCCTCATGGAGTGAAAAAATATATTTTCCTAAATACAGCCAATACTACTTTCTTAGGGGTGGGGGGTGGGGAAGGAAAAAAAGGAAAAAATAGTTTGTCACTTTCCCATAGCTTGGCATAGAACTGTGAAAGACAGTGTAGTCTGTGTAAGAAAGAACACAGGACCCTAATTATGCTCAGATTCTGCTTACGGAACAGAAAAAGAAGTATGTCTCTGCAGAACTTTTTTACTCTTTGCCCCTATGTTGTGACTATGTAATGTTAAAAATGAGCCATACCTACCATGGAAGTAAAATAACAACTGCAAAAAGAGAGAAAAGGAAGATCACTTTAATGGCCTTTCTAGGATACCTAATACTCTATTAAGAAATATCTGGTAGGAGGTAATTCACTTTTTCTTATTGTTAAAATTTTTTCTCAGTAGAACATTCTATTCTTCAGTTCTGCCATTAGAAACCATATACATTTCCTTTCATTCTGCAATGATGTGCATTGGGTGTTGGCATTTTTTGTTTCTTCATTTTTTATTATTTTTTTTATACCTCACAACATGGAGTTCTGTGTTGAACAGCAAGTGATAGTTTGTAATTTTCTCATGTTTTGTGCTTCAGAGAGATTCAAATAATATGACTGGAAGTTATATGCAGTATGTTTAAAGTCTTATAACAAAAAGCAAAAACTGAAATAAATATACAAATGAATCTGTTTCAAAAATATCTTTCCAACTGTCAACCTAATCCTTTAATAACAGACTGTTTTTTTGGAGATATATTTTTAAGATTTTGTCTTTTGTGCCTGTGTCCTTTTCAGTTTTTGTAATATGCCCATAAGATATACTAAAACATGAGTATATTGCCCATTAGAAAATATTGCTGTATCAGCTCATATAAGCCACATAAAAATAATGACAATTTCCTTAATAGAGGGGAAGGTAATAGAGCATATGCTAAAAACAGTTCTGAAATACAAGCACAGTGACACTGGTAATATGAAGAGAAGTTGCTGAGTATCTCTCATCCCCTTAGGAATGGAAAGTAAAACACTGTGAGTCTAATTAGATCTCAGGAGACCATGCACCCCCATTTGACTATCAGTTTAAAGACAGCAGAACCAGAGCACTTTTATGTCTGAAGACTGAGAATTATGAGTTATCTTTGCACGAGGTGTGTGAATTCAGAATATGATATTTACTGAAAGACAGTATTAATACATTTCACACTGTAATGAAAAACATGCCCTGACTTTTTATATTCATGTTAGTAGGCAGAAAGACAAGAAAACTACATACAAATCTGTAAAGAAAATATATAGCTCCCTATTATTAAAGAAAATGCATTTTTGTGAACTATTTGCACAAGCTTATGTATAAATGTAGCCCATATACCTTGTAATGTTCAAGAAACTTTACTCTTTAAAATATATATGTATATATACATAAACATATACATGCATACATATTTAGAAAAATCTCAGTACTGAACAAATCTAAAGATTACTCTTTTTATACTCCAGAATAACACTGGATAAACTCCTTACATTATTATTAAATTCAAATTTATATCTTTTTTTTGATTTTTTGGCTTTTGATTGCTATAATGAGTAAAATACGGTGCATTCAGTCAAGTACAATTTGTATACATGTATACAATCTGTGTGCATGCTTCACATCATAAAAGCTTAATTATTTCATCTACTTCAGCTGTATTGGGAACTTATGACATTGCTTCTTCTGAGTTGATCCAGATCTTGAACTGGATTCAAGGAACAACAAATTAGGATATTCCAGACTGAAAGGGACTTTTGGATCTTTCGAGTACAACCTCCTGCTCATGGTAGGGTCAGCGAAGAGATCAGACCAGCTCAGATCTTTCAGGTTTTTGTCCCATTAAGTCTTAAAAACTCCAAAGAGGATTTAAGTCTGCACAGTATCTCTGGGCAGCCTCATTCACTTCTTCACTGCTACATAGTGGGAAATAAAGTTTCTCTTTATATCCAGTCTGAATCTTTTTTTCTTGGTTTTGCTCGTTTTCTCTTGTTCTTTATCACACTGGCCTCACTGTCTCTTCTTCATGACCTGCATGACTGAGGGGATGCTGTTAGATCAGTAAGTCCTAGTCCCTCAGCTTCTTCTCACAGCGCAAATGCTCCAATACCTGACCATCTCTAAGTCTGTCTGGTAAACTTGCTCTAATTTGTTAACATCCTTACTAGAAGAGAGACCAAAACTGAACATAATATTTAGATGTTTTTTATGAGTTATGAGTCAAATGGGATAAAAGCTTGCTTTGTTTGACTGTCTACTTCTCATCTCACAATCCTCATAGCAGTTTGCATTCCTTGCTGTCAGGTTGCACTGCTGTCCGGTGCCTAGATTGTTGCCCACCAGGACCTCAGGGCCTTTTTCACAGAGCAGTACCATTCAGAGCCCAGCCTATGCTGTTGAGAGAGGCCCTCACTTCCCAGAAGCAGGACTTTGCATTCATTCTGGTTGAATTTCATGAGGCTCCTGTCAGCCCATTTTTCTGGCCTGTCTAGGTCCTTCTGGGTGGCAGCTCTGTCCTTGCATTTGTTGATCTGCTCCCAAAGTTTGGTGTCAGCTGCAAATTGAGCAGCTGTCATGAGCAAGCAAGACATCACCTTCTCCAGGTCAATGATAAATGTGCTTAAACTTCTCTTGAGCTGGTTCAGGTGCAGGAAGCAAGCAATCTCGAGAGGAGAAGAGAGAGAGAGACAGACAGACAGAGGGAGACAGAGAGAGGAGGACTTGAACAAACTCCCTCTAGAAGCTGGAAGAAGTGGCCTCAGATGATATTTAATCCAAGGGAGATCCTTCACAGATGCTGAGGGCTGAAGGTCGAATAGGAAAATTCCACTCACCCTTTCCTCCATTATTTCCTATTATGATTTTATTGATGTCAGAGCTAAATAAACTGAAGGTTGGGGACTGAAATATCTGGTGTATTAAAACATCTCCAAGGTGAAAAGGAATTTGGACAGAATAATGTTAATACTGCAATTGTTCAGATCTGTACTGGACCACTAGGAACAACATTTTGTTAAAAATTCTGCTAGATGGTGATGCTTTTGGGCTAAGCAATTTGTTATATGTATTATGGTGGCCTCATAATATATTTATTATTGTATCAGGGGATATCTTTTTCATCAAATTGCCCACTCTCCCCAAGAACCTTTGTAAATTATTAGCATCTGCAGCTTCCTACTGCAAGGAGTTTCTTAGGTTTAGTGCATGCTGTGAGGAGAAATGCCTCCATTTCTTCATCTTATTCATCCTCCTCCTTTCATATAAAACTCCTTAAGATTGTTTTGGAGAAACAATGAAAAATCAATCCCTCTCTGTTTTAATAATATTTATCTTAACTGTCCTATCTAAACATGGTCTTGATGGTACTGAAAACTGTGCTGAGTGTATTTAATATCTTTAGATCTGCATCTGGTTCTTGTCAGAGTGATTGTGATTTGGAGCCTTACTATGGAATATTTATTTACTTAAAAATGAAGTTTTCATAACAACTAAAAAAATTCATGAATTTTTGTAACACAGTGTGTGCTTTAGTCCTGAAAAAGGGCAACATTAAAAATAATGAAATGTTTCACTTATTTATTTTTTATTTGCATACATTTGGATGTTAATCATAGGCTCCATTCTCAAACAGTATGGTGAGTGGTTGTGTGTCATAGATAACTGAAAAAAGAAAAAAGGACATGATATGTCTAATTGCCTTATTTATGGTAGATTAGTGATGATAGCTCTGCTCAGACCACAGCGTTCTGGTCTTAAGATCTTGTTCTTACATTAGTTCCTATCTCAGATCTAGATCTGAGGCTTCTATTTGAAGTGGAGCAAAGATCTCCATGAATACTGAGCCGACTGATATATAGAATGAGTACAAATGATGAGAATAAAAGCAAATCTTTTTCTTTTCTCCTCCCGGAATTTGTAAATTACAATTCAGCTTTACTAAGGACCTCAACATGTTCTCTTCTTCTATTTAAATAATCGATTAATGTCTGAAAATGTAAGCGGACGGACGGGAAGCTCACGCGTCTCGGAGCGTCCCCCTCCCGCACGGGCTCCTGTGGGCCTCTCGAACGTCGTGATCATACCACACCAATCACAGGCCCAGATCAGGTCAGGAAAGGCGGACAGGCCGGCCACCCAAAGGGTCAGGGGTATCGGGCGTGGACTGCTGACAAACCACTCGATACGAGTTAAAGTTGACAGCCAACTTTATTTTCCCATGGCACAGACTCATATAACCTTGGCTAGGGGAGGCAGGGAGACATGGTTGGCCACATGCTATTTCCTGGGGTCCCCCAGTTGGTGGAGCCCCATTGCCAGGTGGGCCTGGGGCCAGGGCAGACTGCTCTGGCCCCCACCTCCCAGGTGCCCAGTCAGACCAGACTGCGCATGCCTAGCACCTGGGGTCACAGGAGGGTCAGCAGTACCCCCCTGTAAACCTGCAATATGATGATGCTTGATGCATGTGGCCCATACCGCGTTTCCCTACATGAAAACAAAAAGGCTGTCTTTAATTGTTATCTAAAAAGTTTTTTAGTTATATTTGTGATTTTTGACTTTGGGCTTGAACTGAAATTTCTACTTCTTAACTGGATAGTACAGAACACAGGCAGGATCTGGGAAGCAAGCTGAATTCAGGATCCTGAAGAAGAGAAATGAGATTTTCATCCTAATAGTAATTAACAAACAGTGAATAAATACAGTGAATAAAAAACAAATAAACAAACCAAAAGACAAAGTCAGAAAAAATAATTAATGCACAAGGGTTTGATCAAGTGTATTATATCAAGTGTGTTGATATAAATAGACATAAATTCCAGACAAAAAGATTGCCTGACATTGGTTCTACATGCTGTCTTCTAAATGAAAATCTTAGAAATTCTGCTAATGAGAGTATTTACATGGCAACATATAAACAGTAAAATTCAGAACATAGAGTGGAGTGCATCACCTATTTCACTAGCATGACTCAAAACAAAACAATAACAACAATAACAAAAAGAATCAAGCAAATCTTCACATTTCTACCTTAACACAAGTAGGTTCATCTACTTTGTTATTTGTGGTTACACTGATTTTAGCATCTGCGTGTTATTAAGTGCTGCACCATTTCTTGCTTCTGTCATCTCCTTTTCTGGATGTGTTGCCTTTTATTTCACTTCCTCTTTGCAAGATTAGTTCAGCTTATATCAAAGGATATCCTAAGATATCCTCTTTTCTAAGATAACTGTTTTCTTTTAACCTTTGGTGTGTATAGTTTACAAATCTAAAACCCAAAGCTATTAAGATAAAGATTCAAGGTTTATAGTTACCAAGTTATGACAGGCATAAATGACCACTAACCCTGAAGACAGAGGCTGAACCTCTGAAAGTGTGAATTAAATTTTGGACATGGGTAACAATATATAGCAGTATCTTACTCCTTAGTATGTTTAATTCTAATAATTCAAACTGATATCAGATAAGCCTAAATTCTCATACTCAATTCTCATAGGTCTTTGTGAATCTACATACATACCGGTAGGTGCAAAGGAAAAAAGCAGGGAAAAAAAAATACAAAAAGAGGTATATCTACTGTAAAATCATTGGGAGAAAAAACTACTTTCTGAATTTGTAATGTAACCTTCAATTTTTGATGAAACTGTTTGCTTTTTTTTTGTTTGTTTGTTTTCCTACAGGTATGCCCAGTGAGGTAAATGTCAAAAAACTAGTTCCATTTTCTCACGTTCCTCACCACTCGTTCTGTGACAGTTTCATTTCAAGCCTGTTAGGAGACCAAGTTTCAAGAGTTAGGCAACATGGCATCTCAGTAACGGCTGATGGAGTGAAGGTTTTTGTCTTCCATAACAGCAATAGATGCTCTTTAGTGATAAAAAAAAAAAGCTTGACTCCTTTCTGCAAGCTTTTCCTTTTGTACTTCCCCAACATGGAGAACAGATGTGCTAAGGATGTCCCTGCATGTTCTCTTTAGTGTCTGGTTATTGACTTTTTATTGCTAGATTTATCTAACCTTTTGTTTAAGTAGTTCATATTAGATGCTTTCACAATCTCCTGTGGCAATACTAGTTCTTCAAAAGAAGTACTTTTTCTCTTAGTTTCAAAAAGGACGCACTAATTCTAGTATTTCAGGATATAGCGAATGATAGTTTTGCATTTAGCTTATTCACAGCTAGCATGATTCTGTGAACCTTGATCATATGTATCCTCAGCATTCTCCTCTTCGTATCTCTCTATGAAAAGTCTGTACCAGCACCTATAATCAGTTTAGTTCTCTATGCGTTCCCCAACACAAATATATTCTACTTCAGGTCCAGAACTACAGAAAATCATCAGGATGTGAGCACAACACAGTCCTCATATACTAACAAAATTACTTCTTTTTTTCCGTCTTGTTTCCAGTTGTTTTCTTGATGATAAATTTGCCTTTAGTTTTGCATAATTGTAGTCTCAAAAAAAATTGCTTAGCAAAATGAATAAGGAAAAAATCATGACAAGTGTGTTAAAAGAGCTCTCTACAAGATCTTAAAAAGAAACAAAGAAATTGCAGGGAACCAGAAAAAGAACTAAACTAAAATAAGTATTTGAGCTGTGTATTTAGCATATTGGCCAAGAACTACTTAAAAAGATATTCTGAGAAAAATATAATCACGATTAAATTTGAATTATGATTATATCAGTACCAAAAAAAAAAAAAAAGAGAGAGGGAGAGAGAGAGAAAAATAAATAGGTTATTTCCCATTATTCTGGAAGTTGACCAGAATACAAAACAAAAACAGTGAAAAGTCCTTTCAGTTGTGAATTTGCAGTTCTGAGTCTACTGTCCGCAGAGAAGTTTCTCCTAAACGTATCCCTAAATGTTATATAAAAATCAATTTCTTCTACAATTAGCATTTCAGCTATTTTGATTAAACTAAGTAGAACAGAGTAGCTCCCAGCAATAGCTGATTCTCTCTTGCAAGAACTTTGTTCCAAGAACTTTCTTTCTTCAAAGAAAGGTACACGTATTCTTCTAGGACTGTTTTTGCAAAGTGAAATGTTAAATTCTCTTTTCACTTTCGGGGGACTGAAAAGCAAATCTGAAAGGTTATGAAATATTAATAACTTCTAATGGTGACAAAGCACTCCAAGAGAAGCTATTACCGGAACAGGAAGAGGTGAATTCTGATTTGTTTGGCTCTTCAGGCTCTTGCTGTTTGGCATTTTAATGCCAGTGCTACATTTTTACAAACAACGTGTTTAGAGTAACTGTTTAAAGGAAAAGAATATAAATCCTTTAAAACTTAAGTTGTTTAAGCAGAATATCTGAACAACAGAAAGTGAGCTGAGGGTCTAGGTGCATCTCTCGCCAGTGGCACAGAGCACAAGAGCATGGGCCTGGCAAAGGGCTTCCCCAAAGAGCCAGGCCAAGCCCTGCTCCCTGCACCTCCTCCCTTTGCCTTTCGCATGAGGGCATTGAGGGCATCTCCCGGGGAGAAGCGTGTTGGGCTGAGCTTTGCAGAGAGCAGAAGGCAGCCTCTGGCCTGGTGTTACTGAGAAGCCCGAGTATTGCCAAGGCCCACATGGGCCAGGGTCTCCTTCAGCAACCTGGCACGAGCTCAGAGCTCATGCAGATGTGCAATATGATGACATAATTTCATTTAATTTATAATAAGGCTGGAATGAGTTATTCCCAATTTTCAGTAGCAGGAGAGTAACTACTGAACATTGCATTGTTAATTAATCTGTGCAGACTCTCTTGATCTCACATCATTAGAAAAAATGTGAAATGGATATACTAGAAGATCAGGCAGAACTTGATATACTACTCTTACTCTGGTTTTAAAATGACATAATTTTTTAGATGCAGTCATTAAAACACAAGGCCCTCAATAGTGTACAGATGTCATATAGTTGTCTTCTCAGCTTATGAAAGGAAACAGTAAGCAGGACACATTTCTTCATTGCCTCAAAGAAAAACATTATCCAATTAAAAAAAATCCAAAATAAAAATAAGTAAAGAAAAGGAACAATTCAAGTTGAGGCTTTTAGGTGGACGTTCTTACAGTTCAAGAAATCCAATCAGACGGTATCTGATTTTGTGGCAGAAAAGGGATAGCTTGTTGCATGTGGATACTTGGTGTAGTACTGTCACTATCTATGTGCTGATTTGACAAGTCGTATTAGTATTAACGGTACTGACCATTAACCTGGTCAGTTATTTATTTATTTAGTGAGATAAAAAAGATAGTGACGTTATGGATTGCGAGAAACATCGTGCAAATATGTCTGAGAACTAGCTTAATTCTTGGAAATCTGAAAAGAGATCTTTTAGAGAGTGTGCAATACAAATGTTCAACAAAAGACTCTCATGCTGAAGATTCTGTGTGTGTAGTTTTTTTTTTTTTTTTTTTTTTTTGTATACCATTCTGCATTTACATAGTTTTCGAAAAACAGGATAAGCTAGCATCAGATTTGATAAATTCTACAGCAATAGTCTCCTGACCACTTTGCAAATGACTGGGCTAAATGATGAAGCATAAGTGCAGACAAAAATGTGGTTCATGTTCTTGCTTCATGTTCAAAATATTCTGTCTCTTGACTTAAACTGCATATGCACAGTAATAATCTGTGTCACCTTGAATCAGAATCAGTATATATATACATCTATTTTTCAAAAATATTTGCACATGGTATATTTTTTATTGCAAGATGAGCAGACTGTTTATACATCATTATCATTATTATTAGTGTTACTCCTAAACTCTAATTAAGTAATTTCTTTCTTCTTACTATCTAACATTTTTTTTTATATTTCCTTCACAATACTTGAGTTTTGCTTTCAAAAATTAGCTTATATACATGGTTAATTTTCTACACTGAGAGAGTAGAATATTAAATGAACTGATGAGACCTTTACTTTAGAGAGCTGCAGAGTTCTTAATCAGAAACCAATTGTGAGTTAATTCCATTTTCTAATTCTTATTAGATAATATGGTTATCTTGTTAATTCTACATGTTGCTTATATTACTTTAAAACATTTATTTAGTTGCTTGGGATGATGTCCTTAATGTTTTAATTTTATGTATAAATGTATATATACAAAAGTAGATGTGTTTATAAAAATATTAAAAAATATTAAAAAAGTAAAAAATCTAGTAATGCAGCTAACCACATAGCTGTTGAAGAAATGAAAGAAATACCATGTAATAGTACGCAAAATAAATTGTATTTTTTCCCTTGCAACCTTAATCCAATCCTTTATATTATTTTAGATTATATGACCATAAACTGACTGTGATGTGTGTGCCTCAGTCATATGTGATGTTCTTTGGCTAGCAGAAGCTGGTGTAGTCTCATACAACCTTCACAGAAATTTCAGGTGTGTTATTTCCCTCACCAATACGAAGCCCCAGACTCCCATTGTGTGGCCACAGTTACAGAAAAACATTAGCATTTATTCGTTCTGTCATATAGGAAGAAAAACAAGGAAGTAAAAAGTTAGGTGTCTCCATCTGGTCCTGGCGACCATGACCTCCCGCTACTGCTGCAGAACCTGTACTACAAACCATCTCATTTAGGATGACTCATTTAGTGACTATTCAAATTAGAATAAATGAGTTCATGTCTATCTTAGCAATATAAATGTATGTGGAAGAAAAAAATGAAAGAGAAAAATGGGTGCAGTAGCACTATCAGCTTGTTTTACAATGTTCCAGTACAAGAAAATTGATTTGTTCATGGCTTAGACAGTACAATCTATGTTAACAAAACACCATTTTTTTAATACTTTTTTTTTCCAGTTTCCCTATTTAGTATATTTGTGATCTTCCTTGTCAAAGAAAAGTGTGTTTATGTATGCTAATACACTGTCAGGATTGTGTTCTGGTTATGTTGTGGATAACAAAGCTAAATCTAGGTGTCCTTTTTTTTTTTTTTTTCCCCAAAATAAATAAATAAATAAATAAAATAGTAAATTAGCACAGGTATTTACCGATCCCTTTTCAAACACGGTTTGTGTAGATATTATTTACAAATGATTTCTATTTTATGTAGCAGAGTTATGAGTATTGTATATGTTTTTAGATTTGATTAATAAAATGACATCCTGGCTTAGTTAAATCAACATACAGCTTAGAATGGCTTTCAATAGCTAGAGTCATTCAGATCTCTAAAAATGGAGTCACCCCTATGGCATCTTTATAGCACAGTCCTCCTGATGTCAAATCCTGGGAAGAAGTGTGATGTTCATTCAAATCACCAGGAAAGCTATTCCAGGTTTAATGCTTATATGGCTAATGCAATCCTGAAACATGGACTTACTAGGTACAGGAAAATCTCATGTTGTCGCCTTGAAAAGAATGTCCTTCCACACTTTCCATTCTTGCATATTTTTGCAGAAGCAGTGATAAAAGCAACATCTAAACCGTTATGTAAGTCTTCCTGAAAGTAAAATCACAATATTTCTTTAGAGATTGGAATGATTCAAGAAATATTAATGAATAAATAACTTACAGCTGACTTACAACAAGGGAATCAGGGAGTTTGCTTCACTGAGAGTAATATGTTTCAGGAAGTAGTGACTCTTTTAGTCTTGGGGATAAATTGTTAAGACTAGTCACAGTCATGAACTGTCCTCTTTATTGGCTCATTTTAGCTCCATAGTTCCATCTAGAACTATGGATGTAAATGCCTGCAAAGGAAAAAAGGGAAAAAAAAGCCTATCCTTGTTCTCAGTGAGTTTTTTTTGTTTTTTTTTTTTTTTGGAATACTCTCCCTCCTGTCCATGCTCTGTTAACATTAATGAAACAAGGATCACATAGTCAAGAAATCTTCATCTCAAGTATAGTTACTTATCACAAAGGATTGTTTCATTGCTCGTTTTCTATCTGGATCCGTGAATTTTATATTTGTGAGTGCCTACTGTCTAAATGATTCCAGGCTAGCCTTGTGTGTTAGGCACTCTCTTGGGAAAAGTAAATCTGAGTTAATTTACGTCCTTCCCGCTTTTCAAACCATGAGGCTGATAACCAGTTACATCTTGTGCCGATGGGCTTGGGATTCGGCAATCCAAAGACAAAAAAATGGACTTAATGACAATGACTCCTTTAATTAAAACAACATGGATACAAATACAAAAAATAAGAATCGGTTAGTACACGCGAATGCAAAAAGGTTGCTTACTGAATAATACTTGCTAGCATGATT
>JAWLRI010000409.1:228518-240591 GCA_034781795.1 Crypturellus tataupa
ATGCACCCCTCCCCCCCGCCTCCAAAAAATCTGGCTAATTTATTTACAAAAGTACCTTTCTATTGCTGATAAAGAACAGGAAACTTTGAATTGGAATACTTTTTACATGCAGAACAGCTGAATACAGAGTGGAAGTATAGTAATAATTCATTTGTAATTCATTTGTTCTGTAATATAAAAGTATGGCTATATTCAGATTGTTAAAAGAAACTTTATGTCACATTTGTCATGAGTCAGCTTACCCTGAAGACTAAAAGTTGGCTATATAAAGAGAATAGGAGAACATTGATTTAAGGAAAAGAAGTAGGTAAGAGCATTTGGTTGCCAAAACTATTGCCTTTGATATAAAGATTTTTTTTCCCCAGAATGCTTTTATAGGTTTTAAAGAATTAACCAGTATTAATAGGTTGTTAAAGATATTTGGAGTTAAAAGCATGAGAAATGACAACTCTTCTTTCTCCTACGGTTTGTTTTGTTTTTCTCTCTGTGAATGAGATCTCTTCAAAATCTAACTTTATTAGCCTAGAATCTAGCAGCAGGCTTTTAGAATAATAATTTTCTGAATAGTATGTGTCCTGGCAGATGCGTATCTGTTAGTGTGTATGAATAAAGGGAAATGCCAAGATTGTTGAATTTATTATTAAAAAAATAAAATCATGCCAGATACATTCTTACATCAATAAAAGCAATAAATGTTGTACTGTCACCTGAATTAGCCCTTATTTATATATATGTTCCTCTTGAACTTGTTTTTTAACAGTACATGTATAATGTCTATTAAAGATACAATTGGGATCATTTACTGGGGAGAGTCTGGTGACCAGAAAATGTGCTATGTGACTTTAAAGCACTACAGAAATGGTTTTTATGACTTGCTGTATTTCTCCAATCTTTGTCTGTATGTTTTAGAAGAAGCTCTTGCAGCATGAGACTAGTATTAATTATAGCTCTAGTCATTAGTCATAGTGCTAACTATACTGCTGCTTGTTATTACTGTATCTATAGATTGCCATTATGAGAGAAATCTTGCAATATGCTCAGGAAGAATGGACTAGTGCAAGATCCATGACAGATGGTGATGAAAGCCCTGAGGAATGTACAATTAGCGAAGTGTTAATTCTTGTACTTTTACACTAGAAAAGCCAATATAAACATATCCACTATGCCTGTAAACTAAATGACCTGTGACTGTGCTCTGGCCCTGATGTCAAATGATATTCTTGCTGTGGTGGATCCAAAATAGCAGGCATACGTCTTCATGCACCCCCCACACTTCTGTGCATACACTTACTAGTACAGCAGAAAGATTGGACTTGCTGCTTGTGCCTCATCCGCAGGGACACATCACTCACTTTTCAAATACTGCAAAAGAGGTTTTGCATTACTAGCTTCTGGTTGCCATCTTCTGAGCTCTCTGTGCTCCAGTTTGCTACCTTCATCATCCACTAGAGTCTACTGATGCTTTTGCTGGTCATACTTACTCCACGATGCCTTTTATGCATCTCTAGCCCAGCCTGGGCTGCAGATCTACCACTTCCCAGAAGTTCTGGACTACAGATGTAAAGCAAAGTTTGGAGAATCAGCAACAAGAGATAGGCAAATAAAACAGAGCCTCCACTTCTTCTCCAGTATCTTCTGTGGAGCTCGTGCTATTGGCACTGGAAGACCAAAAACTGCCATCCTGCCATCCTTTGCAAAGCATCAGGAATTACTCATGGAGATAACAGTAAGCTTAAGCAGTTGCAGTATCTTTAGGAATTCCACTTATCATGAATTAAGCAAGAGAGACATCATTTTCTGAGTCTAGGGTGTCGAATGGTGTTGGGTGTATATGTTCCTGTGTTTCTGAACCAAGGCAAATGGTGTTCCATTAGCGTAGGTAAGGATCGTCCCTTTTTTTCTTTTTTCTTTTTTTTTTTTTTTTTTTTTTTTTATCGTGTTGTGACTACTGCATGGCCCAGATGACCATATGCTTTCCAGAATAACCGGGGAGAACACAGGAATCCCTTCTGGTGGTTGGTTTTCACTCCCCTTGAACCTCCACTTTCCTGCTCCTTCTCCTGGACCTGTACTACCTGATGACCTGAGTGTTAGCCTTATTGCCAAGTCTGCTGAACCAAGCTCAGGATCTCCACCACGTTAACACATATCTCAGCTCCTTTGTAGCAGCACCTACGGGCTGATAGGGCTTGAGTCTCCCAGACACTCAAGTGTCCTATCAGTGATGTCTTGCTATGTTGTTATGCCTCAGTGCTGAATAGCTGTGCAGTGTAATTATGTAAGCTATATAACACTATGGCAGAGCCATCCCACTCCCTCCTGGCTTTTTTCCAATCTCATACTCTGTCAGAGACCTGGCACATGCAAAACTTCCTTAACTATTGCCAAGTTCTACACAGGAATCCACAGGGACTCAATCCTTGTGTGTCTTCTCTTTGTCTGTTAGACATTTTTACTGGAATCTCCCCAGATATGACAGTTTGTAGTATGCTGCTGAGGATCTGTAAGTATCTGGGCTAACCTAGGGAATTGAACCTTGTGGGGACATGGTTGGTAGGTGTAGTGTTATTTGCACAACCTATGTAATTATTACCAGGTTTTTGCTAATCCCCAGACCTTTGCTGGCATTATGTGGGAGAGCACTGTTTGCAGGGAAAAAAAGCTAAAACTGGGCTAAGAATCATGCTTACAGTAAATGCAGGTAATGGTTGCGTATCAGTGTGTAGTCCCGCACTATGACATTATTTAGTTTATTAATGGAGGTGTAGTTACAGGAGCAAAAGTCCCCAGTAAGGACAAGCTGACAGCTTCTATTTAAAAATAATCGATCTGGAACTTTGCTCCAGAAATTTATGCTTGACATCCTCTTTAACTATAGTCTACTTTTCTTTTGCTGAACCATCTTGCTGTTGTAATATCTGACTTTCACATGTATTACATATTAGTTTTTTTATGGGTCCTGAATATAGTATGAAAAATATATTGGTTGTAGAGCTTGAAATACTATTAGTGATGGATAAGGTATAATAAAATACTTCAGTTCTATCAGTTGCTTATATTAACACTCATCCCCAAATGACACTGGAATACCTTCAGGCTGTAAACATAAACATAGCTTTTGAGTTCTTTTATTTGAAAGCTTCTGGAAGTTGGAAAATTGCTGTCTTGTCTAACTGTTGATCTAACAAAATGTTCATCTTCTATCTTTTATTTATTTGCAGAGATAGTCGCAGAGAGGAGCACTGCAGAGACATTTGTGTATAACTGCTATCCATTTCAATTTTAAAGATGTCTCCTCAAGCAAACACAAGAAAGTGTCCACTGGGTGACATGTGAGATTGTGATCACTGTGATCGTTGTGATTGATTCCTTTTTCTTTATAAAGTTTAAAAATATAGAGTTGCTCTTTGCCTGACATGAATTAAATGATACAGAATTAATGAAAGGCAAACTCTAAAATGTGCATTGAATTGAAGCAGTTCATACTGCTTGTTAATAGGTTGTACAGTTGTGCAGCTGCATTTTCAAACAGGAGAAAGAAAAGACCTGCTAGTTCCTCTTTATAATCTCTCCCACACAATCTAGGACAAATGTTGGCTGCAGACTTCAAGAGTATGATATAAGTGAAGCTCATCTGAGTCAACAGATGCAACAGAAGCACACAGAACAAATGGCAATAAGGTGGCACTTATATAAATGACAATAAAAAACCCTATCTGCTTTAAATAAGTGAGAGGCTGTTAATATGGGATTTGAAGCATGTGGTATAAAACGTTTGAAGCATATTACAACATAACAATCCATTTTACAAGAGTGTTTTTTACTTAAATATTGCTATGAAGTAAACTATGTTTTTACATTAGACTTCTCTGAAGCCTTTTCCTAGGAAGTTTAGTTATAGTCTGTTACTAGAATTTGCCAGGGCTGTCTAGCTTCTTCACACACAAATCATCATGGTTCTGTGTTTTAAGGCAAGACCATAAAGAAAGTGTTGGTTCAGTGTCACCTCCTCCTGAGTTTTATTCTTTTTCTGATCTTTAAAAACAAGAATCATAAAAAGAAATATGTGACATAAGGAATAATTAACACTCATAATAAGTCTGTCACTCAAGGTATTTTGCGGTGAGCCAAGGGAATGAAACAAAAAAACTTCAAAATGATAGGATGAGATCCTACCTTTGTACTCAGATAATGAAGCGTGTTGGAAACACTATTTGCAGGTTAATTGTGTGCACATGTAAAGGCCCTTTTACTTAGGTAGCACTTTTAATGTACAGCAGTGTACAGTGGATTGATTTTGCATGTTTAGAAACCTGTTTTAAAGGAAAGGAGAAACAAGTGTTGTGCCCCTGTGATGTTGCCACATATATACAGGGTGACTAAGAGACTGTCCTGATGAATGGTTGCAGGAGAAAAGCTCTTAAAATTTTTTGGGATCCTTCCAGCAACATCCAGATTTTCATCAGTTTGTAGGATCCTCACAGGATTATACTGAGTGTACTTCAGGAGAAATTATTGAGAACATCAACACTGAAGTGATATAAATTCCAATAAAACTTTATACCTATCTATGTATATTTCAATGTAGGTAATAAAATAAATAAATTTTACATACGTGTCTGTAAATAAATGGAATATTGGCAGGAAGTACTAAGCATCAGAGTCCCATTTGCTTTTGGATTATTAGTGAGACTTCAGTTATCAGGGTGCTTCTTTTGAACAGTTATCTCAAATACTGTTCAGTGCTGCAGCAGATTTGCATTTTAGCAGAGGCATTGATAGCAGTTTCCAGGATCAGGATATATACGTAGAGAGCAAGCTGAACTGGGCTGGGGGTTGGATGGGCTGGTTGCTTGTCATAGATACATAGATCTCAAGTTGCCCAGAGAAAACATCCTAAAGGTCTGCTTACTAACAAAACCAAACATTGCTCTCAGAGGTTGAAGAGAGAGTCTAAGCTCTTTTCCTTTATTTGCCTTTTTTTTTTTTTTTTTTTTTTGGTGTGTGTGTATGTGTGTGTGTGTGTGTCCATTTGTAATTATACAATTTTTTTTTTTCATGGAAATGAAAAAAAGACAGTGAAGACCTTTAAAGAAAGGAGTCTTTTTTTTTTTTTTTTTTTTTCCCAAGACTTCCTTTTTTCAATTAATTAAAAATAAGAATAAAAATTAATTAAGAAATAAGAGCATTGGATATGCTAAGATCAAAAATTTCAGTGATGCACAATATTCACTTTTAGGTCAGTCAGAAAGTTCCTACTGTTTTTGAAGGTTTGTAGATTCAGCTTAAGTGCATTATTATCAAGTAAAGATGATAATCTTTTAATATTTTTATTTGTTTTAGTTTTTTTAAATATTCTTTTTGCACTTACACCTTGTTTCACCTTTTCAGCAGTACCTACATGGTCATTAAAGAATATGAGTATTGTTTACTCTCACTTTTTGAAATTATTTTTTCAGAAGAGTCCTCAAATTCATTTGTGTTGACTTTTGAAGTTTAAGTATAATCAGAAAAAAATATCTGACTTTAATCTATGTACTGGTAAAGCTATCCATAGAGAAGAAAGTTCTATATGTGAGATATAAAATCTACAAGGTTTTTATTTACTCATGAACGATTTCTATATGCTATTTCTTGATTAAGAGTGAAAGAAAGAAGGAGTTCTTCTGAAATGATTGTAACAATGTGTTTTTTTTCATGGTTTGCTGTGTTAATCAGACAGTAATAAGCTGTATTACTTTAATGCATTCTTTTCATTTGTAGATTGATATTGAATATAAGATTCTATGAATGATAAACTGCATTGAAGAATATTAAGCAAACATGAGAGAGGAGAGAAAGTTTTACATTTCTCTGAAACATGTTTAAGATTCTTGTGAAATGGAGGGGAGGGTTCCTAGTATAAAAATATGTATAAATAACTATAATAGGTAAATAATTACATTAAAAAGAGGGTCTTTTCCATTTAAGAATTTCATGACCTTGAGCAGCAGAGTCCATCTGCATTTGAAATGCAAACTGAACAGAGGCGTACCACACACACAGTCTGAAAAGTCAATCATCTTCCAGCCACTGCTGGTGACTTGAAAGCCTCTAACATGCAAGAAAAATACTGAGCAGTATTTTTCAAGCTCACAAAATAGTCCCAGAGGTATACTCCAAGGTATATCTTTTTTTACAAAAGTAATTCTGGCTTCAGAGTTATAATTTTAAAAAGGTTCAGAAGACCCACTTTCTTTAGGGACCAGATATTATCATTTATATTTTCATGGTGGATAATAGCATGAAAAAAGACAGTTTGCAAAGATGCATGCAGAATAGATGCACGCATCTACAAGCAGGCTGAAGCAACCTATGAAGATTTAAAGGAAATCCATAGGATGTTTCTAACTTCTCCTTCGTAGCATGCATTTTGGCAACACACGAGCATAATTTTCAAGGTAAAAGTAACTGGAGTCCTTCAATGTTATCAAGAATGCCAGCTAACTGGAGGGACATATCTGAAATTCTTGTGGGGTCATAGGCTGATGATGAATCACAGCACTTTAAAGCTGAAGTATGACAGCACCGAAGATGGAAAAGTAAGCAAAACTTTCAGCAAAAATGAAAAATCTCCAGATCCACTGCCAACAATCTTTTGCATGTGACCCTGTGTTCTTCCTCTTTGTAATTGCAGTGATGGCCTCTGAGGTCCAGTTCTCAAAGCAAAAGTTTGGTTCAAAGCCTAAAAAGCAGGAACAAATAATATCAAAAAAAGCCTAACAAATCAAACCTATCAAAGCAGAGCGACCACAGAAGCCTTCGAACTTTTATAAGTTAGTGATAGCATTTATAGCTCAGCTTGAGCAGCATGAAGCAGGTTATATATATGCCTTCTTTATCGATAAGTATTAAATCATTTGCTGTTCTGTTTAATTGTTTCTGTAAGTAGCTATCTGAAAAGAGCAATTTGGAGATACAACCTGCAAGTAGAGAAGAAGGCTGAACTGAGTAGCTGAGATTCAGTCACACTGCTGCTGCTATATTCCTGAATACTTTGGTTAGTGTGAAGCATAAATAACCTACCACAGAATAGCCTTTAAGTGAAAGGAAATGATTATTTGCATTTCATGGAAAACCATTTTCTCACTTAAATTCTTTAGGTGACATCTGTTTACACTGCTAAAATTTCTAATTATTTTAAGTTTGCTTTTTGAAACACTAATTTTATACTCAGGTGACTCAGCTTTCTTTTGACCTACATTTTTTCTCATTCCTGGTTTTGACCTTGAACTGCATTTGATTACTGGATGACAAGATTACCGTGGTAATAAATTTACTGAGAAAGGAGAAAAGTTGCCATTCTCTTCAATATTTCTTACTGAGTTTTAGATTGATTGGGTACCAGTATGCAAAGTCAAAATAAAACTAGAAATTTATAAACTTCACTATTTTTATTTTCTGCTTACTGTATTCATGAAGTCTTATATTTCTGTTTATTAAATATCTATCTAACTTTGAACAAGGAATTGCTAAAGTAAGAAGATGAACTTCTAATGAAATACAGATAATGGAATAAGAGTATACTTGTACTATTTTTACAGTACCAGAACATACTGGTGCATAAACAAGGATAATGGGAAATTGAGTCTGTAGTTTCTATAGTTGCACCAAAGTTCAGATTTGTTATGTAAGGAAGCCTCAAAGGAGCTGCAGTCCATTCATTCACAAGATGTTTCTTGTGAGGAGAAAAGATCCTCCTATAGGTTTTCATACCAAGTTTCTTTAGGTTTTGATATCTCCACTAAGAGAAATAGATTCCTCCAGTCAAATATATTGAAAGCTAATATTTTGAATGTTTGCTTGGGAACACTTGTGGAAGCAACAGCCTGAATTTTCTTCTGTGTGTTTGGAAACTTAAATATGAGACACAGTAAGCGTCGCTCAGTGTTGTACTTTCTGTTTTGTGTTTCTGTTTACCATGGGTGCCAGCGCCAGCGCCAGCAAACAGATGCTTCATTTATATATGAATATAAATGTGTGGTAACATTGTTTCCATGTCAAGCTCATTTGAACAATGTTCTACAGAAAATAAATTTACAGTTTGGTAGAATCTGAGGGTTGTATATTTTAAATCAAGAATCTTACCTTGCTTTTATTTCTTAAGAAGAATCTTGATTTTTAGCAGAGCACGGGACACAATGTAAGACTTTAAGGCTAGAGAATTTCAAAATTCCTTCCTGCATCATAGTTTCAGATTGCCAAAATCCTCCTGACAACTATAGGACTTAAAAATAAATGTAATACATTTTTATGGGGGAAAAAAAGGGCTAAAAACAGTAAAAATAGCCCCACTCCAAACTACTACACTAGGTTTGTTTGCTTGTGTTTTATGTAATTGGAATGATTGATGTAAAGATTTGGGGCATTCCATAATGTAGTGGTATGCATTTGGGAGGCATTCTGAGGATGTTTGAACTGGATATTTTTTAGGGCTTATAAGTGTATTTTTAACAAGCTCTGTATGTATTCCTGCTTGAGAGCAAAGTTTACTGTGTGCTTTATGTGCTTTTACTGTTCATTTAGCAGAATGTGAATATTATCCAAGTTTATTTATTTGATAATTATTAGGATCTTTTAAAAATCTAAAAAAGAAAATAATTGGTTTGTAGCAGATTACTATTAATTCTTTTATTAGTAATATGCATTAATAATAATTCTCACAAGACTTTAATACTAGTTACTTCTGTGATTCTCTGAGCCCTTTCTATCCCTAACAAGTCAATCACTTTAATAGTTTCTGGAGTATAATTTCATACTTCAGACACTGTTTTCTGCTTAATATTTTACACAAATACTTTAATACGAAGAGTTTGCTCTTTTCCTTGCCTTACTCCTTCTCCAGCTAAGTTCTGTTCTGGAGTAAAAGAATGAAGATGAAGTAACGTGGTACTGGCCACAGGTGAGCCACCTGATTTTCAAGCACATCATAGTTTGGTCAGATGCTAGTGTTTCTTCCTTTTATTTCTTAATACTTGCTTGTATGATAACATGAAGAAATCTTCAGAATTACCCTGTAGCTTCCTGTTTCTCATAATTAACAATGATTAAGGAAAAAAGAATTTTTTTGTGTGAATATAAGCCTTGTTTCTTTTTGTTGGACTCGTTGAGATTTCTGTTGTAGCATAGTGGTTGGTGATAGCTGTTCTCAGCTATTAATGCATCCCTGTGGCCACTATACAGTGCCTGCGAGGGAGTGTCACACTGTCTGACATGCCCGTCACTCTAGAGAAAAGTACTGCTTTCTAACTGATACCAACCACCTGTAACGTCCTGCCTATTTTCCAGAGCTTTTGCAGGGTTGTTCACAAACCCTGCCTGTTTTCACACAGCATATCTTGCTGGCAGAATAGAGAATTTGACCATTTAATAACAGTTAGGTTGTTCCTTTCATCCTGGAAGGTGTTTCTAGTGATAACTGGAGAGAAAGCATTGGAAGTTAACAGTGTTGCACATCCACTGTCACTAAAATCATTCTTACTGCTGAGAGGAGTATGCAGAGAGTCGGATCACAGGACTTAGGGTGTCACAAGGGATAGGATGTCACAAGCAAAAAACAAGACCTCCACATGACATCCCAAACAAGTTGCAAGAAGTTGGTTTGCATATAGAGGGCAGAAGCTTGTTCAGATCATCTATTACAATGAAAATTCTCATTAGGGATTTTAGTAGGTATTTAAAGCATTTTAATTAGAGCTGTTGAGAATGCCCTTCTGAATACTCAGCAGTTAATAGGAAGTTACTTGCTGACCCAGAGTATAATAGCAGGTAATATGAGGATGCTGACAACATAAGTTAATTGCATAACCACCATGATATAATATGCATTATTTATCAGTGACAACACAGTATCTCCATTAGAAACATTTATAACACATATTAATCCTGTTGTGTTATTGTTTGATAACTATGCACTGAACCAGTGAAATCACATTGTTGTATTCTAGTATTCTAGTAAGTAGGTATTTTTCTACTACCTTCTATTTGCCTTTTTCTCAATGAGATGTGCTAGGAATGAGTGTCCTGCCTACCTGGTGGTTATAATTTTTTTTTGGGGGGGGCAGGGGGATTGTGGGGAGAGAGACTTCTCTGGTTATTTATTTTAAAAATTATTTATAAACTTCAGTTTCAAATCCTCAGGGTCTGACTGGTGTGGGGTTCTTTTTTTTTTTTTTTTTTTATGCTGCCCATGTTCTGTTGTGAGAAAATTTTCCATGACTCATGAAAATATCAGCTTCTATTTTATTTAGATATGATAATACCTTTTAACATATTTGTATTTGTAAACCACATGGCTGATATTTTTCTCCACTATTTCCTAGAATGTGGGGTCACTATAATGTATTTTCATTGTGAGGGAAAACACAAAAAGATATAACCTCACTAAACTAGTGGTCAAAACTTGGATTATTTTTGCATTTATCCAGAAAGCATATTTTCTGCTGACAAGGAAAAATTTATTTCCTTATTAATTAGTCATTATTAAAGCAAAAAGGCCTGCAATGTTTAGTAAAATTCATTAGGTATGCTTTAAAGTATAGGCTTTTGACATTTTAGCCCTTTTGTGGTATTTCTGAGAATAAACCATTTAATGTCAATCCAGCAAGTCTTGAGTGAGATCACCATTCTGTTGAAGCTGTTCTGTGGAGATGAACTACTATAAATGAACAATGGAAAACCTAAAAGGAATTAAGAATTCTGAGTAAGCAGGTAAGAAGCTTCACTGACTGTTTGAACTGTTTAAAACCATTTCAAATCATGCTGTAAAGTTTTGCAAGACAATATTTTTATGTTTTGTTACTATGTA
The DNA here is from genome assembly GCA_034781795.1 of Crypturellus tataupa. Classification (NCBI taxonomy): domain Eukaryota; kingdom Metazoa; phylum Chordata; class Aves; order Tinamiformes; family Tinamidae; genus Crypturellus; species Crypturellus tataupa. The sequence goes on from JAWLRI010000409.1 coordinate 239,365, forward strand.
TTTGGTTTTAATTAATAACTTAGTAATAATTTAACAATAATTTAACTTTTTTGGGGAGGGGCTTATTTTTTAAATATTGTAAATCTCTCTCTCTCTACCCATAACTCTCTCTCTCTTATTTATTTGTTTGGTTTTGTATCCTAGCTACTTGAGGTACAAAAAGTATTTTCACTACTAGCAGTACAGTAGATGCTATACATGCATTTGAAAAATGCTTACTTTGTATATTACAGGTATTATGAAGTCTTTTTGAAACTCTTGGAACTACCAGAACAGTACTGCATTAACTGTAATATTTAATATTGAAAGGTGTTCTGAGGTCTGTATAGATTTGTAAATCACGTTAAAATCATGTCTACATGATATTATAATATAGAACAAATAAACCATCAGCACACATAAAAATTCATCTAAAAGTATTAGTCCACACACTTATATTATCTTTTCATATTTTTACTGTTTACTGCTGGCACAAATGCTAGAATCTCCATGAAATTTATACTGCTGGTCACTTCAGTATAAAGCGTATGTATGTTACTATAAGACATTTTATATATATATATATTTATAAAAATATAAATTGCGTTTCAATCATTCATCTTTATTTCTATTTTAAAATGTACCATACAGTTATTATGTGGCATTTTAGATTACTCAGCTATATAGCTGACATCATTAAGCATATTACGGTATAACCTACAGAAAAGCAACTTCAGCTCTTAACACCAATTACTAGCTATGTAATTACTTTAATAAATTCAGTCTACTTATGGCACATTTTCTACTAATATAAAGTAATTAACACAAGAAAAAAGCACTGCAGCCAACAAAAAAGCCAAAGATTCTGTACAATAGGGTTTCATTTAGCAAAATAAAGCGTAATATTGGCTAATTTCAATGTAAAATTTGTAATTTACTGAATGTTCTTGACAGAATTAGTAGCAAGAACATATTCCGCTCTTGATTAAAATGAATAATGCTAATTTTGTAGATCAACGAATAACAAGACACAAGACAAAAATAACAAATAACAAGTTCTACATTGTTGCAGTATGTTTCAGTTTTGATAGGGGTCAGGAGACAGGAAGATATCGCGATGTACGGGAAGATGGAATTCCTCCCCCTAATGACATAAGCAGACGGAAGTGATGTGTAAGCCTTCGATATATAAGCACGTGTTATCTATCAATAAACGGCCATTTGCCACCTGCCTTGTTGGTGTCCAGG
>JAWLRI010000410.1:60883-80427 GCA_034781795.1 Crypturellus tataupa
GCTGCCGGGGGGACGGGGACACCCGGGGGAGGGTCCAGGGGGACGGGGACACCCAGAGGGGCCTGCGGCCGTGGGGGGCGGCGGGGGCCGCTGCGTGGGGCGCGGGGGCCCGGCTGAGCCCGGGGGGCGGAGGGGGCGGCATTGGGGACAGGGCCCCTCGAGGGGTGAAGGAGGGTCCCGAGGGGACGAACGCGGTCCCGAGGGGGGGAAAAGGGTCCCGAGGGGACGAAGGGGCCGCAGGTCTGTGTCAGTCTGGGGGTGTCTGCGGGCGCCCGGTTGTCTCTAGGGCGCCGGGCCCAGAGGTGTCGCTGGGGGGGCTGCCGGGGGGACGGGGACACCCGGGGGAGGGTCCAGGGGGACGGGGACACCCAGAGGGGCTGCAGGCGGGACAGGGAGACCCGCCGTGGCCCTGGCGGAGGGCAGGAGGGGGCTCTGCGCCCCCCGCGTTGCCCCGCGGTCGGTTCGGAGCCGCCTGCCCTTTCGGAGGGGACTTGGGGGATTGTGGCCGAGCGGCGCCGAGATCCGCGTGTGCCCGGGCTGACGCGGCGCCGGCGACGCTGTCGCGGGTTTGTGCGGTTGTTGAGAGCAGAAATCCGGCTGCCGATCGGTTTTTGCCCTGTGGTTTCTGTTTGTTCTTGCGTGTGGCTTGGGGCTGACGGGGTCTTGGCCGTGTGGCTGGTTCAGGCTCGTCCAGGCCCATTGGTGCCACTTGAGGGACGGGTTTTCACCCCGACTCGGTTTAGGGAGCTTTCTGCAGCTCTGGATGCCAGGAGGAGCCGTCGGGCCGTCCGTGGGTGCTGCTCTTGGGGCAGGGTTGATGCATGGAGCCGTGTGGCCGCGGTGTCGCGGGGCCACCCGAAACTCTGCAGCCATCGGGAGCTGCAAACGGTGTCAGACAGAACGAGTGCGGGCAAAACCACCCGGCCAAAACGCGTCCGAGAGGGAAACTGTCAACCCCGGGCACTAACCCTGTGCAAAAACACCCTCCTGGCCGGGAATAACGTCCCGCCGAGAGAGCGGGTCCAAGCAGCGAGCACGCAGCCGTGCGCGTTCCCAGACCTGCTCTGCACGTTTGTTCCTCCTCCTGGCAGAGCCCAGTTAGTTCAAGGGGTTGCAGTTTGGCGGACAGAGGATGCGCAGCAAAACAGAGTGAAAAACGCCGGTAAAAATGGAAAATTCTGAGGCAGCCCCGTAAAAACTGGGTAGAGCGAGAAGGGAAGATGCTCTCTGGCTTTAGACCCTTACTGCGTTATAAAGTGTTTGTGTATCCGTAGTCATCTGGGCTGTGTGGTATTTTGCTTAATAGAAGAGTTTTAAACAAATAAATTCACAAAGAAAAGAGAAGGAGCTTCACATCTGTGTTTAATATTTGTAACTGTAGGCAGACTTGCTGTCCGCTGCTAGCTTAGTCGTTTTAAACAGAAAGAGGGGGAAAAATACAGTGTGAGTAAGCGCTGTAAACACAGAGATTATTGGTAAAATAAATTATTTGTGGAAAGCGCTCTCTAAAAGCAGCGTCCGCCGTGCTTGGCCCTGCGAAATGGAGCGCGGAGCTCCAGGGAGCGCTGAGCTGCGAGTGCCCTTGGGGCTGGAGCTGGGGGAAGGCGGTGAACCCAGCCCCAGAATGGGGCAGAAGTTGCTTCAACGCGCTGACCTGTGCCGTCCCGCACCGTGCTCCTTCCTCCAGGCGCTGCCCAGGAAAGCGGCTCTCCATGAAGCTCCGCTCGTTTCCTTCAGCTGAACCAGCACCGCGGAAAACACAAAAATGCAAAAACTTTGTCCCCAGCTGGTGCCCGGGGTGCCCGGGCTGCAGTTGCCCCTTTGGCAGCCAGGGCAGCCTGGAGTCGTGGAGCTGCGGCCCCTGGGAGCGGGTTGGCCTGGCTGGAACATCCCGCTCGGAGCGAGAAGGAGAGCTGCATCCTCCAAGCAGGAGGGAAGAGCAGGAGGGATTAGGACAGACTTCCTAGTTTACGGACTAGCTCGGGTTGTTAGGACACTTTGGATTTGGTAGCATAAACGCAGGATTTATCAACTTCCCTTAAAGCATTTTATGATTTCTTTAATTTTTTTGGGGAAAAAAGCATTCATGTCTCTGTTTTGTTTGTTGTGGCTTGAGCTTAGCGGCGTGTTTGCATGCCCCTTGGCTGGGGGGTTCCTTACGGACTGCTCCAACACTGCAGCCTGCAAACAGGTGTTCCCGAGTGCCCCACTGCGCGGTTTGGGCCAGAACCAGCCCCAGCTGGTGCCGGAGCGCTCGGGACCCCTCGAGTCCCCGCGCTGTCCCTGGAGCTGCTCCCTGCTGGGATGCCAGCGGTGGCAGGGCCATCCCACGGGAGCCGCCGCATTCCCGCTGCGGCCTCCCAGCCCGTTCTATTCCGGGCCATTGCTGGCTCCGTTGTGCTGCTGCCCGCACGTTCACACGCGGATACAAACAAGGATCCCTCATGCCCGACCTGCTCCTGCCCATCTCCCCTGGCCTTAATCAGCTGCAGCGCGAGCTCCAGCGAGCGGGACGGAGCCAGGAGAGGCCACGGAGCGCCCGGAGCGGGTGGCTACTGCACTCGTCCTGGCAAACGCATGCGGGAGCGGCACGGCTGGAGCTGCCTGTTTGCCCCATGTTTGCCCCATGTCCCGCAAGGAGGCTTTGGCCCTCATGGGAGTGCCCGGGAGAAGGGAAGAGCCGCCGCTTTCCCTCCCTCCCAGGCCCTTCTCGCAGCGGTTCCTGTAGCAGGGCTCGGATGAGACCTTCTACAAACACCCGGAGCCGCCCCCAAGCCTATTTAGAAGCTCATTTACCCAGGGCCAGCCCCGTTCCCCAGCTTCCTTCAGCTTCCTTCTCCAGCCCCAGCCGGAAATTCCTCCCTCCTCAGCAAAGCGCCCGTCTGCTGCTCCGGAGCCCCAATTCCCGCCGGATCGGGGTGTTCCCGTGCACGCAGTGGAAGTGCATGGGCTCCTTGAGCCGCCCGGCACAGGGGAGCCCGCCCGGCCCGCTCCGGTTGTGCCCAGGGCCGTGTTCCAGCGAACAGAGCGGGAGGAGGTGGGCAGTGTCCGCATCCCAGCGCTGGGAACGGGCCGGGGCGCCGGGCAGCTCCGGTTAGTTCAAGTCCGGCCCGTCATAAACCTTGAGTCTGTTGCAGTTTATTGCTGCCTGGGAATAAATATTAGATATTCAAGTGCTGAAACCTACTAATCCCGCTGGCCTCGTGGCTTTTAAAAGGCTTCGAGGACACAGAATCCAGTATGGAAATAACGTCTGGACACTTTGCTAGGCACTTTCTGTGCCTTTTGCCTCTGCTGGGTGGTGGAACGCGGGGTTCTTGTGCCATGGGAGGCTGTTGCACTATAGGAGATCCCTGGGCTGCCGACGCTGCCCTGGATGCTCAGTGCATATTTGAGTCCCCCCGGGAAACCCTGTGGCCTGGAAGGAAGCGGCGTTTCCAGGGAATGCGGCTGCCTGGAGCGGAGCCGTGCGCCGGTACCGCGGCGTTACGGCGGGCAGCGCGTCGTGCGTTTGGCTTTGCCTTGGGAAGGAACGGCGCGAGTTTTGGAGCGTTTCCTGGGGATAGAAGTTGGCCGGCCCCGGCCCTGCTCTCGGGTGCAGGCCCAGCGGCACCCGGCTTGGGCCCATGGATGGGAAGGGGCCCGGTGTGGTCCCAGAGATGGAAAGGAGTGGGAAGGAGCCTGGCTTGGGCCTGGCGATGGGAAGGGAGCGGGAAGGAGCCCGGCTTGGGCCCTTGGGGACAGGAAGGTGCTTCCTGCTGCTAAAGCCACTTCCAAGCCCCCGTATTCCAGCTCCGTGATCTGTGCTCAGGGGCTCTTGAACAGCCCCCGCGTGCAGGGGCCCTGCAGGGAAGTCTGCAAGGAGAACACACGGAATTACCCCGCTCCAACCCTGCAACGCCGGCGCTTCCGTGGGGCTAGATATCGGAGCACCCTTGCCACGGAGCTCACGGATTCACCGTCACCCTCATCCGTTTGTTGTTTGTTCCTCTCCCGTTCAGAGATGGCATCGGACGTTTCCTCCCTGGCTGCAGCCGTGGGCTCGGGGAATCCTGGAGCGGGGACGCCGGCTGGAGGAGCCGTCGTGCAGAGAGTCAACAAGCGGCGCCCGGGGTGAGCGGGGCTTTGGGGGGTTTTGTGCGTGAGAAGTGTAGTTTTGCCAAAGCATCTTCCAGAGGAGCGGGCGGCTGGCTCCCTCCAGGTGAAAGGCAGTTGCCTGGTTCCTACAGGACCTTCTGTGCCGGCCGTATCCCATAGAACAGGAGTTCTGTATCCCCCACAAAGAGAAGGGATTAAAATGGAGCTGCAACACGGGAGAAAGGGGGTGTCCATGTCCGCCTTGGACCGGGAATGAAACGGGGGGCAGAGGGATGGAGCAGCTGCTGCGGGAGATGAGGAGGAACGGGAATGTGGGGCATTAAGCTTTTGCAATGCCCTTTCCCTGGGAGAGGGTGGGGAAGGCAGCAATGTGCTTGCGCTAGGCTCTTTGTTTGCTAAAAATGCTCTTGCCAATTAAAAGGATATTTAGTGGCCCCTCTTCACATCTTGCCGCAAGCCATTTCCTCTCATTTTCCAGTTAACAAAAATATCTCCCTCCCTCCAGGCTCGCTCTCACCCCCTTCGCTGATGCTCCCGCTCCCCTGCAGCTGCTCCCACTTTTAAAGTGTTTTGCCCTCTTTTAACGCACCCTATCCAAGGTTTGGAATTACACGTGCCCTGTTGGGAGGCTGCTCTGTCCATGAGCAGCGAGGAGCAGCCGTTCCCTGCTCCGGGACACAAAGCATCGGGAACGGGACGTTACCAAGCAGGGGTGCCCCGTGGCCGTCTCCATCCTGAACACTCTCCTTGCTCCTGAACAGCTCAAGGAAACGCTACCAAACTCCCTGCGTTATGTTACCACTTGGGGTAACTTAAATCCTCCTTGCAGGAGCTGCCTGCGTCCCTGCAGGACAGATGGAAAAGCAGCCTGAGAGAGACTCCCTGTGTAATTACTGCTTTTTCGCTTTTGTTTTTCAGGCTTGATTTTGATGACGACGGAGAAGGGAACAGTAAATTCCTCAGGTGAGGGCGGGCTCTGCACCCAGGAGCTCCCATGGGGTGGGCGGGTGGCGCTGGGGACGTTGCTCTGTGTGATACCAGCACCGCGGAGGACCCAGCGGGCCCCAGGCGGGTGTTTCTGCACTCGTTTGTTCTGGGGCTGCGAGCTCGTTATCCGTGCGGCTGTGAACAGCTCCTCATAACCCATATGGGATGCAGAAGAGCTGGAAAATCTCCTCTAATTAATTTGCAGCCTCACTGCGAGGATTAGGCTTAGACCGTTCTGATGATAGCGGAATTCCAGATGTCGCAGTCTTTAAGGATGGCTCTGGAATAACTTTGAGCTGAGCATGATCCTGCTGAACGCAGGATTTACCTACGGAGAGCCTCTGCACGAGGCCCTTGCTTTGAACTAACTGTATTTTCCAAGCACAGTTTAATTTGCTGCTTTGGGTGTGACTGTTCTTCAATTGCTGAGAGAGAGAAGAGTCCTTGGTATGACTGTGAGGCACAAAACGTCACCAAGATATTAACTAATTAAGCTGTAGCTTTTGAACTAGCTCAACAACAAGGGTGGTCCTGGGCTGCCTGGGCACACTGGAATTTCTCTTTAGCCTTAGTTTTTTTTGTGTGCGATTTGTCAACCTCACCATTCTCCCGAGGTGTTTGCTAAAGGAGGCAGCGTGAAGAGGTTACAAACTCGTCTTCCTCTCTCCTAGGTGCGATGATGACCAGATGCCAAACGATAAAGAGCGGTTTGCCAGGTAAGAAGCTGCCGAGTCGCAGGTTTGGGAGCCTGCGGTGCTGAACCCACCGCGTCACCTGCACCTTCCAGCCTGTGCCCAAGGATCCAGACGCTTCCCCTGGTTTCTTTGGATGGCTTCATAGGAGTATTAGGAAACCACATTCCTCTTCAAAGTTTCTGTTTCAGTTGTTGCCTTGGAATCTTGCTCTCCTGCTCAAGACACTTGCAGAAAAAAACAAGTTTAGTGTTTAGAGCAAGTGTGCTCGAACGGGCTTGCTGGTGCCTCCCTGTGTGGTACGTCTGGCGTAGGTAGCATCACAGGGAATCTCCTGCTCTGGTTGTCAGAGGAGCTCTGGGCCGTGCAGAGCCGGGGCTGAGCACGGGAGTCTCCCCCGCTCTCTGAACCCTTGCGTTTCAGCAGGATCAGCCCTTAGTTGGTCTCAGCATTTCGGGGTTTTGTTGGTGTTGCTGTGTGCTGTTCTGTGTGCTCAGGGGGGTTGTCCGTGTTCTAAGTGTTGTAAATTCCTGTCCCTTCGGTTCCAACGCCCACCCTGCTGGGTCTTGCTAGGAGGAAAAGTGAGCGAATGTCGAGTGGAAAAAACTTTAGATCTTCCTGAAATGGGAGTTAAAATACAAGGGGCTGGAGATGCTGGGGTGAGAACGAGGGACATTGGGGTAAGAACAGGGGACACTGGGGTGAGAACAAGGGATACCGGGGTGAGAACTGCCCCACACATTGCCTCAAGGGTCTTGAAGGTCAGGAGGACAGACGGAATCACAGGATGAGCCAGGAATGATGTTGTGTAAAGGAACCTTTCCTCGGGATTTGATGGATGTGGTGGACTGAAACAAGTGCTCTAGAAATGAGGGCTCTCAGGGCTGTGTTCCAGGACCGGCAGCTTCCTCGTGGCCCTCTCTTTTCACCCCCTTCCTTGCATGATGTAGAGGTAAAACAGAACATGAGAGGGAATATCAGATTTTTAGTGTGGCGCTAAAGCAGCTGAAGTGGGGGAGCACCCTGGGCAAGCAGCGCAAGGACATGCGCCCGCTGCGACTCCGACACGACCCGGGATTTTTGGGGGGTCCCCATGTGCTTTTTGGCCCTGTTAACACTCCTGACCAGGAAGGGCAGCTTAAGGTGCCTGCGCCTGGATTCCCGGTCCTGCTGTGACCCTTCTGTTCCTGGTCTGCACGTCCGCTATCCTGTAGGCAAAACAGCTGCCTGTTGCCCCTGCCTCTTGTACTGCCTCGGTCAGTGTTGTAGTGCGTAGATCGGTACCCGTTGAGTGTGCAGTGCTACGAGCTGATGCCTGCTTCGTTTCATGGAACTGCTCCTCTGTGAAACAGACCTGTCCGTAGGCTGTGTTTCCTAGTGCGCCTCCCCGTTTTTCATTTCTTTAAACTTTTTTCCATTTTAGCTTAGCTCGCTGATTTTGTTTTTAGGTCTGATGATGAGCAGAGCTCAGCGGATAAGGAGAGACTTGCCAGGTAGGAGACTGGAGATTCCAAGCATGGTCGAGCAGAGTCTTTCCCTTCCTTCATGTTTCTCTAGGCCTCCCTTGTCTTCCCCCTTCCTCCTCCCTCGTTGCTGCTCCAGAGGCTCCAGGCTGGGCAGAGCCCTGGGAGCTGCCGTGCGCCTGGAGTGGGGAACGGGGCGTCGAGGCCCCCGTGCTCCCCGAAGCCGGTCTCGCCGGGGGCGCAGGGCAGAGCATGGTTTGGCTGTCGCTTTCACGGTGCCTGCGCTAACCTGGGCCGAGCACAGCTCCTCTCTCGACCCGGTGCCGAATGCCCCCTTCTTTCCTGCGGGGCTTTGTCACACAGTCCTGTCACACGGTCAGAACCCGACATCAGCCCTGCATTAGTTCCGTTTTCTCTCCCTCTTAATTTGATGATCCCTTCAGCTTTCTAGGGAGGAAGATGTCCTGCCCAATATAGCAATTCAGGCTTACTGAAAGCAGGTTCCCGTCTTCATTTCCTGTTTATAATTCCTCGGAGCCCTGCGGCTCTCGCTGAAGCCACCAGCGCGGTCCCCTTGACTCCGCTGCCAGTCCCAGAGGCCAGGAGTACCTGGGAGCAGCGGGATTGAGCCCTGTGACGAAGACCCGAGCCCCGTGACTGCGTGCACTGCAGAGCAGGACGGGTTAAACAGCCACCGGGTTTCTGTTGCTGTCACTGGGTTGGTAACGGGTGAAGAACGGCTCCTTCTGGGGCTGCTGTCTTGGCCTTGCCCTGTGACTCCCTGGACAATGCAGCTCTCTGCTCCACCCTAAACCCCTTCTGAAGTGGCAAGACTAAAAAGAGGCGCTGAAACGACTGCCCTGGGTGCCGAGACCGCCCTGGTTCTGGCCGCTTCATTGCCTGCCGGCTGGTATTAAACAACCACCCCAAACCAGCCACCCAAAGCGGGGCCCTTCCCAGCTGCGGCGTCGCATAGCTTAAATATTTGAGCAGATAAGGAGCCCCCAGAGGTGGGGCCTTGGGTGCAGCAAAGAGCAGAGCTTTTCCAGAGCTTGTCCTGAGCTTTTCCAGAGCTGCTTCCCCAGGGAAGCTGCCCCCTTTCTGCCTGTCCCCTGCAGACCGTGGTTGTGACAGCCGCTGGACAAGCGGACAGGCGTCACCTCCGCTGTCCCGGCGATGCAGCCAGGGCAGCTCCGTTCTCCCAGCGGGACACGGGGGTTTGGGCAGACGCTGAGAGGTGAGGGCCAGATTGGAGCGTTGCTTTTGTTTTCCTGCCTCTCGGCAGCGAGGTGCAGGGTCATTTAATGCCTGCACGCACTTGGCAGTGCCAGGTGCTGCGTTTCTTCTTGTCCTGTTCAGTCACCCATGTTCCTGCCCACACTCCCATCTTGTTTCACCTTCTCCTTGCATTGGATTCTTTGCATCGGATACTTCCTTTTGTCCAGGAAACCTGGCTTCTAACTGCTGGTTAAGTCTCTCAGTGACTCAGTTAAGCCACGCGTGCAGGTAGAAAGAGCCAGGTTGTGTTCTGGCCTCCCGCGAGGTCGGTGCCGTGCGAGCAGCCGTGCGCAGGGGCTGCAAGGGGCAAAACGGCCGCGCTCAGCGCGACGCCGCTCCGGAGACCCCTGCGCCCTCGGGTACCCCGGGCAGGTGGTGCCGTCTATGTGGGCTTTGACCCGGCAGGACCCTGTGCTCGTTCCTCCCGCTGGGATTTAGCGAAGGATTTTAGTGCTGCAGAAACACCCTGCCAGGGCCAGACCTGCCTGTTGGTGACCTGGGTACCTAACGTGACCGTAGGCCAAGTCTCTGGCAGAGCCATAGAGCCGCACGGGCAGCGTGGGGCATGTCCCATCCCCAGGTGAGATAGAGCAGCGCGGGGACATGTCCCCAATCCCCAGCTGAGATAGAGCAGTGTGGGGACGGGTCCCATCCCCAGGTGAGCAGCGGGTAGGATGAGACCTCGCTGTCCGTCTGCCCCTCTGGAGCACCTGGCTCTGCAAAAAGACGTTTCTGCGACCCAGTGAGCGTGGAGGGAGGAGGCCTCGGGCTGCCGCTGTGTGTGGAGCTCCCGGGGAAGCCTCCGTCTCTGCTCGTAGCTCACGTAGCCTCCCCGGCGCTGCAAGCAGGGCCCGTCCGCACGAAGCGGCCCAGCCGCATCCCCTGCCCCGCTCCCGCGTCCCCGTGCACGCCCAGCATGCGAGGCTCGCGCGGCCCTCCTAACCCTCGACACCCCGCGCACCTCCGCGCCCTGCGCTGCTGCCCTGGGGCAGGCACCGCGCGCCCCGGCTCGCACTGACCCCCTCTCGTCCCCGGCCTCTCGCAGGGAGAACCACAGCGAGATCGAGCGGCGGCGGCGCAACAAGATGACCGCGTACATCACGGAGCTCTCCGACATGGTGCCCACGTGCAGCGCCCTGGCGCGCAAGCCCGACAAGCTCACCATCCTGCGCATGGCCGTGTCCCACATGAAGTCGCTGCGGGGCACGGGCAACACCTCCACCGACGGCACCTACAAACCCTCCTTTCTCACCGACCAGGTCTTGGCTTCGTGCTGCTTTAGGGAATTGAAGTCACGGGGAGGGGAGAGAGCCCTTGGGGTGGGTTTGGTGTCTGTCGCCTGCTTCGTGCTGGAGTAAGAGCCTGTCTGTCCTGCATGCAGGAGCTCAAGCACCTGATCCTGGAGGCAGCCGACGGCTTTCTTTTCATCGTGTCCTGTGAGACCGGGCGGGTGGTTTATGTGTCCGATTCGGTGACTCCGGTGCTGAACCAGCCGCAGTCGGAGTGGTTCGGCAGCACCCTGTACGACCAGGTGCACCCGGACGACGTGGGCAAGCTGAGGGAGCAGCTCTCCACGTCGGAGAACGCGCTCACAGGTAGAGGGGGCGGCGGAAGGGGCCTCTGGGGACACTTGCTGGTGTCCTAGTGTGTTACCTGGTGCCTCTGATGGCGAAAGGGCTTCAACAGCTGCAGCAGCACCTTGTTTTTCCTTCTTTCTTAGGTCGCATCTTAGATTTAAAGACGGGGACGGTCAAGAAGGAAGGGCAGCAGTCCATGAGAATGTGCATGGGCTCGCGAAGATCCTTCATCTGCCGGATGAGGTAATGGGGAGTCCTGGGGGAAGTGAAGCTGAACTTGCTCGCTGGCTCCTTTGTGCTTGCGTTCTGGCTCCGATTTTGCTCGTTTTGACCCAGATGTGCTATAGTAGGGTTTTCCATGCAGAGCAAACAACCAAGCTCTGGAGATTTCCCTCGCCCTGCGCTAAGGTAGCTCTCAAGACAGTCCCAAGTAGGACGGATTTGCTTCGACCCCACGTGGCACCTCCCTTATTGAAGTCCACGGAATGGGCTTTCTGCTTGCGTGAGGGAGGTTCAAAGGTTCATCCCGGTTTAGAGAGCGCTTCCTCTCTCCTTCCAGCCTTCTGCAGTGTTTTATCCTGACAAACAAGGATTAAAAACCTTTCCCTTCTGGTCCAGGTGTGGCAACAGCTCTGTGGACCCGGTCTCTGTGAATCGCCTCAGCTTCATGCGCAATCGCTGCAGGTAACTGGTCCCAGGGTGGTGTGTGACACTGCTGTGCTCCCAGCAGCTGTCACCAGCGTGGAGGGGACGTGCTAGGAGGAACCCTACTGCCACTACCCTGGGGAAGACAATACTCGCTTCAAAATCCTTTCTGTATTGCAGACTTGCGTTTTAAGTCAATTAAAACCAAATGTTCTCCCAGTGGTTGCTGTTGGGCCCTGCTCTATGGCTCTGTTTTCATTTGAAAACAAGCGATTCCAACCCATCCTATCCCTGAGCTTCTTGACCTTATGCCAAGTGTTTGTGCTTTATGCTAACTTGGGGTAAGGTCAGGCAGATTCAGGTGTGTTTCTCGCTGCATTTTCAAAAGCTTCTGCAGAATGTGTTTGTGATAAAGGAAGAATAATTGGAATTTACTTTCCATTTTCCCCAAGGAATGGCTTAGGTGCAGCAAAAGACGGGGAACCTCACTACGTGGTGGTGCACTGCACGGGTTACATCAAGGCCTGGCCTCCTGCAGGTAAGCACGTATAGCTGCTTTCTGAGCAGATACGGGCTGAACTTGTCCATTCTCTGCCCCAAATGCGCTCGCAAGTGCTTTCCAAATGCATCCAGCATCCTTTCTCATTTGGGGATTGAAGCAGTTTTCTCTAATGCTGGATCAGAGACCCGTGTTTCGGAAGGTTTAAGAGAAGGGATATTCCAGTGCTTCAGAGGCGCAGTCTGTCTCGGAGCAGCGTCCACCATGGAGAATGGAAATGCTGCACTGTCTCCTTTGCCAGCTTTTGCTGAAAGCTACGGAGCTCCTTCTCCCTTTGGGGAGAAATAAGGGAGGGGGAGGCAATTTAATTTACCAAGTTCTTGTATGGAAAAGGGGATTGGATTACAAAACAGGGTGGAGAGATGTGTTGAAGTCAGCAGTTTGCTTTGCTTTCGTTTTTCCCCTCTGGAATCAGTCGGTTTGTGGAATTGGAATTCTTTGGCTCTCCTCGCAGGTGTTTCGCTGCCTGACGATGACCCGGACGCTGGCCAGGGCAGCAAGTTTTGCCTCGTGGCTATCGGCAGACTCCAGGTGTGTAGCCCTTCTTGCTGCTTCAACACTGCAGTGTCTGGGAAGGCCACGGGATTAACCCTGCTGCCTGGAGGTGCCTGGGCTGCTGCAAATGCAGCTGCAGGGCGGCTGGGACCTGCAGAGCGCAGCCCATGCAGTATCTGCTCTCACGGCACCCGACGCCCTCGCAGGTCACCAGCTCGCCCAACTGCACGGACATGAACAACGTGTGCCAGCCCACGGAGTTCATCTCCCGGCACAACACCGAGGGCATCTTCACCTTCATCGACCACCGCTGCGTGGCCACCGTGGGCTACCAGCCGCAGGTGAGAACCCAGCAGGATCTCCCCAAGAAGGAGCCAGTGTGACCAGGCTTCTCCCTCCTCTCCTTTGCACCCCGTGGCTCTGCTTGTCCAACAGATCCGATAAAGCAGTCAGTGCTCAGGGACTAAACCAGATTGTTTCTCTTCTACCACTGGCCCTTTCATTTGCTTTTCTAAGTCCTCTCTTCATAGGAAACGGGTGGCTCTGGGTTGTGTCGAGTGTCAATTAAGGTAGTTTTTGCCATCGCTTGAGCTAAAGATCAAACACAGTCAAGTGCTGTTGTACTTCTCTTAAAACACAGCAGCTGGTTCCTGCGCTTGCTTTGTGCTGCGGCACTGGGGACAGGGGGGAGTGTGGTGGGACAGCGGTGACCCATGACAAAGGAGACCCGAAAGGGACTTAATGGTGCTGACCTGAAGTGGGAAATCTGCTGGTCAGCTGCAAACTGACCCAATCCCCATCCCAATTCCTTTAAAATTAGGAGCTTCTGGGGAAGGACATTGTGGATTTCTGCCACCCGGAAGACCAACAGCTTTTGCGGGACAGCTTCCAGCAGGTAAAGCATTTTCTCCCCCTCTTGGCATGCAGCATGATACACACATTTGCAGTGTGTCTTGGCACTTGCAAAGAAATGAAACTAATTGGAAAGCCAAGAGAAGAATAAGCCTTAGATATTTCTTGTTCTGCCAAAAGGCAAACGGTTACAGATCTAGTCACGTAATTGTAAACATGCAAAACAAACCAGAAGCACCGAATGTCTAACTCTTGAATTCATCTTCTGGCTGCTAGTCCCGTCTGCTTCCAGGGCCGGAGACATGGCTACCAAGTGCCTACTTGAATGCCATGCTCCTGCGGCTGAAACCCTGGTTCGTCTCTAGGGCCCAGCTCGGTGCCGCAGAGCTCCAAATGGAAGTGGTTTGCTTGCCCTGTTGGGGTTACTCTTATTTCTGAGGGCGCTGGACTTGTGGCAGGGCAGGTAAGACTGCCCATGTGCTTTCATGACTCCAAAAAGTAGCTGCTCATGTCCATTTGTCCAAGTAGTTGGCACCAGAAGCAACAGCGTGTGCATCATTTGCTGGAGGGCTCCATACATCTCACCAGTGCAAAGAGATAAGGAAAGTGGAAGCCAGAAAGGGACTGCTCGGTTCTCCTGCCACGTCATTCCGGAATCGTCATTCCCGTGAGGGAAGCAGTGGCAGTGCCAGTTAGTTGAGGAAAATCAGGATATGGGCTTGGAGGCAAAGGGCCATCGTGGGCTTGGAGCGGGTGGCTCGCGCGCAGGAGCAGGGTGCTCTTGGATGCCTTCTCTCAGCAGGTACTACTGATGGCATTACGTTTTTTTAGGTGGTGAAGTTAAAAGGCCAGGTTCTGTCAGTCATGTTCCGATTCCGATCCAAAAACCGGGAATGGCTCTGGATGAGAACCAGCTCCTTTACCTTCCAGAACCCCTACTCGGATGAAATTGAGTACATCATCTGTACCAACACCAACGTCAAGTATGTACATGGAAACGCCTCGGCAGGCACCGGCACGTGAACCAGACGGGATCTTGTCCCGGGATAAGCAGGAGCCCAGAGCTGCGGGAGCTTTGGCCTCTCCCCTCACCAGGCGTCCCAGCCGTTTCCGTAGGCTCCGGAGAAATTCCGAAGTCCCCGAGAGTGTGTGTGTTGTGTTGGTTTGGTTTCCCTGGGCTGTGACAGGCTGAGCGGTTCGTTTGGTCCTGGTCGCCGTGTGGCTTCGCAAGCTGCCAAAGTCCAGCCCTGGCTGCGTAACCCTGCTCGCTGGAGCAGGTTCCCGGCTCTGGATTTGTGTTCAGAGCTAATATTATATCCACATCTGAATGCAGCTCTCGGACTTTTGTTGACAGTCCAGGAGGGCAGCTTTCCCCGTGAGCAGCACCGTGTGCAGGTCAAGGCAGAAAGTAAACACTTCCCTCCGCTGCTGTAGTTTAACCTCAGAAACCAGCCCCTGGCTGGTGCTTTGGGGAACCTGCTGCCGCGGCTGCTTTCTCCTCGTCCCTCCTTGGCTGCCCTGTGGGGCAGGAGACTTCGTGCTGGCGCGGGGGCAGCTGATGGTCGGGGTCTCTGTGCAGTGCAGGGAGGCCCGGGAGGGCAGGGGGCTGCTCCTGCCCCCCGCAGCGAGCCGGGTGCTAAACCCTGGGCAGGGCAGCCCATCCCGGGCTCTGGGGAGCTGGGCGGTGAGCGCAGGGCTCGGCAGGGCCGCGCCGTCTCCTTGACCTCGTTCATTCCACGCACATCCATTGCCACGTCCATGCTGCGTCCTCGCCCGCGCCGGGGCGGGCAGTGCCCGGCGGTGCTGGTGTCGGGGAGCCTCTTGGCTGGGGTTCCTGTGTGAAGCTCTTCCATCCGCGAGGTCAGGTCCTGCTTTGAAGGCAGCAGCGTGCTGAGCAACTGCTGAGGGGAAAAATGGCCTTTCCATCCCTTTCTTTATGGGGCAGGGGGAATTCTTTATTTTTTTTTAACTGGCTTCTGGCTATAGATAGCGGAGTGTAAAGAGCTCCAGCTTAAAACCCCAAGGCTGCTGGGGGTCCTGCAGGCTCCTCTGGAGTGTCTGGCACGGGGCTCACCGGGACCTTCGGGCGGTTGGGTCCCTCGACCTGTCCTCGTGCTCTAAGGCTGCTGCAGAAGTGGCCACGCTGGGTCACCGAGCAGAAAGACCCTGCGCTTGAACAAGTCTTGCACAAAAACCTCCCAGTCTTGTCTGAGATGGGTGCACACTGGCATTCAGTAGCCAACTGTTTGCTTCCCTTTGGCATTTTTAAAATATTTCTTGTTCTTTTTCTTTTATTATTATTTTTCATAGGAATTCCAGCCAGGAATCTCGGCCTGCTCTGTCCAACTCCATGCAGAGGCCCCAGCTGGGGCAGAGCCTTCCCCTGGAGATGGGCACGGCGCAGCTGCCCGCCAGGTCAGCCAGCTCCGCTCCCTCCCGGCCTCTCCCGCCGCTCCGGCCTCCCCTCCCGCCCCAGCCGCGGTTGAGCGCCCTGGGCTGTCGCTCCCGGTCGCTCCGTGGGGTAGCTGCTCCCCCAGCGATGCCTTCAGCTGCTCCTCTTACAGCCCCTTTCTATTTTAGGCAGCAGCAGCCGCCACAACAGTCGGAGCTGGAAGTGGTGCCGGGAAGAGAGAGCCTGTCCGGCTACGAGCACTCACAGGTAACTCGATGGCAGCTGGGGCTCTCGCTGCCCTGTTTGGCCCCACGCTGTGGGGATCCCCTTTTGCTGGGGTTTGGAGCCTGCAGGTGCCCTCAGCCCCTCTCCGTGCTGCCCGGGGGCCGCTGGCCTCCTTGGCACCCACTGCCCGTGGTTCTCATCCCAGGTCTCTGTCCCGCCCGTGGCGGCTGCCGGCCCGGAGCACGGCAAGACGCTGGAGAAGACGGAGAGCCTGTTCAGCCAGGAGAGGGACCCGAGGTTCAGTGAGATCTACAGCGGCATCAGCACGGGTAGGAGCCCCGCGCCGGGCGCCAGGGTTTTGTGTCCCTCTCCCTTGTGCCCCAGTGCTTTCCTGCTCCTTCCCAAGTCGCTTGAGCAGTTCTGTGTTCCCGCTCCGAGCACAGGCTGTCGTGGATGCTCTAACCCCAGAGGGTCTTAATGCAAAGCTTATTAGAAAATGGAGAGGAAATCGAATTAAACGGGCTTTTATGAAACCATCTGGAGCCCATGTCTGGATGGGGAACAGTCGTGCTTGCCGCTCTGGCTCCGAACGGGCTCCTTCATGTGAGCACGTCTTGCCAGCCGCGTGTCCCTGTTCCCATCGCCGCGGTCCGTCCCTGTTCCCATCGCCGCGGTCCGTCCCTGTTCCCATTGCCGCGGTCCGTCCCTGTTCCCATTGCCGCGGTCCGTCCCTGTTCCCATCGCCGCGGTCCGTCCCCGTGGCCGAGGCTCCCAGCCCCTCACGCCGGCGCCTCTCTCCGCAGACCAGAGCAAAGCCCTTCCCGCCAGCACGGTGCCTGCCAGCCAAAGCCTCTTCCAGCAGGGAAACGCGTTCACCCCCGCGCGGCCCGCGGAGACCTTCAGGTGAGGCTGCTTGGCCTCGAACCGGGCCCTGTCCTGCCGCTGCTGCTGCTCCCAACGCTCCCCTTGCGCGGGCCGAGAGCTCCCGGCCCTATCCACAACGTGCTCCCGCGCGCTCCGGGCCTGTGGGGTTGCTGGATCCCTGCGGCTGGGCAGGAGAGTTTCCTGCATCCCAATCCATGAGCTCCCGTGGGCCGTGACCAGCACAGGGCAGCGGGGTGGGCTCTGCCCCACACAAGGGACCTGCCCGGATGGTGTTTGTGCCTCCTGCCCCGTGTCCCGCTGAGCCCCCCTCGCTCTTCCAGGAGCAGCAGCAGCAGCAGCAACGTGATCCCCCCCGTGAGCATCATCCCGCAGCAGCCGCCAGCGGCCGGGCGCATCCTCGCGCAGATCTCGCGCCACTCCAGCCCCGCGCAGCCCAGCAGCGCCAGCTGGGCGCCTGGCACCCGCCCGCCCTTCTCAGCTCAGGTAGCCCTGCGTGAGCCCCGGCCTGACACGGTCCATCCCTTCCTGCCGCCGGGAATGCCCCTGCTCCTGGCTGGAGGAGCCATTGGCTCTTTCGGAGACCAGGCACGAGCCACAAAGCTGGCCCCATCCCCAGTCCCTGCCCTGGTTAGGGTGAAGGCCGGAGTCGACGCGTCCCCCTCCTCAGCGCTCTCTGTCTTGCAGCAAGTGGCGTCGCAGGCGGTGAAGACACGTCCCTCCTCGTTCGGCATGGGGACGTTCCAAGGCCCCCAGTCCTCCTTCAGCCCCATGGCAGCCCCCGGCTCCAGCGCCGCCCCCAGCGGGACCGCGTATCCCACCCTGGCCGGCCGCGGCGCGGGATTCGGTGAGTACGGCGCCGGGAAGGCTCTGGGTGCGCCGGCCACGTCCCCTTGGAGGGACGCGGGGATCCCTGCTCCAGCTGGAGCTCTGGGACAACATCCTGCTTGCGCTGACGTCGGCGCCTTGTTGTTCTGTTCCTGCAGCAGCCCCGGAGGCGGCAGCGCCGGGCGCCTTCCCGGCGCGCGCGGCCGACGCCGTGGGGATGTGGCCACAGTGGCAGGGACAGCACCACGGCCCGGCCTCGGCGGAGCAGCACGTGCAGCAACCGCAGCCCAGCCAGCCTGAGGTCTTCTCAGTAAGACGGTGCTTTCTTTAACCTCCCGAGCGGGAACGGGCTGTCCTTAGCGCGTGATATCCGTGGAATCTCCAATTTGGGAATAACGGGCTGGGCAGAGCGGGCAGAGGCTTTGGCTGGCCTCACTTTGCCCCTTCCTCTGGTGTGGGCTCAGCGTGAAGCCCCTGCTCTGAGCCCGGGCATTTGGGGAGCTGCAGGGCCCGGGGTGCAGCTCTCCGTGGGGACGGGACCGTCGCGCCCGCTGTGCCGGGCGGCTCCGCGGCCCCTCGGCGGGCAGTGACGCAGCCTCGTTGCCTCCGCAGGACATGCTGACCATGCTGGGAGACCAGGGACCCAACTACAACAACGAAGAGTTCCCCGAGCTAAATATATTCCCTTCTTTTTCAGAATAAAATAAGCCCTAGGGGAAGTAACGTATAGCTATATATAATACCTATGTGTAAAGGACAACACCTAAGTCTTTTTTTTCAAAGACTGCTGAACTTTATGAACACTTCCTGCCTTCTGGAGGCGGAACGCTGCCCCGGAGCTCCGCTTCGGGCGGCAGCGGGGCCTGTTCGCCCGGAGGCTTCGGGACTCAGGTGCCACCGGAGCGGTCACAGAGCGGTCGCGCTCGTCGACCCGAGGCCCCGGGCTCGGGGGCTGCTCTGCCCGCTCGGTGGCAGGACGGATCCCGCCTGCGTCACGGGCAGCTCCCTGCATCCAGCAAGTGGTTTCTACCGTTTTTATTGCAGTCTTCTCTACCATGACTCTTTTCTATCAACACAAAGTATTGTAACTTTTTAAATATTGGAAGAAACCGGAGCGCCGGCCTGGAGCGCGCCGGGGGAGACTCCGTGTCGGGACGAGGCGAGGACGGGGCCGTCTCTGCAGGATGTTCCCGGGTCTCCCGTCGGGTATTCCTGGCGAGGTCCTCTGCTCACCGGCACCTCCGTGTCGCTGGGTCCCTGCCTGCGTGAACCGTGCGATGGACAGAGCTCCCGCGAGGCCGGCGTTCCTGCAGGACCGTTCCAAGCCGTGAAGACGCGGCGAGCGCAGCGGGTGCCACCGCGGAGCAGCGCCTCGACGGGCTTCAGCTCGGGCCGAAGGAGAACCCTGCGCTTCCCAGGCCCTTCCACCCCATCCAGGTCGACTTCCCTCGTCTTGGAGCTGCTTCCCTGCACGGAGAGGCCCTGGATTTGCTCGGGGCCCGGCCGAGGAGCTGCCTTTTCCCCGTGTGCTCGGCACGGCCGTGTTTGCTCTTGATGCAGCCTCCCTCTTAAATCCTGGATCCCTCAGGACCCCCGTGCGGCGTCGTTGAAGCCCAAGATGGAGGCGAGCGAGGCCGGCCGCAGCGCCGCTTCATCCGGGCGCCGCATCCGCTGGCTTCCTGCATGGAAAAACGTGTGACGGGGCTGGAAGAACAGGCGGATCTCCGCGCTGGCAGCGCCGGCCTGGATCGCAGCGGGGAGACGCGGCCGCTGCAGTGCTCGGCTGGGAAGAAACTTGGCGCAAGCGCGCGGGGAGGGGAAGAAGCGGAATCCTGAGCTTTACCCTGCTCGAAGCCTCCTTGGAATCTCTGCTCCGCCCGGAATGGCGGCCGGGGGCTCCGGTGTCGCGGGGACCCAAGTGAGGGGGAGCAGGTACCGTCCACCCGGGCACCGTGGAGCAAAGCGCCCTCGGCCCCCAGGAGTCTCCGTGTTCCCAGAGCCGGCAGCGACATTTCCCTGTTTTCTCCTGCTTTTTTGGAAAAGGAACATTTGGAGCGTCTCGAGAGCCCTTCAAGTGCCATGGGGAAGCTGGGAAACTCCCTGGGGGGAGTCGGGAACTAGCCCTGGATCCGTCCCCTTCCTTTTTGAACCCAGGGAACCGGAGCCACCGGCAGTGACCACGTCGGGCGCGTGGCCCTCGCCACCCCCGTGCGTCATCGTCACCGCTGCAGCGTCCGGACGAGGCCGCGGGCCCCGAGCGGCCGCCAGCGCGGGGGACGCCCCGGTGCCCTCGTACCACGTGCCAAAGCGGGGCCGGGGCCGCGCGGGAGGCCGCGGTGCCGCCATGTAGCAGAGCTTTTACAACACGATATTTTTCTTGTAGCCTCGAGCCTCGTTCTTGCCCTGCATGGGCTGACTGCCTCCCCCCCAACCCTCCTCCTCCTCTCCCTCCTGCTCCTCCTCCTCCCTCTCCTCGTCTTCCCCCTTCTTCTCCTCCTCCTCCTCCCCGTTCCCCCGCGGGACCCCCCGGCCCCGGCGCCGCCGTCACGTGCGGGCGACTCAGGGCCCCCT
>JAWLRI010000410.1:87138-97788 GCA_034781795.1 Crypturellus tataupa
ATCCCCCAGTTTCCCCCCCGGCATCCCCTGTGGTCCCCCGCGTCCCCCCGTGTCCCCCGCGCCCCCGTGTCCACTCAGCGTCCCCATCCCGCAGGGCGCGTGCGGTGCGTGCTGGGCGTTCAGCGCGGCGGGGGCGCTCGAGGGGCAGCTGCGGCTGCGCACGGGCCGCCTCGTGTCGCTGAGCGCCCAGAACCTCCTCGACTGCTCCGTCATGTACGGCAACCACGGCTGCGCCGGCGGCTACATGACCGCCGCCTTCCAGTACGTCATCGACAACGGCGGCATCGAGGCCGACGACACCTACCCCTACACGGCGCAGGTCGGTGCGCGGCGCCCGTGACTGCTCCAGCTTCTCCGTTAAACCTCGTGCTGGAGGACGAGGCGGGAGCCCCGGCTCCTGCTCTGCTCCCCGGGTCATTCCCGAGGGGCTCATCCTGCCGGGAATGTGGGACGGAGAAGCCGCGGGCTTCCGTTGAGATAGAGGTTGGACATGAGGAGCGTCTGGTGGGAGGTGACGGCTTTGAGGAAGGGCAGCAAAGCTGTCGCTGACGGTTCCTAGCGACGAGATGGAGGTTTTGGTCCAGCTTCACTTGTTCTGCGGTTGGGGAAGGGCCTTGGGCAGGACGGTCCCGTCCACTCCGTAGGGATGGAGGGAAGGAGGGCGGGCAAAGGGCACCCCCATCCCTATGGGGCCACGGGGTCTCCTCCATGTCCCCTCATGTCCGCTCATGTCCCCCTGTGTCCCCCATGTCCCCCCACATCCCCTTGTGTCCCCCACATTCCCCATGTCCTCCCGTGTCCCCCCGTCCCCCGCCGCCCCCGCAGAACGGGACGTGCCGCTACAACGCGTCGGCGCGAGCCGCCAGCTGCTCCAGGTACGTGGAGCTGCCGCACGCCGACGAGGCGGCGCTCCGGGACGCCGTGGCCACCATGGGCCCCGTCTCGGTGGCCATCGACGCCACCCAGCCCACCTTCTTCCTCTACAAGTCAGGTAGGGCCCTATAGCGCCCACGGACGCGTTATCCCCGTTTCCATGAGCGTAAACCTTGCAGACATTAAATCTGGGTTGAATTCGGCAAGCTTTAGCATCGCTCCTACGGGAAGGCGCTAACACGAGTAGCAGTAGGAGCCAACAGCAACGCGGGAGCTGGGGGTCGAGCTCAATCCCGCCAGGATTAGCTCAATCCCCCCTGTGCAGAGACGCAGTTTGCAGATGTTTTCCCCAAATCTGGCGATTTTTACCTTATTCTCAGGGGTGTACGACGACCCCCACTGCACACAGCAGGTGAACCACGGCGTCCTCGTCGTGGGCTACGGCACGCTCGATGGCAAGGACTACTGGCTCGTCAAGAACAGGTAAATGTAGGGATTTGGGTGGGGAACGGCTCTACGGGGGGATGTCCCTATTGGTCCTTAACCGAGGGGTCAGGCTGCACCATGTCAAGGCACCGCTATGACATCCCACCCGTGTTAAGTGCATTTAAAATACACTTAAACTCACTTCAAGCTCCCTTTATTTATAGGGGATTATTGAAGGTGCTGTAGTAACCCCGTATGGAGTTCAAAATCCATGAAACTTAATTAAAACAGCAGCCCGGAGCTCTGAATGGTTTTGTTTTACCGTCTTCCTGTAGAAACCTCTGGGAAAAAGACCTCCAAGCCAGTGATGTTGATAAGGCTGCATGTCATTTGCAGGAAAATACTATAATTTTTCTAACACTTGGCTGTTTTTCCCTCTTTGCAAAGCTGGGGGAAGTACTTCGGCGACAAGGGCTACATCCGCATGGCCAGGAACCACGGGAATCACTGCGGGATCGCGAGCTACGGCTCCTACCCGCTCATCTAGACCGAGTCCGGCGCCGCCGGCTGCACTGCGGTGCTTCGCTTGCACGAACGCGCTGCCCTCGGGGATGATTCTCTGTCTTTACGGGCAAAGTCCTCCCGTCGGAGCAGGCTGGAATTGAGGGAAGCTTCGCATGGGAGCAATGGGAGGACCCTGGATACGATTTACAGGCGTTTTCTGCGTGCTTTTTGGGGGAGAAAATAGACCTTTTCCCAAGCGGAACTGCAGCATCCCCCAGCCCTCGGCATTGCCGCTACGACACGGATCGCGCTCCATGCCCGTGCAATGAACGTAGCCAAAACTGCACTTTCTCTGGACAAAATAAAGAGCAGCAGCACTGCCGGAAAGTCTGTGTGGGGTCTCTGTCCCTGTCACTGTCCCCAGATGAATCTAATCCCTGGAAAAACAAAAATCGAGCAAAAATGCTCCGTTACACCCGTTCTTCAGAGAGCTCCCCCAGAGCTGCATCGTGTATGTGGATGGCAAGAGTCATCTATATTAATGTTTTGCTCATTAGATAGCTATGGGGTGATAGAAGGCTTCTTTGGGGTACAAAAAAAGGGGCAAAACCAGCAAATTTCCGTCCCTGGGGAGGAAAGGCCTGGAGAGGGGGCATGAGGAGCACCGAGGGGGCCCAGAGGGAGGTGTGAAGGAGCGGACATTATTACTATTAACATTTTTGCTCCTTTTTGGGGGGCTGAACGGAAAAGAGCAGAGCTGAGAAACAGGAATGGGGTAAAAACTGCAGGAAAAGGGAAAAAACGCAGGGAGCGAGCTCTGCACACGGCCCTCGCGAGGCGGGGGCGGGGGGGAGCGGCGCCGCTGCGCACGACCCGCTGAGGCGCGTGCCGGGCCCGCGGGAGCTCCGCCCCTTTTGCTCACGGCTCCGCTCCGCAGCTATAAAAGCGGGGGCCGCCGCAGAGGCGGGAGCCGTGTGAGGCGCCGCGAGGCTGTCGCTGCTGCGGGGTTCCCCGGTCTGCAGATCTGGGCGCTTTACTTCCCTGCGTGGCCCTTTCCCCTCCGCAGGTTTTGTTTTTTTTCCCCTTGTCTTGGCAATGAGGCAGAGGATGGCCCTTTCCTGCCTTTTCCTTGGTTGTTCCCTGGTTGTGGGCGGTCATTTTCCTCACCAACACGGCGGGCCGCTCTCCCTGGGGGAGATGGTGCTGGCAATGGCTCCACGCTGCGTCTTCTGCACTGCTGAGCTGTGACTCAGCCGTGCTGCTGGGGCCTAACCCATGGGCATCTGCTTGCTTTGGCGTCAGCGTGGAGAGTGTCTTGCCGGGGCCTTTGAAGCTGCGTCAGGCTTGGTGCCAGCGCACGCTCAGAGCATCCCTTTCGTGGCCCCCCCTTCGGAGCATCCCTTTCGTGGCTCCGCTCCGGGGAAGCGCACGGCGCTAGTTCCGGAGCGCTGCGGGGGGCCGCGCAGATGCTGCGCTGCGGGAGGAGGTGGCTGGGCTGCAGCTGGGCTCTGCTTCCCCCTAGCAAACACTTTCGAGTGAAAGTCCCCATCCTCACACTGCCGGTTCTTAAGGCTTTTGGGGCAGTTTCCCTGTGCAGGAAGGTTCACGGGAACCGTCTTGTTAAAACCACCTGCACTCTGGGCCCGTGTACCCTGGTGCATACTGATGGCGCATGGACCAATATGTTTTTTTTTTTTCATTTTTTTCTTTTCAGCATCAGCAAAATGGCCACCGCTCAGAAGCAGAGGAGTGCGATGGTATGATTTTAGGATGTATTGCATCATGGTATATTATTTTGATTCTAGGGAAAAAAATGTGGATTTTAGGTGCTTGGTAGGCTTTCTGCTCTTGAAAAACAAGGCTAAGCTAAGAGATACTTAGTAAAGGAACAAGTAGAGAAATGTTTAGGAGCAAAAGTGACTCCTTGTGACCCTGCCTGTGCAGGGGAGGGTGGGCTGGGTGGTCTCTAAAGGTCCCTTCCAACCTTAAATGATTCCATGAAGAATGTATAGCGATATAATGAGGAAAAAAAGCCCTTTCATTTGTTTTCATTTGTTGCAGAGACCAGGAGACTAATATTTGCTTTTCTCTTACGTTCAGAATGCAGTTGTATTTCCTAATAAAATATCTACAGAACAGCAGTCGTTGATACTAGTGAAGAGGCTCCTCGCCGTAGCTGTATCCTGCATTACGTATCTAAGGGGAATCTTCCCTGAAAGCGCCTATGGAACAAGATACTTGGATGGTAACGAGCCCCTCCGGAGACTTCTCTGCCCTGTCCCTTGTCCTAGGGATGATGCGCAGCTTAAATGAGTGCTTTTGAGGTCCCATGCTCTTTAAATTAGAAATAATAGTAAAGTTTTGTTACTGCAGTTGAAAGTGGTAATACAGTCCTTGCTGGGGTTTATTAAAGATAGTGATGAGGCTGACTTAGCAATTGAAATCATGACTAAACCTGTAAGTAATGTAAATTTCAATCTGTTCTTTGACATAGAGTTTTAGCGAATGAACTTCATTTTCTTAGTGCTGTAGCTGCATAAACTAAGTATTTATAAGTCTTTATGTTTGTTTCAAGATCTATGTGTCAAAATTTTGAGGGAAGACAAAAACTGTCCTGGATCAGCTCAGCTGGTGAAATGGTATGTAATTTGAGTGCCTGTGCAAGAGCTTTGAAGTATTTATAGCAGAATATGAGTGTTTTCCTGGGAGTTAAACCTGTTACCTTCCTTGTAGTTTGTACTTGAAGGTCTTGCTCTCAGGTTTGTTTAAGGAAAAGCGGCACCATTTCCTGTATTTACTACTACTAAAAAGACAGAATAATGGAGCTAACATCATATGTTCTGTAATTTACTATTAAGACTAAATACAAGAATTTCATTTTGTGGGAATATTTAATGAGAAGCAAAGCAAATAGAAAGGAGTAGTAGATGGACAATGTTTGATTTTTGCAGGATGTTAGGATGCTATGATGCCTTGCAGAAGAAATACGTAAGTTTTGCACTATCATTTAAATGTATTGAAGCATTAATTTATATAGTTCTACTAGCTGTTGTGGTAGCTATAGGCTGTTTGGGTTTGGAATAACTATGCCTTAAGGCATTACAGTGTGCGGGGTGCCCACGTCAGGAAAATATTCTTTAAAGCAAAATCACTTTGAAGTCGGGAGAACTAGGAATTTTCTTCAGTGAATTGAGAAAGTGAGAAGCTTGATTAAAATGGGACTGTAGTGGCCTATGTTGGTTTGCAGAGCTAAAGAAATAAGCAAGTAGTGCTCTATGAAATGTTTAATGCTTTTTTTGTTTTATTCTTTAATGATGTTCCCAACAGCTAAGAATGATTGTCCTGGCAGTAAGTATCTCTGAAAAGCATAGCCCACGTTTTAAAGTAAATACTTAGATATTCTACATGTTTTAAACTGTTTCTTGCCTTTGTTTTAAAAATGCAGGTCTACACCCACCCTGACGATCCACAGGTAAACCTGACAGACTGCGTTACTGGATGACTAATGACAGTCCTTCTAATTCACCCTTATAGTGGAATATGTGTATCCTGTGTAATATATGGAACTTCTTGGGGGGGATAAACTATGTTATAAGTTACCACTGGGTGTCACCATATCTCTGTAACGTGTGAAATATTTTCATAGTGATAAAAATTTGAATTGAACTTTTCCTTTTAGAAACTGAACTCCAACTTTTTATTTTTTTCTCAAAATACATTACAGTGGTGATTCCTGAGGGAAGAAAAAAATCATTTAAAGATATTTTTATAGTGTATGTATTAAAATGGTTAATTGTTAAAGCATTAGAAGGGTACTCATGAAAAAGGAGCTAGGAGCTATTAATACATTTATTAAAAAAAAAAGCATGGTTAATAGATGATGGAGCAAAGAGAAGCAGTAGTGTATTTCACATAAAATAGAACTGATAGTTGAGTAATTACTGCATTTGTTTGCAGACAATTACAGAATGTTACCACTTCAAATTCAAATACACCCAAAACGGGCCCCTCCTGGACTTCAGCAGGTATTTTCACCTTGCCTTCTTTCTGCCCTGTGGTTTTACAGCCTTGATCTTTAGAAGAGTAAAAAGCACAGCTCACTTAGAAGTGGCTCTAAACAGTTGTGCATTTTAACACAAATACCCTTCAGCCTGTATGAAGGATCTGAACACTCTGTCCGTTTTCAGTAAGAACAAACGGGCTGACTCCAGCATCACGTGTGCGGACACCAAGAAGGCGAGCATCCTCCTGCTGCGCAAGATCTACGTGCTCATGCAGAACCTGAGCCCGCTCCCGAACGATGTTTGCTTGACCATGAAGCTGTTTTACTATGACGAAGGTGGGATTTTCCATACTCCCTCGATCTATGCAGTGCATTTACTTTCATATATAGTCTGCAGGGTTGCTGGTATTTGTTAGGTGATACTAGTGCATCGGGGAAGGGAACTTAATTTAGTATAAAATAAATACCAATAATCCCCTTCCTCTCCAAGACCACTTCTTTTGACTACTTTTTATCTTTAAAAGAGGAGAATAATACTTCTGCACAGCAAAGACTTCTGCAAGAAAATGCTTCGTTCTAACGTTTCCTCGCTTCTTCCCGCAGTTACCCCTGCCGATTACCAGCCTCCTGGCTTCAAGGAAGGCGAGTGCGAGGGCATGATATTTGAGGGCGAACCAATGTATCTGAACGTGGGTGAAGTGCCAACGCCTTTTCACATGCTGAAAGTTAAAGTGACAACGGAAAAGCAGCGAATGGAAAACGTTGATAAAAGCATCCTAAAGCAGGGGGACGCCAGCGCACCGCTGCGGGCGCTCAGACTGGACAAGGATGATACTGAAGAGCAGAGCACGAAGGTAAGACCCCAGCTGTTTTATGTAACACACTGAAGGGTTCTGTGACCCCTGCTCCAGCAAAGGGCTGTTAATCCTTCTGCTGCATCTCCTGATCGATTCTCAGGAGCGTGTTTGGTGTTTTCAGATGTTATACTTGGACGGGATAAGATTTCTGTTTCATGGGCAGTATCAGGGTAATGGATGCACTGATAGCTTTGGTTGCTGTTTTTATAGTTTGAACAGATGTGTTTCTTGATGAATGGGTTGCCTGCATTGCTAATTATGTCTGTATTGCTAATTAAGTAACACTGAGCTGGTCTGTACATTCCATATTAGATTCAATTATTTTAATGCAGTTTATTCCACTGAGAATCCATCTAATAAGATGTGGGGCTCTGCATCTGTGAGCAGAGCTCTTGTTTGTGTGCAGTAAGTGACAGACCTCTCCTTTAACCTAGGAAGATCCCGTGTTGGATAATAAAGGGGAAGATGGGAAAAATCAAAATATTTCACAAGTTGAAGGTAAATTGCATGTATTGTTTTCAGTATTACATGTATTTTTTCTTTGATAAAGCCTATTCCATGGCTGAAGCATCCTCATCTTTGGCCCGTTTGTGCTTCTAGAACCAATCTGCACGAGTTAAAGCCCAAACTCCCCAGAACCAACCGTTCACTCTTCCTTCCTCCTCCTTGTGCCTGTTTGTGCAGCTGCACCCCATGAGGAGGGAGCTGCTGACACGGCTTCGTGGAGTGCAGCCGGGTGACAAAACGGAGCCGTCTGCGGCTGGGTGACAAAACGGGAGCCATCTGGTGGCCACGGGCTCGCAGGAGCCGCGGCCCAGCAGCCAGTGAGGCTTCCCGCTCGCTGAGGAAACGTGGAACGAGCCTCTAGCAGTGCTGTGTTCGGAGGGGAGTCGGGATTGAGGCCATTCTTCCAGGGACATGTGGTGTAAATCCGTGCTGGTTTAGCATAAATGTATCTTACATGGGTCTGAGATAAGAAATCACGGAAATGAAAAATGGAACCATTCAACTAAAGATAAAAGAGTTTGGTCATGAGCTGCTTGCAAGTAGCTGACTAGGGAAGAGCTAAATCCTTTCTAAAATGCTGCCTCACTGTGTTTTTAAAGTGCATGTTGTGTCAAAGGGAAGTTGCATTTTTAGCTGTGACCTTTACTTTTTTTTATTTTATTTTATTTTATTTAGAACCAAATCTCACTTGTGAAGAGGATGAAATTACAAAGGCAGAAGAGAATCGCAATGCCTCTGTTTCCATTCCTCAGGTCTGAAGACAATACTCTTTCTGTCCCTGTATTTTTCCTTCCCCGAGCTTTGTTGCTTGCACTTTGTATTTGGGGTTACCATCCCCAGCGGGTAAGCTGCTGAAAGCTTGTTTACTGTACCAGGATTTTCAAAAATTGTGCTTTTATTTTGTTCTTCACAATACATACACACACAAGACACAGTAAAGAGTTAACCAAAAGCAATAACAAAAGGCTGTTGTTTTCTTGTGCAGAAGTTGTTTTCAAAACAAACAGATGAGCTGAGTAAAAGAACTGGGAAAATAATTTCCATGTTTGTAGAATGGTCATAGTTAAATACCGTTCCTCATGGAAATTTTCCTGCTCAAATTCTTATAGACCAAAATACTTGATTAAAAGTTCATTGAAAGCTGAGATCAATGTAGTTATTAAGTAACGATCAAAACAGACTATAGTCCATGAATGCAGCAGGACTGTGTAATTGAGGCACGGAGCACTATTTCAAGCAGGGCCTCGGGATGTCTTATGCAAAAACATCTTATGCAAAATACCCCAGGTGTCTGCAAGTGACTTAATGCCTAAATATCAGGGACGCTTTGGTCGGGCAGGGCAGCTGAGCGCAGCGGGCTGCACTGTTGACTTCAACACTGCTGTGTCTGAATTGGTTGGAGCGCTGCGGCGAGCGCACGGGCAGCTGAACCATGGAGGTGCCTCTCAAAACTATTTTTTGCAGCTCTTATAATGCAAATCTGTTTTCTGGCTCTAGGTTGATCACTTAGCACGTAAGACATCTGAGCTTCACATGTCAGAGAGCAGGACAAGAAGTGGAAAGATATTTCAAACCAGCGCTGTTAGTATCAGTTTTATATTTGTCCTTTTTGATCTTTTTAAGCTTTTTATTATCTTCCAAAGGGAGAATAAAGCTCTTGATAGAATACATGTTGAAAGAAAGCTGCTTGTTGTTTGCAAAATTCCTAGTAGCTTCAAAGCACTTGAATTCCTAGTGTCAAAACAGGAAGTCTCTTCCAAAAATTAAAAGCTCAGCGTTATGGTAGTTCCAGGGCTTGAGCCACAGTCATTAGGCTTGACTGACTTCCCCGAGGCTGCGTTTAGCCAAATTCTGGCGGGTCTAACTCGGTGTTGATAGGAGCGCTGGTCGGCAGAGATCCCGGCACAGCACATGATCACAGTGATTTTACTTGGAAAACACGGAGCCCTAATTCCAACCTCAGCTGTGACTCATTCCTGCTGAGAAAGCCATTATTGCTTTGCCTCTTGCCAAGTCATTCCCAGCTGACCTCGGCAGTTCGGTGTTTTAGGGCCAACGGGATCCTCTAGTCTCTAAACCTGGGGCTGCAGCCTCTACCCTGGTACCTGTGGCCACCTCCCTGCGCCTCTTTGTGCCTCTCATTTGGGAATGTTTCTCACCATTAGGGAATGGGACCATTTACTCCCAGCCTCAGGCTCGTCGCGATACGAGTACGCAATGGAGCAGACCGTAACGCAATATTTATTCTTCCTTGGCAGGTTCATCAGTTTGAACTCTCCTCTAGTCAAGACGTGCTGCCAAAAAGGAGAAAAATTAGTGAACCAAAGGAGCAGTTTTAGATACCGTCCTGCTGTCGACAGAATTGGTCTCAGTATCGCTCCCATTTGTTGTTTAATAGGCGTGTTAATATTTAAATAGCATTTAGGAATCTCTTCTGTTTCATTTACAGTCAAAACATATTGTATTTTATATCTAAGGGAAAAAAATCTGTCAAGTTGAAGAAACTGGAAGTTTTTATAGGCAGCTGTATTGATACTTGATCTCTGGAAAAGAAAGACACCCTAACAGGATGGTTTGGGGGATCTGGCTCTGCTCGCACTGATCGAATGCCGGTGGGGCTGGTGTGTGCCCGTTCATTGGAACACGAGCTGATCGCACTGACTGCTCTTCTGGGCTCTGTTTAACAGCTTCCGAGCTCCGTGTCCAGAACCCCTTGGAGTCCCGGGTCGTTTCCTGGTGCTTTGTGGAGCGGGCTCGGGATGGCTGTGCTGTCCCTTACTCAACGTTACCGTTTCCCTTTTTACTACCCAATAAGCAGAACTGATGTGTTTAGGTGGCCTCATTCCCTGCATTTTTTTCCAGCCCAGAGATAAAAACATTATTCCTGTGCAAAGTGAGGAACTGCAGGGGTCAAATGGTACCGTTTTTATTTGTCTTAAGCAATTAATTGTTAATTTTTTGTGTACTATAAATGAATTGGAGTGAAGCTGTTTACACGGGGCTGAGAGCTACTGCCATGTTCAAACGGGGTGTGAATAGCTGAGCATTTCTTGATTTCTTTTTGATTAAGAACAGCTTTTTATCATATTAATTAAAAGAACGTTACTCAATATTCCCGCCTTGATTGGAGCCTGTTTTACGGGACAGGGACTGGATTTCAAGACGCTGCTGCAATGTTCCGGTTTAGCCCTTTATCCCCTCAAAGCCGTCCCGAGAAGCATCCGAGCGCCCTGGAAGCGCGGAGCCTCCCCGAGCCGCCGCAGGGAGGTCCGGTCCGCTCGTCCCGAACCTGCGGCAGCGCCGCGGAGTTATCCCGGGGGAGGAAAAGCTGGAGGAGCCGTTTGGCCCCGGGAGCCCCAGCTGCACCGGGACGCGGAGGTTGCCCTGAATCCCGGGCCGTCCTGGGGAGGGGTTTGCAGGGCGGCGGCTCCGTTCCCGGCAGCTCCTCGCGCCGCTCGGGCTCCTGGGATCCGGTTCCCG
>JAWLRI010000410.1:109806-140540 GCA_034781795.1 Crypturellus tataupa
TGATGGCCATGGTGGTGGTGGTGGCCATGGTGGTGGTGGTGGCCACGGTGGTGATGGCCATGGTGGTGGTGGTGGCCATGGTGGTGGTGCCCACGGTGGTGGTGGTGGCCATGGTGGTGGTGGTGGTCACGGTGGTGGTGGCAATGGTGGTGGTGGTGGCCACGGTGGTGGCCATGGCAGTGGTGGCCACGGTGGTGGTGGCCATGGTGGCGGTGGCCACAGTGGTGGTGCTGGCTATGGTGGTGGTGGCCACAGTGGGGCCACTTTGGAAAACCAGCAGCATGCCGGGCAAAAAGACTCAATACTGGCTGATTTGCGATAGGAAAAGTCTTATTTTTAAGATTATTTTGCACTCCTGAGGATGCCACTTGCCCAGCTGGATGCCCAGAGAAACGGTGGGTGCCAGAGAAGGCTCAGCCTTTCCCTGGCCAGTGGGGCACGTGGAAGAGAATGGAACTCCCATTTTCACCCTACACTGCTCCTAGTTTGGTTTTGCATCTTTCCTGCATGTTAGAAACCTCCTGGAGGAGGAAGCAGGAGGAGGAAGAGAGGCAGGTTGTTTGGGTGGTCCTCGATGGGTGGAGGACATTGTGTTGAGGGAGGTTTTGAGGGGTAACAAGTCCTGGCCAAGGAATGCAAACACAGCCCCCTTTGCAGCGTTGAGACACTAGACCTGCATCTGCATGACAGGTATGGCCTGATCCACCTCCTTGTAGCAAAATCCCCCTCAAAAAGCCACATCCAAACATTCTCTTTGGTTTTTCCTGGTCGCTTACTCAGCTCATTGCCGTTCTCAAGCCTCAGGCAGCCCCCATGGGAAGGCAGGATTTACGTTCTTGCAAGAAGAACCCAATTCCAGAGTCTACTGAAGTGAACTTCAACTCCACACTGTCTCTGCAGGTATCCACAGATCCAAATGCCAGGACAGAGTCGCTGCATCTTCTGATGCCTTGTTTGAACTTGCCAAGGAGATGGGAACAGCATTACCGCGAGCGCACGGTGTGTATATCTCCGTGTTATCCATAATGGTTGATGGTTTTAGAAACATACCTGGATACGGCGCAAAATCCCTTATTCTTCAGAAGGATTTTTTTCCAGGTTGGATTGGCAACACCTCTGTAGTAAATTGGAGTAAATTATTCAAAAGCTTTGCAGGATTGGCCCAGAGGTGCTAAGTGGCGAGCAAGGAGATGCAATGCATCTGGTTGGAGCTTCTGCCTTAGTCTTCTGGAAACTGTTGTGATCTCCTTGTATTTTGTATTTAGTGAAACGTTCTTTGCACTAGTGACCTGCACACACACAAAGTGCTTTTTGCTTTTTTTAAACTAAAGCCCACTGAGAAGTATTAGCTCCATATATCCCATTAGCTCCAGTATCCCTTTTTGGTGAAGTTGGAATTGATGCACTAATCAGGCATGGATTTGAGGAGGAAACCTTCTGCATGGTCTGGGGATGAGACATGCTGAGCCTTTACCTCCCTCTGATTCTTGATAGTGCCTACAAAAGCATCCAGACAAGAAATACACCATGGCAATATATGCATTTTTTAAAAGGAATCAAGGTAATCGAGCTACTTTTACTTCTTTTCACAAAAAAATGTCCTTTATACTGAATGACGTTAGCTCTTCCTGCCCCTCTCTAGATGTTCTGTTGTAGAGTTAAACTGAGTTTTGCCTAATCCAAGGTGAACGGTGTCCCTGGGTATTTGCAGCTCTGGTTTTAACAGCTTAGTAAGGCAGACCTTCCCTCAAACTCTTTTGGAATGCTTGATTTACGCCTTCCAGATGGATTTCATTGAGCTAGGAAGTCAAGTACTGTGTTCAGCTGAAAGAGAGCAGAGATTTTAGTAGGGTTATGGCCTCAACCTCAGTTACACAAACACAAAGAAGGCAGATGATGATGCGGGTTGTTGCTCTTGACTTTGGTGGTGAACGTTGCTACTGCTTGAAGACACGGAGATCTTCCAAGCGAGATGTGAGCATGCAGGGAAAGGGGCCCTACAAAACCCTGGGTCTGTTTGTTCCTTCAAGTCCTGTAAATTTGGTCTCAGAATTCACGAAATAAACTCTGGAAAAACAATCTATAATTTATAGTTCACTCACAGGTCTAGTTGAGCCATCTGTTTTTAGCTGATCTCTTTTCTGGTACGTGCAAGAAGGCAAATGTAGCCTGTGGGTCTATGTTGGTATTGCAGTATGAGGAGGATGCCCTTGGAAGCAGCTCTTCATGCATCTGGAGATGTATTCAAGTAATTCAATGAGGATAAGCCTTTCGAGCAGGGTATTTGGGAGAATACTTGGAATATTGAGCTTGGGACAGCTGCACAAGATCCTTTACCATGGCAGGAGTGATCATCTGGATGAGCCAGGAGACTCTTTTTTTGGGTTTTAATCCAACGGCGTTGCTGTCTAGAGAGGAATCCCCCACTTTGAAGAAGTGGTTTCAAGCCAATGCCTGCTCCTGAGGAGCAGTTTTAACCTCCAGACTGAGATTGTACATGCAGAAATGAGGAAAAAACACCCATTAGATAGAGGATCTGACCAAAATCTGCATTGAAGTATTCTCCTTTGAACCTCCAAGCTCTGTATCAGAAAATTCTCATGCCTGTTTCATGATAGTTGTCCATCCAGGTTATTCTTACTCAGCTGGATGCTGAAGTTTCAGGGAGACCCCATGGGTAATCATTATATATTGACTGACGAGAAGCAGCATTTCCTTTTCCATACATTACCGGGGCGAAACATAACTCAACGCTGTCTCTTTAGGGCTCCACATACCTAAATCCCACGACAGAATCGCTGCCTCCTCTGACATCCTGTATGAAGCTGCTGAGGAGATGGGGGTGGACGTGCACAGGGCACAAGGTGTGTATAATTCCCCTGTGTAATTGGTAAATTATGGTTGTTATGGCCAAAGCTTTAGAAAATTGCACTCTCTGGCTCCTCAAAAGGACTTTCTCCCAGCTGTGCCCACTAGACCTTTCTTTTCTGTCTACTTTTCAATAAATAATTGGCCAAGAAGGTGCTAAGACCACCTGCATCACACTGGTCATGCAATGCGGTTTTGGTGTCTGCCCTAACTGTCTGGAAACTTTGTACCCACTTGAAAAAGTATTAGCACAAGTGAATTAATTTCCTTCGAAAACTGAAGATGCAACTGCCCAGGTGAGGGATTATTGAAGACCAAGTTCCTTGCTATTTTCCTTGCACAAGGAAACATGTTGTTCATGGATTCAGCTCCCTCTTGGTTGGTCCTTTCTGTAAATCCTTGAGTAGATGGTAACGGCAGGAGGGAATCTCTCTACCTCTCACCAGGTCTAATCTGTAAAACAGAATCAAACCTGCACTAGTTGTAAGAGCCCCGGAGCCCTAAAGCAAGGCTTCATACCATATATCTCTGCAAGAGAAATAATTAACTAAAAGGGCTGCAATGCCAGGACTTTTGCACAGAGAACATAGTAATAAAGTGCTGAAGAACCATTCCTGGGACTAATGAATGTAGCATCTGCCCCTCTAACATATAAAATTTCACCAGGTGTGAAGAGAGAGAACAAAACCAAGGCTGCGGCCGATAAGGAGCTCCAGAAGCCCCGTAAACCATCCCCTGCAGCAATGTTTGGCTTGATATTGGTTGGCATCGTGTTGGGCTGCTTGCTCGCTTTGCTGCTGAGCAAGAGAAAACGGTGAGTGGTTTCTTCACGTATTTCTTTACAACTCAGTCCCTC
Source organism: Crypturellus tataupa (assembly GCA_034781795.1). NCBI lineage: Eukaryota > Metazoa > Chordata > Aves > Tinamiformes > Tinamidae > Crypturellus > Crypturellus tataupa. The sequence goes on from JAWLRI010000410.1 coordinate 113,531, forward strand.
GTGGCAATGAAATGCTTCTCATTGAGTACTCCAGAGGGTTAAGTTGATGGTATTCTATTGAGGGGTCACAGTTTGTTCTCTTTTTAACTTCCTTCATCCCTATGAACGCTCTTTCTTGAGCCCTTCTTTTGTTACTGCAGAGAAGAAGTATCACCTAATACTGACGCTGCTAATAAAAGTAAAGACACAGAAGCTGATGGAGGCAGCACGAGCTCAAGGGAAACGAAAGAGAGTGGATTTGCCTCCGAAGACGAGGAGAACGTCTGCAACAGCTGCAATGCACAAGTGCATTTACTCATAGAGATGACCTTGTCACCTACTGCTAATAATTCATATACTCCAACTAAGCCGAGATGCTGGAGCAACTCAGATGCTGGTTGTGACTCTCCATCCGACGTTTGCACTTGTTTGCATTCATCAGAGGAGGAGAATGAGTCCAGAATATCCGGGACTGATGAGTCAAGATGTGTGAGTTCTCAGTAACAGCTGGGATAAGCACAAGATTCCTCCTCTGTGTAGACCATGAAGAGAACCGAGTGGAGCACAGGTGTCTCCTGCAGATATAACCGGAGAAGTTTGGCCACCTTCGCTTGACATGGTAGGATCGGATCTTTTGCCCCGTTTGTGCTGAAGGGCTGGTCCTCTTCTGCAAGAATGGTGGTAAATTAATAAAACTATTTTGAAGCTGGGATTATTTCTACCAGGACTAAAATTACCAGTGGGTTAAGGGTGCTACTTACACCTGTGCCAGGTACTTTTTGATAAGCCAGTAGGATAAGATGCGGTAGTTCTGCATGCTGTAACAGTTCCTATATGAATTTTTTACTCTATTTTCTGTTTAGTTTCAGTGTTGGAAAGCAATGGTTAATCAGGACTCTATTTTTCTGTTAAGTTGTGGACCAGGAAGGTCTCAAAACTCAGAATTAGCCAGTGGTCTCCCCAACCCAAAGATGTGAATTACCCCAAGATACACCAGTCACCTGAGTGATCCCCTCATCCCTCTGGAAAATACATGCTTGTCCAGAGATTAACTTCAGGGTCAATTATTCTGAAAGAAGAAAGATATAAGGACAGACCTTCCTTGCTTCATTTATTTTGTCACCTTGCTGAAAACACAAACCTGAGGGAATATACAAGTTGCAACGTAACACACTATTGCCAAGCATGGGCAAGAGCACCCCAGACTCATCCTCACTCACCAATACAGACATTAAGATGCTTTCAGCTTAGAAAACAGTTATTTTCAGATTCAGAGGGTCACATTTCAGCCCCAACTTTGACCGTGCATTTCAGGCTCCAGTTTCGCTTTCCAGGACTTGGTTGTGGTACAATCACCATATCCATTTGTATCACAAGATGCTGGTAAAGGAGTAACTAAATATGTTTGGTTGTAAGATAACTTCTCAGTCCCTTAAATGCAAAGTTGCTGCCGATCCCTGATCCCAATCCAGCCAGTAGGAAGGCTGTAAGTATTCCAAGGATGCTGCTACAGAGCAATGCAGTACTAATGCATGCAACCACTCAGATTAACAAGAACAGAAAACCAAGCTTTTATCTACACCCACAGAAACACAAAGAAGCATTCACATAAATATGAACAGCACAACCTGTTGCTTCTTTTTGGGCTAGTCATGCTTCAAGTTAGCATTAAGTCCATCAAATACCCGTGCCCAGTCCCTGGGATCTTTAACCAACCTCTCTCTCAGACCTTGCATCCTTATGGGGAGTCCTGGGGGGCAATTCTGTCCCTCCTCTTTTCAATACAGCTGGAAATCAAAGGTAGACAGATGCTTTACACCACAGCAGTATGATGGCATTGAGAGCATGAGGCTGGAAGAGCAAATGCAGGTCTTGGCATGGCACAGAACGAGAGAGGAGAAGATTCTTGTCTTGCCTGAAGAACTGAGTTACTCTGACCAGAAAGAGGGAAACATGAAGAGGGAGGCAAACGGAGACAGGAATGAGATGATCACATTGTGATTGCACATTCTAGGAAAAAGAGAGCCTTGAGAAGGTGAAGGTTTGTTGCTGTAGAGATCCCCTCAGTATGCTCTACACTGCCTAAGTGTTTTGATTCCATAAACCCAACAAGGCTGCACTCCTCCCACCCAGTGCTGCCACTGTAGGAAAAAGTGGAAGTCGACTCCCCTAGTCTATGGTAAATGTGGCCAAAAAAGACTATTCCAAGGAAATCCAGCAAAAAAATGGATTAAGGAATGTGTCTGGGAGGGAAGGGCTGTGGGGTTGGGCAGCTGTCCCTTCTTTTCTTGGAGAGGTCTCTTGAAAAAGTGTGTCCTTTCGGAGAGGGAGCTGAGATGCAGATCCCTAAGGGACTTCCATGTCAGCCTTCATCTGGCTCTACTGCACAGACCATTCTCACACCACTAAGTCCTAACCCATCAGCTTCTCCATCTGGAAGGAACCACTAGTCCCACAAGCCCTCCAGGACAACACTCCACCCTAGACATCCTCAATCCCAGAATTATGGAATCCTTAAGGTTGGAAGGGACCTTTAGAGATCATCTAGTCCAGCCCCGCTGCACATGCAGGGTCACCTAGAGCACGTGGCACTGGCCTGTGTCCAAGCAGGTCTTGAAGATCTCAGGAATGAGGGTGCCGACAGGAGTGCTCCTCTCGTCCTTCGGAGGTGGCATTGCTGCCCTCGGACGTTTTTGCGGAGCTCCGAGGGCTCAATCCTCCCAATAAGAAGGTTCTTGGTAAGCAGACAGGGGAAAGCCTTGGCCTTCTCCTTGCCGAGCTGCCTTCTGCTCAGGAGAGATGGACAGAAGCCCAACGCGCACCCAGAGCTCTCACCGTGACTTGCTTCCCGTGCTCTTCTCTTGCAGGGAAGAGAGATCTCCTCACCATTATCTACCCCAGGATTGCCCTGGAGGGCGGCTTTGCTCCGGACACGGTGCAGGCGTAGAGGAGACCGTCTTCCTCTACTTATGCTACCTGCTGGACGGGGTGAACCTGGACTTCGTGCTCCAGGACATGGGTCTCCTGTCAGTGGCAAGGACGTGAGGATGGGCTATTACGACACATTCCTCCTCACTCTGGACCAGAGAGGAAACCTCATCAATGCTCTGGCCATTGTAAGTTGTCCCAGTGATCCCTGGAGCCCTGGGGACACAGGATAATAGGAACAGGGGAGCGGAGGGTGACAGGGTATCATTGAGAGCCTCCTCTTTGAGCAGGGGAAAGACCTGCTGTCCTTACGGGCAAGAACATCTTTCCTTGGCATTGGCTTTCACGTCTGTCCCTGCCGCAGAATCCACAGACAGACCATGCGGTCATCCCCACGGACAACCCGGTGGAAATCGAGATGTGTCCGGCGTGTGTGCTCATCTTTCCAGGGTGAGGATCTTCCCCTCGGCTGCCCTTGCCTCCCCAAGCCAACAGCTCCTCAGATCCCCGCTCTCTGCTCACGCTGGCCTCACAGGGACGCCTTTTCCAGCCTTCTTCCAGCCATACTCTCCCAAATGGCTTCTTCACACTCCACCCAGGTTGCTCTTGCCCATGTTGCAAGACGGAACAGGACCATGTGTTGCATTCCCACCCTCTATGTCGGCCCCAACTTTCAGCTCCTTCTTCTCCTCCTTTTGGCGGTGCCAGAGGTGGAAGCACCGGGGCAGAATTCCTGTCTCTGCAGTGGGGCTGGGCCCAGCTCTTTCCCATTTGGGTCCCGTCCTGCAGAGTTCCTCCTCTGGAGGCCTTGCGGGAAGAACAGACCCTTTAGAGATGCCCTAACATGAGTGTGGCCAGACCTGCAAGGAACCTAGAGGGGAACTGAACTCCAAAAACACCTTGGGAGAGTGGGAAAGACAGCAGCCTCTGCCCTGGGATTGCAATAGGGGGTGTGAGATGATCCCCATGGCAGGAGGAAGGAGCACTGGAGCCACAATAACCTCTATCACAGAAGCCTAGGGATGCTGGGAACACCCTGTGGGAAACTCCGCTCCCAACACGGAGCCAGTCCAGCCCTTAGGGTAGTTCCATGCTCTGCTCCCCAGCTCTGCCCTCACCAGGACGCTCCAGAATCCCTCCACAACCCGACTCAGTGCAAGCTGCAAAGGGAGGCGCTGCTCTTCCACCCACCTGCTCCATCCTCTGCCTTCCAGGGTTGCCAGGGATCTAGTGGACATGATCCCTGTGCCCTCACCTGAGCCACCCGCGCAGCAGGAGGAGGGCAAGAAAACAGACGGGAGGCCCTTGGGAATGAAGGAGGAGGAGCAGGGGGCAGCAGGGAAGGCAGAGCTGCCCAAAGAGGGTAAGTTCAGCGGGCAGGAGCCCAAGGGAAGAGGGTTTGCCCTCCTCATCCACCTCCTAGCAGGAGGTGCAGGAGGCAGAAGGACACTCTGCTCCGAGGGCTGCACGCAGAGGAGAGGCCGCTCACATAACCTGTTTTATGGGAACCCTCTTTCTCCATACAGGAGGTTCCATGGTTTTCTTGTCTCTCCCCACAGGCAGTTCTCCTGCCAAACTGCTCTTTAAGAAAAACAGCCTCGCCCACCCAAGATTGCTGCGCCCAAAGGACAGCAAGAGGAGGCCAAGGAGGACATTCTCCTCTTGGGAGAATGGCCTGCCCTTGGGGACACCCTGCTCTGCGCTACCCACACAAGACTTGCTGGCCAAAGACCAAGCAGTCCCCCAGGACAACAACCTCTACCGTTGTGACGGAATCTCCTTTCCTCTTGCTTCTGCCTCACGCTGAGCACTTTGTAGCACCATCATTTGCAGTGGCTCTTCTTAAAGAGCAATCTGAAAGCCCCACTCTCATGTTCAACCCCAGATACATCAGCTCTCCACCCTGTCCTCCAGGTTTTAGCTCAGCCCCATGATGAGCCCTCTTTGTCCTCCCCAGCACCAAAGGAGGACAAACTGTGGTGGAACCTCCTTCCATTCATGCCCTCTTCTTCCCTCACGTCTCCCTGAGGCTCAGCGCCATTTGAAACCTTGTTTTTACCTCCCAACTTCCCAATTTATTAGGGAGCCACCGGCCTTCCTGCTCCCTGACTTGGACTCTTCAGCTTGCAGACCTGAAGACCAAGAACAGATCTCTATGTGTATAAACACCTGACAGGATGTCATAAAAACACAACTTGTCTGGCTGGTGGTGCCCACAGACAGGTCCAAAGGACACAGGTACAAGCAGAAACACTTGACCTTCCATTTGAACACAAGGAAATATTTCTTCCTGGACATGGGAGTAGAAAACTGGAGCAGGTGTCCGAGAAAGCTTGTGGACTCTCCATTTTCAATCCGATCTTCTGGGGTTGATCTCCTAGGGAATATGAGGTAGAAAAAGAGCTGTGGAACCGCACACATGCACAGGGCTCATGCTGCAACAAGAGCCTGTCCAGGCCTTCCCAGGACACCCACAAGCAGTAGTTCCTCACACGAGGGCTCAAGTTGATCCCAACTCTACCTGTCATCTTCTTGCTTTGCTTGTGAGCTTGCTGGCTCAGAGCACGCACCATGGCCTCTCGCTTGCTGTCCAGATGTCATCAGGATTTGGGCTGCCGTGTCCCATTACTTTCGTCTGCAGCTGCTGCTCGATAAGGTGGGATTTGGCTCCTCTTCCTCCCCTGTAAAAGAGAAGGGTTTTGTATGTAGTGAGGTGAGGAAATAGTTGTAGCCTACAGAAATGGTTCATCAAATGCTCTAAAAGCCACTGATCCTTAAAGGAGGCTGCATGAAGACTCCTATTCCCAAGGCATTTGCTGCCCTATCCAAGACCAAATGAGTACGCTTGGAAGTCTTCATGCTGCCAATGGATATGAACTGGGATTGAGCAGAAAGCCTGGATCACAGTGGCTGTGTATTCATGATGGCCTGGTCGAGACCACACTACAAATCTCTGCTCTCATCCTCAAAATCCCTGCTCTCATCCTCAGTCCACGGCAATGGATTAAAGCCGTTCCAGTATGGGAATGGTAGAAGGGTACATTATGGCACTTGGACCACGAAAGTCGTGTCTCCATCTTGGGAGACAAGGTAATCCATGAAGAACGATGGTCCAGGATGTGTCTGTGAGGACAGTTGCTGTCATTGTGGATCAAAATGAGTTTTGGGAAGGAGGCGGAAGAAAGGACAGTTATGGAACTGGTCCTATGAACAGCTCTAAAGCTGCCTACCTGATTTCTGTTGAGAAACGCCTTATTTTCCTCAAGGAGGTATTAGAGAAGGGATTCACGAATAGCACTTAGGGAGAAGGTGGGGATACAACACCAAAGCTTTCAGGAGATACCAAAGGACGTGGAAGTTCTAGAGAAGGTACCGCATAGAGCAACAAATATGATGAAGGAACTGGAGCATCTATCGTATGAGGATCTTCTTGGGGTAATGGGTACAAATTGAAACACAGGAAGCTCCATCTCCATATGAGGAAGAACTTCTTTGCTGGGAGGGTGCCAGGCACAGGCTGCTCAGAGACTTTGTGGAGTCTCCTTCTTCGGAGATCTTCCAAACCTGCCTGGATGCAATCGGGTACCCGGGCTCTGGGTGTCCCTGCTGGAGCAGGGGGGTTGGATTAGACGATTTCTAGAGGCCCCTTCCAACCTCAACCATTCTGTGATTCCGTGACTGCGAGAAGAGGAATATGATCCACCTTAAAAGGGGTTTACACGACCATTCTGAGTGTCACCATCAGAGACGGCATCACGAAAAGTCACTGCCTTCCCTCTCAAGCCCTCTGAGGTGTTAGAAACGTAATAGATTAGGATCTATATGAGATGCACATAAAAGAAAAGAGACACCTGCCTGGAGATCATCTCTGCCGGGACTCGAACCCGGAACCTCTGGATTAGAAGTCCAGCGCGCTCGTCCATTGCGCCACAGAGACCTCACCATGGATGCAGCATCCGCATCAGAACTGAAAAATCCCATATTCCCCCGCATCACTGCGGGGGGAATCTCAGCATCCCGCTTTGGCTGCACAGCGCCGAGGCACTGCGAAAACCTGGTGCCAAGATCCATCTCCCTGCAAATCGACAGCATCCCCTCCTCATCTCCCCGCAAATCGACTCCCCTCAGCATCCCCTCCTTCTGCGGGGGCAGGCAATAATTCTGGGGATGATCCATATCTCCGTCGCTGGTAGGGATGCAGCAAAAACCTGGATGTGGGATTATCGTGGGTATCCTTGGCAAGCTTTCGACAGCATCTCTAGCTCAATCGAGGGCAGAGCTAAACCCTGGAGCAGAGTAAATTGCTGTATTTCCCACAGCATCGTCACAGCATCCTCGGTGCGAAAGCCGCGAAAGATAAAGAGGAAAGAGGATTCGACTTACCGGGATGAACTCTGTCAATGACGAAGGTTTGTCACAAAAAACGATGCTGCAACCTGTGTGTTTAGCAGAGACATAAGGAAAAAGCAGTCAGAATGATTTATTTTAAGAGAGCTGTCAATCAACGCTTTAATCCTTAAGGGCATTTTCCATTAGAAAAGGAAATAAACATTAAAACAATTGGAAATATCCATTTAAATGCTCTGAGTTATTAGGTAATTAATCACATTTTGCACATGGCTCTCTGCTGTGACACGCCACAATTTGCATTTCTAAACTGAGTGGTGTCTAGAGTATCGTTTACTCCCAAGCATCTTAATAACGGAGGAACTGGGCTGTGAAATCACAAGGCACCACAGAGAAGGGGCATGCAGAGCACTGACAACCTCAGCTCAGCCAATGCACAAGCAAACCACTTGGTTTCCCCTTTGCTGATGCTTTGGGGCCTTTGAAAAGGTTTAAAATAGTCTTGAGTAGCATTTTGCATTGTCCAGAAGGGCAACTGGGGCACTGCAGAACCTAGCTGGGGCTTGCATGAAAGTAGAATCAGTGTTTTTCCTTCTTCTTTATTCTTCTTTCCGTGGAGGAATCTAAAATACTGCTGCAAGTGGTAGAAACCAAGGCAGGGGCTCTTTCTCTCCCAGACAAACCTCCTCCTGCTGCAAGAGATATCTAATAAATTGATATATAAATAAACACCTACAGATTATTGCTATTTTTCTTGCTGCGGTTGGGAATATCACTGCAGGACTGAGACACAAATGTCACATAGGGAAAGCAGAGCACAAACAGAATGAAAGCAGGACAGAAAAGGGAGAGCCTAGCTAGACCCCCATATCCAATACCATTTGCCTCTGAAACACTGATATTAATGTTGTGGTGTCCTGGTAATCTTTATTCCTCTCTTTCTAATGGAGCAGATATAGCCGAGACCAATTGCAGATAAGGAGTTGCATTATCTGGGCATTTAGAGCTCAAAAACAAGTGAATTGCACCAGCCATGGAAGGTGCAAATCACCTTGTCATGTCACCAGCCCTTTGTCCCACATGGGGATCTTGGATATGTCATCAGGAGAAGAAAGGGACAGCTTTAAGCCACTCAGCATGGGTGGATTTACAAGGAGAGGATTAGGGCATGATTTCCAGCCTCTCCTAGATTGGAATCCCCTAAAATGCCTTCAGGAAAGGCAGACATCCATGGATGGGCGTTCAAGATGTACCAAGGCAAGGGCGAGGAAAGGCTCTCTCTGCCTAAAATAGCCCAAAATGCTATTTATTTTCTACACCTAAAAGGGGGTAGTTTCAGCTGTGCCTGCAGCAGCACCTGGGATGCCAAGAATCAGCCCTGCTGGTTCCCACCAAGTTTTCCAAGGAAACCTAATGACGGAGAGATCTCATCCAATTGAAACCCCTTCCCTACTGGCTTGACAGAACTCAACCTATGTGTAGAATTTCAACTCTTGGTCGCTCAAAATGCAGCCAAAACTTGGGAATGAAGCAAGAAAACAGACTGTGCAGAGCTCATTAACTATTGAACTTATTTTAAGCCACATCAGCAGGCAAAGATCAAGCCAGATATTAAGGAGAATAATTTTCTTCCCATTGGTAGGACTATACTCCTGTGAGTAAAAGAGATGGGAAAATCTCTACTAAATCTAAGGATATAACTGTTATCCCCTCATTCTCTCTCTTCAAGGACTTTCCAAACTTAATATTATGTTATTAAAGGGAATAACAAATGTTTTTGCATTTGCTTTGGCCCTAGCACTGTTTGCAAGCATTTCCTTGGCCTTAGACAGAGACACATTATGGGGCATCCAAAACAGCAGAGTTTATATCAATCTTTCATGTGCATATAGACACATACCCAAATTTCTTATGGAAACTTCATCAGAAAAATGTTATTTCTGATGAAATCTCTCTCCCCACTCTGCACCAACAATACTTTGATCTGCAGCAGTCAAAATAATCCCTTTTTTTATTATTTACAGCAATTGGTATTAGCAAGCTCTGTATTTACTAATATTGTGCTGCCCGAAAGGATTTTATTATTATTTTTTAAAGGTTTAATGAAGATTAGGTCTCTGGTGGGACACAGCCATTGATGAGGGATATCCAGGGCTTAATTCTAACAAATCACATTATTTTTGATTCAAAAAAGCAGAACTTTACCCATAAAAACGACTTTTAGCAGCACAACTGCCCTCTCCCCGGTATTGCAGCAGGAATATCGCGCCGCAGTTTCTCATGGATAAACTGGATTCTCGTGGATAAACTGGATTCTCATGGATAAACTCTCACCTTGCCACTCCGGATCTGCAATCCCCTCCGCCGATACGGGGTTTTCCTGCTGCAAACCGGCATTCCACAACATTTTGGGATATTTTCCATGCAGCTCCGAAGTCTCCAGCGCTTCGGTGTTCCCGGCGCAGGCCTCGCTCCGCTCCACAAAGTTGAGCGCTCCCATTTCGCCGGGAAGGCCGCAACTCCACAAAAAGTCTCTCCCGGCCGTTTCCTTGCAGTTTGGGGCGCCAAACAAGCCCCCAAAGTCCCTTTTTTTTGCCCTGAATTTGCCCATTTTCTGGAGTTTTCCCCGCATTCCCGCTCCGTCTTTGTCCCCTCTCCGCCTGCCCTTCCCGGATGTCCCCGGGAGGCCCAGGGGGAAGGGGGTTTCCATGGGGATGGAGGCGGCGGCCGGGGCGCTCCAGGAACAGGGAAGAGCGCAAAGGGAAGGGGAAGGCGGAAGGGCAGCGAAATGGGGGGAAAAAGGGTAAAAAGGGGCAAAAAGCAGCTCTTTCCAGCAAGGGGGAGAAGGTGCATGAGGTCCCAAAGCTCCCACACAGGAATCACTCTCCAAAGGGGGGAATTTACTCACTTTTTGTGTTATTTTTCTCATTCCTCCACTAGGAAGGAAAAGTAACAGGAAAAACACCTAAAAAGGGGGAAAGTCCTGAGTGCCAGCAAGGGGGCTGTCCCCATAGGGACACGTCTGCGCTCACCCTGCAAGCAGGAGCAGTCATTGCTGTCGAGACCGCGAGTTATTTTATGGTTTGCAATAAAATAAATGATTATCTGCGCCCGAAGGGGTTTGCAATGCAGATGCATAAGAGGAGAGAGGCGAAATGCATCATAAGTGACACCTGCTAGTGCCCGGAGCCGGGTTTGGGCGTCGATTTATAATTTATTATTTCCTGAGTGATTCCCAGAGTGATACCCGTTTTATCTGGGGCAAGAAAATGAATTAAGAGGGGGATGATGCAAAGGACAGGGGAAAAAAGTGGAGGTTAATATGGTTTATTTGGAAAGCAGGACCAAGATGAGTGCAGATCTAGGCTGGTACCTGCCCTAACTACGATAGGATCAAGCCTGACATTTGCATCCTTGTCCTTTTAGTGCAATATCTTATTAAACTGTTTGCAAATAATCCCTGCACCGCTACAAATAGGAGGGTGAGGGTCTCCCCTTTGCTCTCCCAGTGCAATTCCTTCATGTAATTCCTTTATTTAATTCCTTTATGTAATTCCTTTATGTAGTTCCTTTATTTAATTCCTCTATGTAATTCCTTTATGTAGTTCCTTTATTTAATTCCTTTATGTTATTCCTTTATGTGGTTCCTTTTTTCCCAGCACTGCCTTAGTGGGATCTGCTGTCATTAAGCAGCGGGGACATGGCTTTGAGATACCCAGATGGAAATCAAGCATATGTGTGTATATATATTTATATGCACATCTATATTCAGACAGAAGGAACTAATTGACTCAATCCGGTAGAAATTAGGCAAAATTGTTAAGAGGAATCAGAAAAATACTTAAAAATAACAAGGAAACTGCAGCTATTTTTGCTGCACAGTGTGTTTAAAGCAGAAGATGGTGAGGAGGGAGAAATATATTTATTTTCCTCCCAGAACAAGCAAAGAGCAAGTAAACACTCCCAGGGTGTTGAAGATGCGCTGAAAGCCAAATGGCTTTTTATTAATAAATCCAGATTAACCACATCAAAATATCTATGTGCAGGTCAAGACCATGGAAGTGGTGAATGAAATGACTCTGTAGGACATGGGGATGTATTTAAAATATTGATATCGAGGAGACTATCAAGGGATTCTTGCAGGTCCACAGAAGCCTTCATGGCTCCCTGGAAAGGTCCATGGAGCCACAGGATGCTGTGTCCTACCAGGACTCGTGGAAGGACAAGGGACAACAAATAGTCCATGGTGGGGTTGGAAGGCTCCTCCGCATCCCATTGGAGTTTCTTCTTCCAGGTCCTTGTTTTGCTGGGGCCGTTTCTGTAGTCGCTGCTGAGAGGGATCTCAGTAGACAGGGATGTGTCTAGAGAAGTCAAAATTCCCATTTTTCTCCCCTTTCCTTTCCCTGATACTCCTCATTGGAGTTTATTCTTCCAGATCCTTGTTTTGCTGGGGCTGTTTCTATAGTCACTGCTGAGAGAGATCTCAGTAGACAGGGATGTGTCAAGAGAAGTCAAAATTTCCATTTATCTTCCCTTTCCCTTCCCTAATAGACCTGAATTCTGTTGGACAAGTTGTTCTTCCAGGTCCCCAGGCTCATCTCCCATTTCAGGCTGAACCAGATGATGCTGTGGGCTGCTCTGACCATAAAGGACTTTGCAGGGACTCTTAATCCCATTTGCTCTCAATGGAACACTCCTTTTTGCTGTATTTTAACTGTTCTTTTCCATTCTTGCCCACTCGATGCCACTGTTACTCCACTTTTTTTTCCTTAGTAGAAAAAGCAGCAGATGGGAGAGCTCTTACGGAGCAGAAGATGTTCAAGGCAGGGGCAGCCCAAGGACATGATTGCTTGCTCACCGCACAGCAGGAAATTTGAGAAAAGGCAATAAAATTGTCAAAAGAGCTATGGGGACGGTTACTGCAGGGACTTTCTGCAGTAAAACCTTTTCTTTTTGCAACAGAAAGGTGGAGAAGTGCTGGTATTGGTGATAAGACCACATCTAATGACCATAAGAACACAAGAACTAGACAATATTTCTCTTAAGTCACTTACTAAGTTGCTTACTAAGCATCCCTGACAAGCATCTGTGTCCCCATGTGTCCATGAGCCATCCTGTTTAGTCCTCCCAGCACACGGTCCTGCTCCAGACCTGGGAGCCTTCTCCTAGGACCTCCTGATGAAAAACAAACAAGAACAAATAAATAAACAAGCAAAAAAAACTCGGTTTTCACCTTGAAGAAGAGCATAGAACCAACTCCTACCTATAGGCAGGAGCTGCTGCTCTGGGTCGTGAGCAGAGCAGCAGAATAAAAGATGGGCAGCAGAAATGAAGAGACACTAGTAGCAGGAGTCCCATTTGCAGCATCTCATTCCTCACCTCGTTAGAGCTGCAGTGACAACAACGGGTTGTCAGGGAGCAGCAAGTGCCGTAGGGATCAGGGAGCTGGGAGCTGAGCAGGAATCTTGCCAGCCAGGGACCATCCTACAAGGACAGGACAAGGAGGGCAGGTCCAGAGACCAGGGCCATGTCCAGCTCATCCAGCACGTTTGTGATCAGGAGGCAATTTGGAGGTCAAGAACTGTGGCTTGGTCAGGATCAGGCCTGGTAAAAGTAATTAGGAAGAGACACAGCCCAGTGATTGCTCACTATGATGAGATGGGTCCAAGATCAGGCTAGGAATCAACCCACAGGTCAGATTTGGTTCGATGGGGAGGCACCAACTTGGCTGTGGCTAAGCTGGAAACCATAATTAAATATAGCAAGTGCTGCATTACAATCCCCATTAGTATCTCTTTAATTTTATTTATTTATTTGTAACTAGAAGCTGTAGTAACTCAGCTAGAAAGGTTCTGATGAGGCACATCACCATATACATAGTGGATGACCACAAGAGCACCTATAAAAGGTACCAGACAAGTCAACCTTCTTTATCAGTTATGACACACAGCATAGAGGACCATCTTAGCCAGGAAAATATTTAAAAATGGAGTTTTTTATGAGGTAAATAAGGTCATAAAGAAATTCACATATATATTATATCAACACGGTTGTCCTTTATCCGAGACACTAGAAGAATCTTCTCAAAGCAGCGCGTGAAGTTTAACTTACAGTCATATCATTGCTATAATTATATGCTTAATTTTAGTGGTTGCTTTTTGGCAACTTGCTTAGTTAATGCTACAATTGAGCAAATATAAAACAGCAGAATAAGATGAATAAACATGAGCAAAGACTTTAAGAGCATGAAATAACGGAGATGAAGTAGTTCTCTGTGCTGATAAGGTCTCAGGTCCAGGTTGAACACCACAGCTTGAGTTTGCATGGAAACCACTCAGAAATGCCCGTCCCAATTCAGTTCTGTGGACCTGGGATTCACCTAATTCCCATTTTGTTATTAAAGTTGCCATTATCCTGCTTCTTGCTAAATAGACAATTTCAACCCAAGATTTTTCTAGATCTTTTCTGACAGTTTTAGCATCTGCAACCCGAGATATATGCAATGCCACTGCAAGGATTCCTTTTCTTTTTGATATATATCTCCGTATAAACCCATTTGTATTGCTAGTTCTGCTTGGCTACATAGCTTTTCATTGATATTTTAGCTTCCCTAAAGAGCAACCCATATTTCATCCCTTACTAATAGCTACTACTGCCACATTCTACCATCTTGAAAAATAGGTGAATTTTTCCTTCCGCTTCCGCAAGTCAATTTGATGAAAAGAAAATAAGAAAACTTATCAAATGTGACAATTTGTATCATCGACGCACAATTTATGAGTTGGTTTTTAATTGCTATGAGCTGTCTCTATATCCACGAGTTGCTAAGGTCCCTGAAAATCAGGGTAAAGAGGGCAATGAAGAAGCAGCACCACTGAGTGCACTTTATATTGGATTTGATGTAGGTATGAGCCAACGAAAGACCTACAAGCTAAATTAGGACAAAACTAGTGCATTTATTAATGGTGATGGCAACGTGATTGCAACCAATTGCACCTGCCGACCTCAAAGGTCCGTGCCAGACCAATATATATAAGCTCCCTGCGTGCAAACTCGAGGAGTTTGGGGATAGATTGGGGGGCGGCGTGCTCTGGATGTGATAATCAAGCCCCGGCGACAGCTCAATTTATCACGGCGCAAATTTTAGCATTTTGACTTAGGAGAACATTCCCCCTTGTCATTGCTCGCTTTTTCCTCCCGGTGAAAAATCTCCGCCGCGATTCCCGGTGACGGCTCTCTCTGCATTCCTGGCGCACACTCAGCCAGCCAAGCAAGTCTGTAAATAATTGAGCAACCGGCGTTCCCTTCACAGTCCCCACCAGAAGCAGCTCGGTTTGTTCCCAACAGCAAATATTTAGATAATCAATCCCCCCAAAAAAGTCTTAATTTGGATAAGAAAATGAAATGCTTTCCCCAGATCTTATATCTGATTATCTCTGGCATCTATCCTGTCTTTCGTAGACAGGCTTTCTCGTGGTGCTGTACCAGGAGATAATTATGGAGCATCACAGAAGCATTTCAATTAGACGCAGTTAATGCTGCTTATTAGCATTTTGCTGGAGCTTTTTTGGGAGTTTTTCAGCTGAAACAAACAAACAAGCTCAAACACTCGCATAGAAAAGCTCAGGGAAAAAAAAGAGAAACAAGGAAATAGGGAGGAAGTCAGGAAAACCACAGAAACAGCACGTGAATAACAAGGACGGGCTGCAACCATGGGCAGCGCTTTGCTCTTGGGGCGAATGTGCAATGTAATGTACATGGAGCACGGCTAGAGCAGGCTGAAACAGCTGGATTTTCTCAGCTGGGGAATAGAATGTGAATTATTATTAATTATTGCTGCCTACAGCTGCCTTTTGGGAGGAGGTAGAAAAGACATTTCTCAGTGTCTTCTTCTCAGATTGTTTCTGAAGTGCATGGTGGAAAGAGGCAAGAAATGCAAGTTGAAACAACAACAAAAAGAGGGAATTTCTCCCTGGAAACATGGTGCTGCCCTGGAAAGGACAGAGAGAGATTGTGGCATCTCCAAAAAACATGGAAATATACAGATATACCCAGCTAGAGAGTTACTGCTGAGGGACCTATAAAACAGTGAAGCTGGCAATGTTTTAAGGACAAATTGTTTGTGAAATAAACTTTATTTCAGGACGGATGAGTATGGATGTAATCTGTAATGGACGATGTGTATGGATATAATCTGCATCTCCTGACAGTGTATGGTAAAGGAGACATTGCCCCGTGTCAATAAAACCCCCACTGGGGTGGAAAAACAAGTCTAAGCTCTAAAAAGTGTTGACAAAGGGACAATCTATGGGACATAATGCCAGGTTGCAGAAGCTTCTGTGGCCGTGGAGCCTTTTCTTATTTTTACAAAGAAAAATAAGAAAATATGAAGCCTAGAAATTTAGTATAGAACAAAGTGGGTTTTGTTTTTAGTAGAGTAATATTTGGTGCTGAGAACTAGCAGGTCCTGAAACAGGATTGTTGAGCATCCATATACCATATAGTAGGAATGAAGGAATGAATCCATCATAAATAGGAGCCATCTCCTGCATCCAGGGCCTAAGTGACAGCTCTCAGGCCAAAATCTTCATTTCAGAGTCACAGGTAGTAGCTGCTGAATCCCAGAGTATATATTGAAAACAGAAATATATACAGAATTTGGAAGCTGTAAATAGAGTCATATTATCTTTAAGGCTCTGGAAAATGCCTGACATGGTGATAGGGAATGCAGATTGTGCAAAGACTTTGATTACAGCATTATAAGTATCTTCATGGGCAGAAAATAAGAGGTACTAACAGGCTTTTTATTCTAATATGGGAAAACATAGCAGGAGTAAGTGGCTGGAAGCTGAAGACTGAGAAAGGAGTTAGAAATGTACCTACAGGGAAGATGATTATCTATTAGGATGAATTATCAGGCAAGCTAGGGAGTCTTTATCTCCTGATAGAGGCATACAGTGTCCTTCTGAACATGGTATTAGCAAAGTCTGTTATTGGACTTATTAATAACTCTGTAAGATCCTCTGACCTTTCTTATTCATGTGGCCAGACAGTGTGATGCAGTGTTTAACGCCTGATATTTCTATAATCAACCAGCTCATCTTTAATGCTGGAGGGCAACAGATTGGCTCTTACAATGAGGTCATTTTCTTGTGTTTATTCAACCTCTCCTGGAGTTTCTTATTATTTTTCCAAGTCCATCAGTCCCTGCAGAACGCTGGCTGCCTTCCCCAAAGACCTTTCGGACAGGATTAATCTCCCAAGCACTCACCACGTAGCAATTAATACGGGTTGAATATTCTCAGGATATGGAATTTCAATGGCCTTTCCTCCTAGAAGCTCCCAAACCATGGAAAGTCCCTTGAAGAGATGCACGATGTCACAGCTTTGAGCTGATAAGCAATTGCTTTCTTGTTCTCTGATGGACGGAAGAGATTGTCACCTAAGGAACGTGATAGTGAGTCGGATCCGATAACAGGGAGAGCTGGTCGAGGATCCAGGCAAGCAGCCCCTGAAGACGTCCAGACAGCAACACGCTTCAATTTCTCTTCTCAGACCGAGACAGTCTTGATAAAACCCTTATCTGCTCTTTTTTTCCAAATCAATATGATTCTTCAGCCTCATTCTTGGAGCAGAGCAGGGGCGAGCGTCTAAGGAACAGCTATATCATGGCATTCGCAACGGGAAAGCTGGATTTTCGAGGCAAAAAGGCAACTTTGGTGGGTAGAGCTGTGTTCAGCTTGCACATTGTCATTGCTATATTTTTATTGCTATATTTTTACTGCTATATTTTTATTGCTGTATTTTTCTCTTCATGATATTCAACAGCTCTGGGTAGACCGATGATCTCAACCCAGCCAGCTAACTCGGGAATGCACAAAATAGGGATGAAATTGGGTGAAGATAAGGATGTCCTGTGCACATACCTGTCTGCTGTGTGGTCCAGTGCGGGTCAGTGACATAACACTGCAGTTTTTCCTGCTCCAAAGAGTGGAAATCTTATTTACAAGCTACGTGGCTTCTTTCTTCCCTGCTTTTTGGACAGGAGAGGGCAGCAAAATGCTCCTTTTGAACGAAAGCAAACAAGATACGGAGAGAACCGTGAGGTCTCCATTCAGGAATGTTTTGCTGTTTGTTGTGATAAATCTAAGCCAGAATCAATTACTGGTGCTCTGACAGGAAAGGAAGATGTAGGTCTTATTGCAACCAAAATGAAAGGCCTGGAGCTTACGTGCTGAAGAAGCTACTGTAAACCTGGCTACAGCGTGTATCCTTTGCCCAAAAAGCAAGAGATGTGTTGGAAAAGTAGTGAAATTGGGAAAAAAATCCTATCACAGAGGTGCTCCTGATGAGCTGGTGAGTCAGCGCATGGGATTTCTTATGGACATTTAACTGGAAATAAACCCCATCCTAAAAAAGCCTTAGAAATGGGGAAGAACTTCCCAGATATGCATCCCGCTACCTACATCAACAAGCCATGGGATCCTCTCGAATCCCGTTTTCCCACTGCTTCCCAGTTATGCACGGAGATGCAAGCGCAAGGAGGGATTGTTCCCAACAGGTTCTGGCTGTGCCCATCGTGTTCTGAACAGAGTTTAATTACAGTTTGGCTTCCATACTACAGGCTGGTCCTTAGCATGATTAATTTTCTAATTAAAATGCTAATCCCACTCTATTCCCGGGCTCATCCTCAGGGTCCCTGTGATCTGCACTCTGCATAGAGTTGATTTTAGAGACTCAGATTTTTGCCACCCCCTTTATAGAGCTGCAGAAGCTCTGCCGAGCCTGCTGGTGAGTGTCATCTAACCACATTTAGCCAGACACAAAGTAGGTGTCTCCACTGAGCTCATCATTTGTGGGCTCTTTATAGCCAGTGAGGAGAAGCAAGAATGACTCACGCAGCCTTAGACACCTGTCCCAGCTCGGCCTGATTCACCTTCACGAGGTGCTGCTTGCTCCTCATTGACTGCTGCTGTCCAGACACTAACGTTGAGATGCTGAAATTCCAGCGGATCCCATTCCCCAGGGATCCACATCCCAGGATTTCAGGTTGCTCAGACCCTTTCTGCTATGATCTCTGCCTTGGAAATTCTTGGGAACTGTCCTAGAAACACCCTTTTCATCCAGGGATTTATCTCCTCCCATGACCAGCTCAGATGAGCTCACCTATTCTTTGTGCATAGGCTTCGTTTGCTCATGATATATGAAAGAATAAGGAGAAATACGACAACTAAAAAGTTCAACTGAACCATTCCATTGAACATACCCTTCTTAGTAACTGTTGCAGCTGAAATTAGAACTGCTTGCCTACATACGCTGATCTTGCTTTAAAAAAAACTTGAATATATTTGTATTTATAGCCGAGAAAACGCTGCTTCCCTTGTCGATAGCCCGTGGAAAAGCAACGGTTTGTTCAGTAAAGCCCATGGAAAAGCTGGAACCCACCAGGTGGCTGTAGCGTGGCTCCGTTCTCGGCAGAGTTCACTCAATCCTCCCCATTTTTCATGCCATTTCTGCACACAGGTGATATGCAGAGCTGAGCTGCAGCAAAGGCAGGCGGGTTGTATCCAAACCTAGAGGGGATAGCACTTAAAACACATGAGCCCAGAGCAGGACTTTCAAATCCAGGGGAAAAAAAGCCAGTCTGAAGAACAGAGGAGACTGGAAGCTCATTCAGGAGGCCAAATCTCTGGTTTTAGGTTCAAGTCCAGCTGATGACTGCAGCTGATCTCCGGATACAGATCCGTATCGCCCTGCCAGCAGAAAGAGGCCAGGTTTTCAGATCTGCAGACGGAAATTATGATTAGAGTTGAGCCCATCCTCTAGTGATCGTAGGTAAGTGCTAGTTCTTCCAGCGTTATTGCTGTTGTCGTTTTATCAGCTTGCTGCAATCTGCTTTTTTTTTTTCTATATTTGCCTGCTTATAATTAGCCCACTGGGTTTGCTATTCTCTCGATTTCTTTATCTGTTTCCTGACAGATTTTGGAGATGGCTCCATTTTAAATATATTCAGAGTTTTAAGAAAAGAAACTCTGTTCCAGCTCTCTTTGAAGCTCAACACTCTGGGGAGAGCGCCAGGAGACAGGCTTTCGGCTCAAAGAATATATGTAATAAGGGACAATTAGGTGGCAGCAAACATTTAATTATCAAATGCATTGGTGCTTCTTACACTGCCTCAAGTTAAGCAGGTGTCTCATACACAGGATCCTTCAAATACCAAATGGGGAAAAAAAGGTGTTTCAGAGCAAAAATAAACAGGCTGATGAATATATTGAGGCTATAAATTCGTTTGGGATTTTTAGCAGTGTCGTGGAACAGCCTTCCTGTTGAAACGGTGTGTGAAGGGGGACAGTTTCATGGGTTAACAACATTCACAATGTCCTGTATAGAGTGGGATAGAGCCTGCACCTTGTTTGGGAAATGTCCTAAATGCCACTAACCTTAAGACACCAGAAACGGAGACATTTCACTGGTTTCCATGAATCCTGTGAATTCCATCATACTTCCTTCTGATGGAAGCTTTCCTTTCCAAGGTAGAAGTCCTTCTCCCCACTACACCCTCTACGAGGTATGTTAATTCCTGACACCCGTAACCTTCTTGAGGGTGCAAAGAGCCACAAGCTCATCAGGATTTATTGCTTCAAGAGACTGTTTTTGGGACACACTCACTTCAGCCTGACGAGTAGGGTGGGATCAAAGCAGATGGAGAAGATCTCAGTAAATTCCCTGCAGTCCCACCAGAGCAGGTAGAAAAGAAGCAACACATCTGCACTGTGTTGGATGTTCCCCTTAGCACGGTCTCCAAAAATGTCTTGATTCTCTGCAGAAATTGAGGAGAAAACGCACCATTTGGATGGAGAGAAGCAAGTCTTCGCCGTCGTGTGCCACAAATCCACCCCATGCCTATCAGAGATGGAGGTTAGGTTCTCCCAGGGATAAGCAGGGAAAGAATGCCGAGGTATTCCTGCCAAAACAAAGGCATTTTCTTGGATGCAAAACAGGAAACAAAGTTAGCAAAACACGAGCCAATTAAACAAACCTAAATCACAACCAATTTCCTCTCCAGTGCGTTTGATAACCTGAAGGCTAAAGGTAAATGGGCCTCCATCCTATGACTTCCTTACATTCTTTCTATGCCTAAATTGGGGAGTTTTAGGTTCTCTGAGTCCCCCATGCTCCTTGCAACTCCATTGCACGTCCAGTCTGGGATACGTCAAGGCCAGAAAGAGCAACCAGACAGAGGAGCCACAAGAGCCACTTTGTTCTTGCCCCTCACCATCCTGTTCACAGAAAAGCTTCTAAGTTTATAGAACTAAAGGCAAAGCCACCCCTGCCTGGAAGGTTTATGAAACAGCAAGTGCTAGATAGGAAATAGCCTTCAAAAAAGGTTTCTCCCATCCTCTGTGCTCCTTTCTCACCACTCAGCCTTTTCCTCCAGCCTCTACCAGAAACAACTCTCTGCACTTCTGCCAGTCCAGCTTTGTGACACATTATTGAAAAAATAATGATTTTAACAGCCTGAGAGAGACTTTCCTAGGTTCAATAGCCTTCCCCTGGCTTGTAATGCTCCCAAGCGTTCTGCACAACTCTATAAACGTTATTAACCATGCAAACATCATGCCCAAATAATAACCTTGAGCTGCTCATTAGATGTCCATGGAGCCTGCAATGATGTGTTGGTAACAGAGATCATAAATTCTGCATTTTTGAATTCCTTCTTAAAAGACTTTTCCCCTCACTTTTTAGGTCATCTTGGGACTTACGTTGCTGCATCTTGGAATGGACAGCACATCCCCTTGGCAGCAAGATTGTGAAACAAGCAATATGCCTGTGCACCTATCTTCATAAATCTGCACTGATTCCAGGGCTTCTGTCTAGGCTGATCTTAAGAGCTCTGTGCTGCTTCTCCTGTTTCTTTTTCCAATCTCACTGTGATGAGATGTGTTTTGTGCTGGGGCTCATGCTCATGGGCTCCTTTCTCTTTGCAATAGTCCCTCCGACTCTGGCAATTCTGATCTATCTCCCATCTCTTATTCTGCACAAAATCTGGCCTGAGTACCCCAACATGGGCAGCGCCTGACAAATCTGGGGGAATTGTCAGATTCTGACTGTTGTGTGCTGCCTGGACCACTCCTGATGCTTGAAAATTTCATAGATTCCTAAACTAGAGGCCTCTGACATCAATTCTCCTGCACATCCCCAGCCAGCCGCTCCAACCACATTCAAATTATGTGTTTTTTGGAGGCAAAGTCCATTTTTTTTTAATGAAGTGTCCAGTTGGCCTTTAAAAATACATCAGTGGTGGAAGACACTCACTTATCTTTCTTCTGATGGAGTCTGACTGCTGCTTCCAAGGTCTGGTCTCCCTTTCTCTTTGCTGGATTGAAGAACTCCCCAACTTTCCAAACCTCCTTCCCAGATAGGTCCAAAGGCAGCTATTCTTCACCCATCTCCTGAAGAAATCAAATCCAAGTTGCATCTTCGCACGTGGTCTCAAATTTTGCTTTTCAGACTGACTTCCAACTTGTCTGAAGCATGAGCGCCAAAAACTCACATTTTGGTGATGCTCTTCTCAGTGCTGTGCATCATCTCTGCCCTTCCTGCCTTCTGCTGGTTCAGATACAGTTCCCAGAGCGAGAAAACCCTCCGAGAGGGCACGACGGAGACTTGCTCATGGCTGGAGAGTGCAGCTAAGGCAAGCGTTAATTCCACTTACAGAATGAAATTGGCAGGAGAGCAGCTGAATTTTCCGTCCAGCTCTAAAGTGTTCTCAAAGTGATCTAATTTATCACTGCGGCAGCAGCAGCCATTCAAACGCTCTCCCGGCTCCCTGGCTTTGCAAGCGGATGATAAGATGACTTCATGTTAGCACACGGATCCAAATTCTTTGTCCGTCTCCGGTTCTTGGGTCCCCACCAAATCTTGCTGTTGCATTTGTCCCTTTCGGAGCTCTGCTGTGCAGCCCTGGCAGGGATGGGAATTCTGGGCACGATGGTTCAAGCTGCCATAGAAGAGACATCCAGGGTCTTCTAGGAGCAAATGACACTTTTTTTGGAGACATCCAAGGTCTTCAAGGAGCAAATGACACTTGTCATCGGGGGACACTTGACATCAGAGCATGTTAAGTGGCTCTAGGCACATAGATGTGTCCTGAGCAACTAAGACGCATCCACCCACATGATTTAAATTCTTTCTATGGTCAGCTCAAAGAAAGGGAAATTTTTTGTTCTGCATTTTATCTAAGCTAAATGTGCTACAAGGAGGCCTACTTATTTTTACTCTTTATAAATGGAGTCCAGAGAATTGGTTTGGATGTGGCCAAGGTAGACGTCTACTTACGGATAAATGCACAAATCCTTCTCAGAGAATTGCAAATCACAGGAAATCACCGGTTAAGCAAAAGGGTAAAGCGAGTGAAAATCTGCTTTTCAATCTCTGTAAGCTCTGAATTGTGACCACAGTAATTTTCGAAAAGCTGGAGTTACTTCGAAATTGCAGATGATGTAGGAAGAGGGAAAAAAAAAAAAAAAGAAAAATATGCTGAAATAAGCAACTTTGGACATCACCCTATTAATTGCATTCAGTGCCAAAAGGAAACAAAACAGGCATGAAGAAAAACCTATACATATATATATATATGAGCAAAAATATTTGTAAAAGCATTTAGAAATTAGAAATATAGCTCCTGCCCCGTCCTTGCCAAATGGTAAATCTTCCAAACAGCCTCTCTGCAATTCCCCTGTCTCAATGTCCCATTCCAGTTCAGCTTCCAACATCAGTCCCCACTTCTTCTCCCTAGGAAATTGTGGCTGTTCCCCTGGCCATGAACCTAACCGCTGAGCACTGAAACTTCAATTCCTGATTCAAAGCATCATGATCAGTAGAAGAGACGAGGAGGTGTAGAACTAGGATCTTCCCTGGATCTTCCGAGGGATTTCAGGGCCTATAACTATAGGATTTAAATTTGAATTTAAAGCTTCTTTCTGGCTTGCCAGACCCTGATTGTATCCTGATAAGAGGGCTACAGAGAGACAAAAAAAGTGCTGCCTGCTGCCCCTATTCCTTGCCAAGCACTTGCATCCCTGGAGGGGCACCAGATGAAAATATGCTCATGCATCTTTTAAATTACAGGTCTCTCAAGCATTTTAGCTGAGCTACGGTTCTCCACCGGGATTTCCTCCAAAACGAGGAGGTGCAGAAGGGACAGAGGGCCAGCACGGCTGCTCTGCCAGGCTCCCTGTAAGGCTGTTCAGAGGTGGAAGAGGATGCAGCTTGTATCCAGCTCTGGCTGCTGGGAAGAGGCAGGAATCAGCTCTGCAGTGGAGAGAATTCCAAGGATATTTTGCCAGAGCAGAGAACTGGGAGATGGCTGTTTCAGCTCCACTTTTTCTTGTTCCTGGGCACACGACAGTAAGAAAAGCAGCTTTGTGCCAGAGCTGCCTTTCCCAGGATGTAGCAAATGGGAAAAAACAGAAGGCTGCTTCTACAGGGAAACAGCGTGGTCTACAGGCACTCCTAAATAATGACGCTAATTCAAAGTTTTTCCAGGAAGATCCCAGATGAAGAATGAGCAGAATCCAAAAAAAGGGATTTGCTGATTGCTAACAGAGCAGCACCAGAGCCCAGGTACCACCTGATGAATAGGGTGTTTCAAACCTGCCAGTCTTGTAGCTTTTGAAGTGGCTCTTTGCTGGTGCTGTTACTCCGATGTCCATCATGTCCTGCATGAAGTCCTGCATCTGAGGGTAAAACCTGCCCAGAAGCAAGAACCGGAGCAGAGGACACGAATGACCCCAATGCTCGTGGCAGTGGCTGCATCCAGATCTAGAAGATGACACCAGATAGGTCTGTCCTCTCTGCCAACCCAAAGTCTCTGCTACAGACCCAGCTTGGAGGAATATTTCAGCCATGAGTCCCCACCATCCTATGGGAACTGTAGGGCCCATGAGATCAGGAACAACTCCGGAAAGCTGTTGTACACCCACATGGAATATGCTTTGTCAGCAAAGGAGGGGATAGAAGTATATCATGCTTGAAACGCGTAGGATGGGGGTCTTTTAGTGCAACTGAAGGTGAGCTGAACGCTTAACCCTCAGCTAGTCATTCTAGCTCACCATGGAGAGAATTAAGCACCTCTGGGCACAGTTTATCAAGCAGATTCCACTTATGGTGAAAGAAAGTCAGGCTGAGCTTGTCTGGCTCAGGCAAGGCTGATGAGAGTCTTCTAATTGTGCCATTCTATAATAATTAATTGAAATAATATGAGGGTGGTACACAAGCAAGGTGAAAATGGAGGGCCATTGACCTATGCATTAGTCATGCTCTGCTGTTGCAAAAAAAAATATGTAACAAAAATATTGAGGAAAAGGGACATTTCCTGATGCTCAGAGTTGCTCCTGCTCACCAGGATTTGCAGCTGAACCACATCCATTGCCAGAAAAGAAGAAGTAGAAGCTCCCTGGGGGCTTGTCTCCCTTCAAATTGTTAAGCTGCATAACACAAACCCCTCTTTGGTGTCTCATAAAACTGCATGGTTTAGGCAGGTGAGAACCCTGTTCTGTAGCTATAGTTACATTAGGGTTTTAGCAAGATCCAGGCTCCTTACGTGTTCTGCAGAACCGGTGAGAGACAAGTCCTTGTGACTTTGACCTGGAATTTCTTCATCAACTAATTGAACATCTGCCTCTCCCCGGGTGTCTGCTGAGCGCTCTCAGACAAGGCAGATTGCACTAAATGAGCTCAGGCAATGCAAATGGGGAGGAGAGAGGACATTTCTCCATGCACTTCAACCAGTGCCATTCAGTGACTCTGTAACAAGCCTGTGTCACCAAAACAGACCATGGAAACCAAGGTGCTTCTCTACCATCTCCTGCAGTTCCCTGCACCATTTCAGCTGTCAGCCTGAAATGAGCTCTCCAGCAAGCCCTTTTCTATATAGACACTTGCAAAATAAACACCCTCCCCGCCTGGGTCTGATGACATCCTGAAGGGAGCCTGAGTGTGATTGAAATTACATGACTCACATTGTCTGTGTCTCTCCCTA
This sequence comes from Crypturellus tataupa, assembly GCA_034781795.1. Lineage (NCBI taxonomy): Eukaryota > Metazoa > Chordata > Aves > Tinamiformes > Tinamidae > Crypturellus > Crypturellus tataupa. Next base: position 138,828 of record JAWLRI010000410.1, read on the forward strand.
CTGACTGCCACAGCTGTTCAGGGCACTCGCGCTGATGAGAACGCCTGTTCCGTAGCCGGCTGCGAGCAGAGAGGTAACCTCGCTCTTCCTGCATGCTCCATTACCCTGAAGTGTGTCCACAGCGTCTGCAAGACAGCGCGTGCGAAAAATCAGGTTGACTCCATCACCAGTGAGAACTTCAGTGTGTGCTGCATAAGCCACAGGTTCAACCCTCCCAATGGCTTTCGAGGGTAATTAATGGTATATAATCACATGATTGATGCTGTCCTGTAGTTAATATATGCAAAAGACCTCGCTTTGGATATCTACCTATAGTGTCTGTTGGCTTAGCTCACCTGGGGACTGTGTATCTTATCCTAAGAGGAGAGGAAATCTCCTATTTGTGCACCACTAGGTTTAATTTAGCCTAATCCAGAGCAGACTCAAGGGAAGAAGAAAGTCCTTCTGCCTTCAGGAAATTGGAAATTACCTCTTTGCCCTGGAAAATCCACCACGTGAGCAGCTCTCTGTTTGCCAAAGTCCAGGCGTACTTGAGAACAAGCCCTGCCCTTGAAAAAGAGATATATTTTAAATCAATTTCTAACTGGTATCCAGCCCCCTCAAACAGCATCTTGTGCCCTTTGGATACATGGGCCAAAACTCCCAATCTAATTTCTCCTCTGACAAGAAATAGATGGAGAGGGTGACAGTGCTGCGATAAATCACTGTTTTAGTGAGGTTTCTGTCACTGCCACACATGACGTCCCCATAAGGACACCGAACAAGACTCAGCCAAAGGCAACTCCGTTTTTATGGGATCTTCTGGATATATGTAACAAGGTTAACTTGTCAGGGGTAAGTGCAACAGCATCAGCTCTGCTCCTCTTGTGTGACCTGTGCTGCAAACTGCAGCTGCTCCACAAAGACCAGCAGAAATGTTAGAAATAGGGGTTCTCCTTCAGGAAGGCAAGAAACTGCTCAGCTCTGTTGCAAGAACCCCACAAAATATCCCGAGACAATGACGAGAGTCTTCTAATTGTGCCATTCTATAATAATTAATTGAAATAATATGAGGGAGGTACACAGGCAAGGTGAAAATGGAGGGCCATTCACCTATGCATTAGTCATGCTCTGCTGTTGCAAAAAAAATATATGTAACAAAAATATTGAGGTAAAGGGACTGCTGGGGATTTATTTTTATTTGGAGAAGTGAGAACTAAATGGAGGAAATCTTTAGAGGAACAAAAAGCGAAGAATCCTCCAAGCCCATCATGGACAGGAGAAGTGATGGGCTTGGATTAGTGTAGGCGAACCCCAAAGTAGAGTGGGAGAAGAGCTTGTGCAGCCGTATTCCGTATAATTCTGTGCCTTGACCTAATTAAAACACAAAGCTGAAATCCAAACATTAAAGCACACGGCTCAGATAAGTAACTGTGAAACCACAGAACTACAGAATATAGAGGATGTAGCCAGGCAAGACCACTTTGAGTCCTGTTTCTTGTGGGGAGCAGGCAGAAGCAGAGATCATCCTCTGCCCTCTGCAGAGCTTCATCCATTTTTCAGTGGCCTCCTCTGGGGTCTCCCAATTCCTCCCATGCTCCTGTATGCATTTCTTCCTCTCTCCTTTTGCCCATCTATTCCCACATCCCTTCTTTTCTCTTTTCTTTTTCCTTTCCTTTCCTTTCCTTTCCTTTCCTTTCCTTTCCTTTCCTTTCCTTTCCTTTCCTTTCCTTT
>JAWLRI010000410.1:140640-188066 GCA_034781795.1 Crypturellus tataupa
GCTCTCCTCTCCTCTCTCCTCTCCTCTCTCCTCTTCTCTTTTCTCAGCCCCTTTCTCATTAAAACAAAGAGTTGCAGCCCCCACACCCTAATGCCCATCCTGCCTCCAAAAATCTGGACACTGGACACTGCACATAAGATATGGGGGAAAGCAGAACAAAGAGGGTCCCTTGTCCTCTCTCTTCTAGCATCACTGTCACCCACTACTTCAGTGTCATGGGGATGATGACCACCACACACCTCCGACGGCTGGAATATGCAAGTTTCATAGCAAATCTCCTTTTTTTACATTTAAAGGTTCGGAAATGGGGAAGGGACATCAGGTTCTTTTGCTGTGACTGCAGCTGGAAGAGACACAGTGATAGGATATGTGAGAGCTTAAAGCCGGAGCTATCCCTAGGATACCAGGCAGAAATGTATTCATCTCCTGATGATTCCTCATTTATAATTACACTGAGACCTGACGAGCCACCAGGCTTAGTTGAGTATTTCTGGTGCCCCAGTTCTTTACTCACGTGATGCCCAGCCGAATGCCTTACCGAAATCCATCAAATCGCACTAAAGCTTTTCTCATTCAAGACTGCAATTTCTACAGGAAAAGCAAATACACGGTGGCTGTTGAAGGACAACTACGCTACAGCAGCCACTGTCACCTGAGATTAGCCACAGAGTGTAGATCCTTTGTGGAATTTTCCCATGTAGTGCTGATGAGACTGGATTTACCGTAGACCTTTGCTGCCGCAAGTCCTGTATGATATTTTCATCCATCTGGACCAAATAAAACAGCTTCAGTCTGCTCTGGCTTCGATGGGGAAATCGTGAATCTCCTCTCTTTTATTCTGGGACTGCCAAGGTCCTGGAATGAAGACAGTAACGCACAATTTACACATAAAATCCTGGCTGAGGTATTGTATTGCTTAAACCACTTGACCTTACTGATAGGACAATGACTTTAAATGTCCTCGAGTGGGTAGGACAGTGACCTTGGTGCAGAGCAGTGGCATTGACAGGGCCACCTTGATGACCTTGACACAGATATATTCTTTTCAGTTGTGCATAAGTGCTGCTCAAAGGAAGTTATCTGCAAACATGCATGGCCTTTCTGTGTCTGAATAATGTTTTTCTCCATTATTATATTTTTATACTCAATATTATTATGAAAAGGTAGTTCATCAAACACTTCACATGTAGCTGATTTTCAAAAAGGCCTTTCTGGCATTCAGTGTAATATTGAAAGTCAATTTGTAGATGCTTAAAGCTGTTGAAACAGTTCATCAGAGACTGACGTGTCTAAGAAATGATATACAAACTGGAGAAAATCTTCAGATTTCTACGCCTGTGTCTATGACAGGACCGAAGCTGAGGTTTTCTGTGCACATGGCTTTTTCCCCCTAAATTTGTCATCTGAAAGTGCTAGAATTTTGCGACTTGTTTTGGGGTTGCCTAAATAATCCGGGGCTGGAGAAGTCTCCCGAGTCACTCTTAAATCAATAATGTATCAGAGTTTATCTGGAAAAAGATATTTTGGAGAAAGACCCCAGGGAGGAAGTCAATTGACTGTTTAGAGATGCTTAAAATTCAGCCAACTACATTTCAGCCGGGCACCCAACGCTCCCTTTGCTGTCAGTGAAGGTAATGGGTGCAGGTCATGTCATTCTAAAGCAGGCATCTAAAATAGCTTAAATGAATCTTACATAAACTCCATCCCCAAATGTAATTTAAAGATGTAAAAAGATAGCGAACGTATTGCTTCCTGTAGGTTATGCTCTCCTGATAGATTTTTCTTGTTAAATGTTTGAATCATATTTCCAGCCTGAAATTGCTTAAAATCTTTCATCCTTAGTACATCTCTGCCTGATAGATTAAATATTCCTCCGTTCATATTCTTTGCCAGGTAGCTAAATAGAGAACACAGCCCAGTAACTTCCCAACCTTTTCCCTGAACTACTTCTTTTTGTTTGCGTGCTAAATCCCAGGAAGACAATATTTCCTGGGATTAGAAGCTGTCCTTCTAATATGACATTTATTATTAGCTTTTTTATTTGTTTGCTTTGCAAAAGCAACGTTGAAAATGTAAAAGGAGGAGCGCTTGTTTCCAGTTCTTGGAAACTTTGCAAGCCAGTAGCATTTAAAATGATGGTCACCATGAGAAAAATGCACCTAAAAGCTTACAGCATGGGTGGAGAAGACCCAAGAAACTCTTTTTTTGTGCAAGAAAAGGACTTGCTGGCAGATACGAAGCAAGGAACTTCTCATATGAGCTCAGGTCTGAACGCTAATCAAGTGTAAAGTCTTCTGTCCCCTCATAGCATCTTGTGTCAGCATCTCCAGGCACCTCATATGTCCATGATTTCAATGACATTTTCAGATTTTATAGCATCTGCCCTTGCTTTGATTTGGGTGAGTGCTTTAGACTTCAACTCCAAGACCTGCTTACTCAATGACAAATCATTCTGGTTATCTATGATAGCTGGAAAGAGCTGGGCTGTTTCTGTTCCAAGTTTAAAATTTCAGGAGGTTCTTATCCATCTTATCTATCTTATCCATCCCAACCATCACAGAGTCATTCAGAAGCGAAGACAACCATGGGAGAGGAATAAAATAAGGAAAGAAGACCCGAGGCAGAGGAAATCACCCAAGGGACATGAAGACCTCTCAACCCTCCACCCAGGTGCAACAAGAGGGTCTCTCCTATGAGGTTGCTTCCAGCTGCACTAGACGGAGCCGTTGGCAATGTGGTTCTGTCTCCCCTCTGAATTTGCAACGTGGATAAAGAAAACCTGGCAATCTAATTATTCTTCGCTGTCAAACATTGCTCTCGGTTTGCTGTCTGCAGACAGCTGGAGAGTGATGAATCCTTTTGTGTTTGCGGCAGCCTTGGATCTGCTCCAGGAAAAGGTGCTAAAAGGCAGGGAAGTTTTGCATTAACATGCCCCGTCGGTATAGATTTCACTGATGCTGCATCTAGGGAGGAAGGATTCCTCTGAAGTGCAAGAGCCCAAGTTTGGAAAGAGCTCAGGGCTGAAAATGTGAATCTTCAGCATGGAGAATTGATGTCAAACCCTCAGAGGACATTGCCAAGCACCCAGAAAATGTTCTACCCTATGGAAAGCTTGTTCTTAATGACTTTAAGTGCTTTCTTTGCTACAGCAGGGTCAGCTGAGGACTTTACATCAAATATGTGTCCCCACTGACCATCTCCTCCTTGGAATGCTGCCTGCAGCTCTTCACCTCCAGCCTGAGTGGATGCTCTCTATGTAAGGGTTCAAGCTGCCATCTGCTCATTCTCTCCCGTCCTCCCCCTTCATGTATCTGACCTGTGATATCGGCTTCTGCTCCAGTCCCTGCAGTAACGCAGAATAACAGGATCCAAAAATTTGCTGAGGTTGTAATGAATCCCTGGAGATGCTTTAGTCTAAATGTCCTGCTCAAAGGCAGGGTGAGGAGCTAGGGCAGGTTACTTAGGACCATGTCCAGTCGGATTTTGAATATCTTTCAAGGACAGAGACTCCACAGACTGTCTAAGCAACTGGTGTTTGATCATCCTCATAGTAAAAATGCTTTTTAAAAAAAAAAAAATTAAAAGAATGTCAATTTGTGCCCATTGCCTCTTGTCCCATCACTGGATACCACTTAGAATGATCTGGTTCTGTCTTTGTTATTCCCCCTCAACAGATATATAGACTGGTAAGATCCCATTCAAGATTCCCTTCTCCAGGCTAAAAAAATCCTCCCATATGAGATGCTCCAGTCCTTAATTTATGATTCTTCACTGGACGCATTCCTATATGTCAATGTGTCTCTTACTGGGGACCCCAGAACTGGACACAGCACTTCAAATGTGGCCTCAGCAGAGCAGAGTAGAGGGGAAAAATCACCTCCTTGCACCCGCTGGCATTGTTCTTCCCAAAGCAGTCCAGGATCCTGCTGAATTTTTGTTTTCCTGCTGCAAGGGTGCATTGCTGCATCATGTCCTCCAGGACCCCCAAGTCCTGGATTTTTTAGCCCAGTCTAGAGCATTATTTAGTCTTTTGGCAGATCAGGACCTGTGTCTGTGACAGAGAGTCACAGGAAAGGTTCTTTTGCTTGCATTTTTCTGTTTAAAAAAAAAAATTAAAAAAAAATCTTTTCTAATTCTTCTCCAAATTAATTCACTTACTCTTTGTTTTTGGTTTTGGCTTTTTGCCTTTTTTTTTTTTTTTTTCTTTTTACAAAGCACAATAACTGCACACGGCACTTCTCAACACGCATCAATCAGCAAGGTCCATTTTCTCATGAATTTACAATTTGATTCACAGAAGCACCACGCAGCAGTCTACTAACCTGAATAAGCTGAGCTGTATTTGTGAAGAGACTGAAGACAGCCAGGCCCCTAAAGAGCTAACCCAGAGCACAGAGCTCGTCCAGGAGGGCTGCACACTGATCACAGAAGTCTTTGCAAAATGAAGCTTCCTCAAGCCCTAAAATTGAAACAAGCGGAAGAAATTATGAACCGTAGACAAGCATTTAATTTCAAACAGCCCCCAGTGGCAGCTGCAGGTACCGTGTGCTGAAAAGGACCCTTTGGAGCTGTTCAGATTTACACTGATGCATCTCTCTGTTGACCACGCTAGGCATATTTTTAAGGTCCTTTATGGGTAAATGGTCCCCAAAAATATGAGCAGAAGTGACTCATAGGTCCTGCTCCAAAGGGTTTGCACCCATCAGACCAAACCAGACCACTTTTCGACTCCCTACCTCCATCCTCAAAAGGAGACTGGATTGATACCTGGGAAAAAACCATCAAGAAAAGCACATAAAGCATAAGAGGACAGGCAGGAAACAAAATTAAATGCATCAAGAAGAGATCAGAGCTGCTTTCCTGGCAGATACTGTTAAGAGATATCACTTGGGAAGGGCTGAGCACGTCGAGACATTTCCAGCAAAACACTAAGGCATCTCCTCAAATTTAGAGGAGTTGTTGAGTCTCATGATAGAGAAATTATTAAAAGAAAACATTAAGGGGAGTTCTCAGAATATCCAAGTGTGGTGCCCCCTGCTCTCTGCTATATATTCAGAAAAAAACATAATTAGTTAACATTACATTATATTAATACATTAATTAGTGAATTGCACAAATTCAAATCAGTCTAAGAATATCCGTTGTTAAAAGACAGACAATTCTCTGTCAACATCTCACAGGTTTTCTACAGACAGCTTTCTCTGGGTACAGCTAACATCTAAACAAATAACGGTGAGTAAACGCAAGGCTCAGATGAACAAATATGAAAATCGGCGCCTGGAGGAATTTGTGCTTTCCTACGGATGCACCAGGTGAGCTTAATCCAAAGCCTTTTCCTCCCTGAGGCTGGTGCAAATTTCTCCTGGGAATTCAGAAAACTTTAAAGCTGACCCAACCTCAGCAGCGTTTTGAAAGATCAAGGGCCAGGAGTCAATTGAGGAGATTTTTTGTGGGCTTTTTCCTTTTGGATATAAGAAAAGCGGTGGTGTCAGTGCTGTTTGCACTGTCAGTAAGATGTAAATGTTGTGCAGCATCACCAGGGTGACCATGTAGGAACAGCCCTGGGGTTTCCTTGCAAGGAATCTTAGCAATCGTTCATTTCTGCGTTGTGTTGAATGTATTTTTAGATATTGAAATTATAAATCTAAATGTATTTACATTTTCTAGAATAATTTTCAGTGGGGGATTCTCTACTTTTCAAAACACCAATTTTAAATGATCTTGAATAGATTACCAGACAATTATTTTTAACAAATGTCCAGGCATAGAAGGTGCAGAAATATTCCACAACACAGAGGATTCGCGTTTTTTAGGGAAATGGGCTACTTCCCTAAGCAGAAATAACACTGGGACTTTCCAAATGTTTAAAAAAGACATTATTGATGATAGAATGTCCCTTATAGAAATGCAGTTCTATGGCATACTACAGTATACAGCCAGAGTGATGTGTTTTAAGCCCAAGTGTTCCTAGAGCACCACTCAGTTCCAGCATCACAAAGTTGTCTGAACATTTTAGGGCCTTACATACCCTCAAGATGTGGGGAGGCAGCCCCTTGTGCCAGATCTCGAGGAAAGTTGCCCTATAGGGAAGCTTCCTGGCCTGCATTTAATCCTGTATATTGTTCCCATGTGCATTTTAGAGGTGCTGTGCAAAGGAATTGGTGTCATACCTCTCCCAGAGGCACATCTTGGAGGTCTTGTCCCACCATCCTCAATTGCAGCAGGTCCCACCTAGGACAGAAGACCATGGTTCAGATATCTGGTTATAAGAGAAGCTCTCCTAGAAATACACCTCATATCTCAATACCAATGAATAGTTTTCTGCTGTATCAATAGGTAAAAATTACTATTTCTCCTTGCTAATGGTGTGAAACGGGGGGAAGTCTGAAAGCACCAAGAATCTGAACTTTAAATCCTCAGTTCATCTGGATACCTGGATCTATGTCCAGAAGGAAAACTATTTAGGGCTGAGAGCAGAGTGAGGGTCCCCATGTCACCGCGGTGTCCGTGAATCGGTGCCATCTGCTGCTCCACGAACGCAGGACCGGGATGCTATTAGCACTCCACCGGGCTGAGAGTGTGAACACACACTGCCAAATTAGCTACAGAAATGTAATCACATCCATACACCAGAGAGGCTGCTAACGGCTGCCGAGTACGAGGCACGCGAGCACCGGAGATGTGCAGGAATGCACATGGACCGGGACAGATCTGTAAAGAAGTTGAGCATTAATTGTTGGGAGAAATCCCTAGACGATTCAATTACTAGTGCTGGGGTTGAGCTCTTTAGTCTACCAGGTTTGGAGAAGTTCAGCAATTGCCCCTTCATATCCTCCATCATTATTGAGGAGCAAAAAGTATTTCATTGTCTTTGTTATAAAGATCTTTTTAAATGCGGAATGGAAATACCTGTTAAAATGCCTGTCTTGCCTCAGAATACCCAAGTTATCTGTTTCCATTTTAGAGTGAGTCTGTATCTCTGTTATTCCTTGTAGAAATAATAATTAAAAAAATCTTTCTTAATTCCTCCAGACGTTTGACTACATCACATAACTGCCAAATTACCACTCACAGCAGAGATTTCCAAAGGAGATGAAGTCAAATAGACCATGTGCACCCTCTGACACATTTTGAGGACAAACAGCACTGTTTGCATACACAGTCTGGGCTACCAGACCAGAAACTGGGGGGTTCACCATGGAAATCCTTTGTCCTTTCTAAATTCTTGGGTTTAAATTACGCTTTAGTGACAAGATGTGATAGAAAGAAGTCTGCATTAGAAGGCATGGTGAGAATGGGGGCTTGCATAGGCCATGCCTTGTCATCTTTCCATGCAACCATCCTATCTATCTCCATCCCTTTCCTGACCTGCAGCAGATCTATGTGTTGGTGTCAGGGTGCTACACAACGTCCTTTCAGGGATGATCTCGGTGAAAGAAGGAGTCCTGAGCAGTCAGACTTGGGTCTCTCTTGGTTCTCCTTGCCCAATCCTGCTTCATGGTCTTTGCATCCTGGCATCTGTGGTGCTCTTGGGGCTATAAGGAAAAGCAGAGAGGAAAGAAGGTGAATGGTGTCTGAAACTCTATTAAGGAATGAGACAGTGTTTAATATATGATACTTAAGATAACCGGAGTACAGAGGGAGGCATTGGGACACATCCTGTGCAATATGATCAATCCAAGTACACAGATGCAACACACACGTATAGAATAAGATGCTTTCCAGGGCAGCAGAATCAGCATTCACTTTGCATCCGACCTAGATTGCTAATGTGATGAAACCAAGGACCCAAATGCTGCAGAAAGGGCACAGCAACCCATGCAGTCTCAGGGTAATGCATGCTCACGTCAGCCCCATATCCGCTCCAGCGTGCGATCTGAAAGGGGTCAGACAGGTTTGGTGCATTTTCTGCGCTCAGCCAAGTCCTTTAGAAAGCAGCTGCAGAAGAGAGAAAGGAAAGGATCCAAAAAGTGACTCATGTGAGGAGGAATTACTAACTCGTTAACTCGGAGGTTCAAGAGGAGATTTTACTGGTCCTGCAGAACATGGCAACACACACCTACTAATCCAGTAGCAGTGGAAATCATCAAAAAGAGGGAAAAACCTTTTCCAGATGAACTGACTCCTACATAAAGGTGGAAATTGCATCCTTGGGAAAGCAGGAAGATGATGAGAAGGCATGGCCCATCATGGGGACCTGGTGACAGTTATCATTGACCAAGACAATCTGAGAAGGAGCAATCAGTCCTTATCTTTTGCAGCATCTGAAACTCAGATATCCAAGGGAAAAGTATGCAGCACCAGCTTGCAATAAATCAAGCTTCTCATTATGAAATAAAACCTTTTCTTTTTTCATTCTGGATAGTTTTTGCTGTACTGCAGTCCACATTCTTCAAAGTTTCGGCTCAACCCCAAAGCAATTAATCTGGATTAATTGCTGGGGTTATTGTTCTGCTGGCCGGGATTTTGGCCCAGGGCAGGTCAAATAGCCCCAAATGTCTTAGTATGAGCAACTGGTCTCAGCAATTCCTATGTCATACCGACCTTTGGGATGTCTTGGATACCCCACGGCATTTCAAGTGACTATTTTGGATGCCCTGGTTTATAAAACCAAACCTTGGCCAGTGGAAAAAAGCCAGGTCAGGCCAACCCAGGCACTGCAAATGATGGATCGAATCATTCTTCAGGCTCCAGCAGCCCCTTGAGTAGGGCTCCATTGACTGCATGAGGGAGTTTACACATCCAGCACACAAATAGACAACTTGGGATGGGCAAATAATTACAGATTTCTTCATGAGCAAACTGAATGTGTCCATAGAGGTCCCCTGATTCTACAGAAAGTTTAAGGCATGTGCATTTAAGTTGTCTGCACTCAGTAAGATTCATCCCTCCTCAAATGCAAAACCCCAGAGCCCTCGCCCTTCGGAACGTATCTGCTCTATTTTCACAAGAAGGCAAAGGAATAAAATGAGAATGAGTCATGAGGAACCTTCTTCCTGAACCAGTAACACACGGGCACAGCCAGACACCCCATTCAGCACAGTTTCTGGCATGGCAATGCCAAAATAAAAGCAGCAGAGAGCACAAGGCATTGTCAGTTATCTATGAGTTTCAGCCAGCAAAGGCTCCTGGCACTTTTGTAGCATCCTTCACTGACTCAGCAAGGGATCCTCCTGCCTCCACTCATCTCCCCAAAAATGGGAATTATTTCTTTTTGGAAACTTTTATTTTACAGGTGCTGAGAACAGCTCTCTTTCCTGCTTCGGGACATGACTATCAATATCTTTATTGTGGTAAATGTATATTTATATCTTTCCAGGTCTATGGATCCCGCTTGTATTCCTCATCCCGTATTATATCCATGCAGAAATTGTGTGCATTATTTAGGGCATACCAAATAAAAGCAGCCTAAATACCCATTTGTGGAAATATTTCTGTAAGAATCGTTGCTCTCTGCACCACATGAGTGTCCGTACGTAAAATTGCACCAGATAAAATAGAATAGTAAAACTATATTAAAAGAATATTAAAAGGATACATCTTTGTGTTAAATCAAATCTAATTCTGTATTTGGTGTCTTGCTTCAGATCTCCAAGTTGCAGTGGCCAGATCCGGGCAGGTACCTAAGACATTTCTGTTCATGGCACTGTGAGATTGCCTTTTCCAGTACCTGTTTATCTGTATTTTAGCTGCTGGAAGGGTATATTAAAGATTTTCCATCTCTTCCTACAGAGCAGTTTTCTTTGCTGCCTGAATTCAGCGAGGGGAGGGATAGAGAAGCTTGAACTACTGGGTTTTGGCTTGGTTCTGGAGTCTCTGAGCCAGGAGATGGGCTTCTCACAAGCAGGAATATTCAATATTTCTCTGGGGTTCCTGTTAAAGTTGGACATCAGCCTTCAGTCCCATATAGGAGATGGACTAGGGCTCTATCACTAAGCAGTTTTAGCAACAGTTTTACTGGGGGGTTTTATCTATCCAGTGGTTTTTTTATTGCATACAAACTTGCAGCGCTTTCGATTGTAACGTTTTTATAGCCAGCTCAAAGCTCCCTGATGTGTTTGTAATGAGCCCCATGTATGTATAATTTAGGATATGTTTAATCTCTCTGCCTCTGTAATAAAAAATTTACTGTTTTGGTTGGTTTGGGGCTTTTTCTCAAATATCGTCATTTTTGTTCTTTCGCAGACTGACCCAAGAACCCCATGTGGTTGAGTCAGACTGCTGCAGTAAGGATGGGGAGTAATTGATGCACCGAAGATGATGACCTTTGTTGGGCTGAGATTGCATCTCTCTGTTATTCCCTTTTTTACTCTTTTTCTTCTCGAAGTCCTATCCGCACGCAGTTTGTTTTTATCCAGCCGGAGATGGATGGTGCATGGATTTAATGAGGTCGCGTTTTCCCACCAGCTCCATTTGTAGCCATTTAATGTTCAGCTCTGAGTGGTAGATGGAGTTAAAGGCTATTTAAAAGTCTGTGATGCAGACAAGCACTCTGCCCAATTTTGGTTCTTTTACATATTTGTTAATGAGCATCTCCAGGGTAAAGGTGAAGCTCACGCTTCGTTTCGTAGAGAAGCCAATTGGACCTTCCTGGATTATGCTGTGGCTGCTCCAATATTCTGAGATCCTTCTCTGGAATTCTTAGCCTGTTCATACACTGCACAAGGGTAAAACTGTAATCATGGCATTGCCAACACTGTGATAATTCATATAAACGTGCAGATTTTCTGAAGCTGAAACAGACACACGGAGGGTAAGAGGACTCCTGCTACAAGAGGGTGATTCTTCCTCTACTGCTCATACAGGGGGAGACTTGGGGTCAAGTTTCATTTTGCCTGAAAACAGCCCTGAAAAGAACATTTCTATTTGGTCTCTTGCACAAGCTGCAATTCCCTTACTAAATGGAGATGTCAGGAGCCATTAGGTACCTGTCCTGGTAATTACACACACTGCCAGGGGGCAGCTCCATTTAGGTGAGTGTGGAGATGTCTGCGTTTCCAGCACGTCAACCCCTATCACTTATTCCGTAACCTTGAGGGCTTTTTACGGATGTTCTGGGAAACTACGCAGGAAAATTAATTCCACGTAGGTCTGGGGGCAAAGCCAATGCTCTGTGTGGTTCTCCCCAGCACTGAAACTCATGGATAACACACATGAAAACCTGCCTGCTTCCCTAGGAGAGCAGAACTTTGCTATTAAAACCATATCTGCCTGCAATGGGCATCTTCAACCCACTGATGGTTGCACCATGTGCCAAGGATGTCTCCTTGACTCAAATTTGCGAGCACAGACCGACCTCATCTACTATTTCACGATGCCAGAAACCAACCCCGAACCCATCTCAAAGGCAACTGCAGGGTTAGGTTTGCAGGCAGATCCTACACTCAAAATTGTAAGAGACTTCAGGATACCCATGGCAGTGGGGCTGTTTGGTAGGGTCCTCCAGTAAGGCAGGTCAAAAGACACTTCTAGACACATTTCCTTGGTCAGGAGAGCTGCAGGGTTTTGAGGAATAAGGATGCAGGAGGCTTCTGTGGAGAAACCCTCTACAAATGTTGATGTATTACACTGAGGTGTTCAGGGATGGATGCAGGGACGGTGGCCACGTGGAAATATCGTGTTTCAGCCCAGTTCTGCTTGCTGCAAGCTCCCTGGCACATCAACATATTCAGTGTGCTCACTGCAACACTCACAAGCAGTAGGAACACACAGCACTAATGTGCACATGCAGACGCATCCTAAGCACCCAGGATACACGTGCATACAGACCCATTTTGCATGGAGATAAACCTTAGTTAATAATGTCTGCGTCGACAAATCCTGCATACGATGTCTAGTGACACAGCACTCCCCATCCTCTGCATAGAATCATGAAAAAAATCACATATATGAAGCCCTCATACGTATCCTACAAGGCTGTGAAAGCAGCAACCCCTATTCCCAGGAGTCTAGAGTTTGAAGGAACCGTAAAGAAAGAGCTCTCTGCCTCATCCCTTTGGACTAAGCACTGTTGAATAAATTTTACTCTAGGTTCACTTCTGGTTACTGTTAGGTATTCCTTTTTCTCTGTCAAAACCTTTTTATTCCCTGGGAATCTCAGCACGGCTCTTCATTTATTAATAGTGCTGATTAAATTTCACAGTCACTAATGTAAATATTCTGAGAGACTTTCTCCCTTCCCACCACTTGAAAAGTGCAGGCCGCGCACTTACACACACATCTTGGGGATGAATTAAAAATGACTAAATCAGACTTGCTAGCCCAGGACACACTCATATGAGGAAGGATATGACACATGTCACATGTGTCACATGTGTCACAGGTGCTGGACTTCCCAAACACACGCAAAGTGGTGACTGACTCCCTTAGCTCCTCATCTTATCCAAGTGCAACTATTACCTGTCAGAGAGGATGCAGGAAGCTTTGGTTCTGTCTCCGTCAAACCCCTGTTGAAGTTTATACATCCCATACAAGGAGGGTGCACAGAAAGGAGGTGAAAATAAACTATTTCATTCAAAATCGCAAATTTTTGTGCTTCACATGACGGCAGCAGGGCAGGGCACAGTGAATCAGAGCTTGACACTTCCCCATCCATTGGCCTCTACTTTGCTGGCTCCAGAGTTGTTCTTGGTGTGGGAGACCTGGATAAGATTTGCCATTTCTGGACCTCCCTTGAGCTGTTCTGATTGCTAAGCCAGTGCTATCGGACTGGTCTCCGTTGGTTCCCCTCAACCAGTATTACCATTCTATTTATTTTTAACCATTTAATATTTATTTCAATTACCACCTGCAGCAAAAAGCTCTCGTATGAGTCCCCTGGGCTGCCCTGAAGTCCTCAGTGTGAATTCTGGTGGTGGATGAAACAGGAGCATTCCCGGAGCGCAGGAAAGGAAGTCCTGCCCCAGTGCACATATTCCCGTATTTATTTCATTGCATGTTATAGCCATAGTTACTCTCTTGTTGTAGCAGCTGAGCAAAAATATCTCAGTAAAACTGAGAGAAAGAAGAGGAAAGAGGGAGAAAAGTGCTTTATGTGCATACAGCCCATGGCTGAACACTGTATACACTGCACAGCATGGGTGGGATGCTGTACGATGGATAGGAATAGAGACGGAAAGCTCCCAATCCTGGGAGAGTTTTTCCTCTTGTGTTAATAGGAGCTGCTTAAGGAGAGCGCTTCCAAAGAGGGACATAAATCTTTGATGAGGATTCGTGAGTGCACGGAGCAGCGCCGGGCTTGGTGAGTTAAATGAGCAGCACGGCTGTAGGGGGGTTATTTTGTGAGCCACATCCCACTTGGTTGTAGTCCGTCCGTTTTCTCTCCTCTCCTTCACCATTAACTATTTCTGCCTGTCTCTGTTACACAGAGCGGAATTGTCTTCATTGGCATAAGAAAAACTATAAATACCAATAAATATTGACCTCAGCTTCAATATTATCTGCCAAATACTAATATTGCTTAAACAAACCAGAGCACAAACACGGTGTGTCACTTCTGCTGCTGCCACGGGGAGGTAGAGCAAGATGGAGAAAAGCTGTTATTGATTCAGCTCTGTTAGAAAGCCCTTCCCCTTCCTGCATTAAGGGCTAATTTTAGGCTGGGATGACTTGATAATGTGGTTATGTTCATCATGCAAATCGCTCCATTTCCCGCTCAAGGATGCTGGACACTGCGAGGCTCCTGCTCTGCCCATGGAGCAGAGCCGTGGTGGGCAGGAGCAGGGCTATCTCACCTTGATATCATCAGAGCTTCATCTTGTGGCCTTCTCCTTCTGTGTCCACGTCTCGGTCTATCCTGTTCTGTCCCCAGCTCCCACTTTGAGGAGCTGAAAGGAGATGTGGACTTCCCAAAGCACTACCATGCTGCAGTTCCCTACAGATGTGTCTTCAAATGACATAAGGGGTCCTCCAAAACCCCTCCACCAGTGTGAAAAATTCAAATATTGCCAACTAGCACCAAACTGTGCCTAGCAAGTCTCTTGTTTCCTATAACTGATGCATGTTCAACACGAGCACAAGGAGCCCACAACAAGGAAAGTTCTTTTCCAACCTGTTTTCAGGAGCTTCCCATTGGCTTTTGGACATCTGTTGGACCGTGCTTGGGTTGGAGGTGACTGTGCTGCCTTGGGTGGCAGAGGTTGCCCAGGCCATGGGGCCTGAAGGACATGATAGGAAGGAACAGAGGGTACCTGAGCTCTGCCCTGGAAGCAAGTTGGGATCCCCATGCAGAGCAAATACTGTGAGGCCAGAACTGATGCCGGTGAATCCACGATTAACTGGAGCAGCCAGCTCAATGCTCCGTCTGGAATCATTCTGCACAAAGGAAAGGCAAAGCAGTGCTGAAATATCACTCAATGGGAGGAGAGAACGAAGAGCAAGCTCATCCCAGCAGAGAAGAGGGCATCCAGCAAGCATTTTCCTTGCCCCAAAATGAGATTTCAGCACTAAGAACATCAGTCACTGCAGGAAAAATCACTATCTTCTCCTGGGAACAGCCAGGGAGGATGATGCTCCCGTCTCAGCCAAACCAGCACCGCACCTCAGAGACAGCAGAATTGCAGTGACTCTCGTCCATACATCTCTGCCTGACCCTGGGCTCTGATGCCAACGCAGTGAGTCACATTCTCATAAAGCCCTGACTTAAACGACAGTGCAGAGCCTTGATGCTGTCTGGTCTGGGTAGGGCGAGGCTGTTGGCACGAGCCCAGCCAGCGGCCCTGCACATATCCAGCAGAAATATTGCAGATTGCCTACGGCCAGGAAAAGGGAATTAGAGATGATGGAGGAGCCGAGACTGGGCGGGAGCCAGGAGGAAAGGATGCTGAGAGCTCCCAGCTCTCTCCCGCAGAATCCATCTCAAAAAGAATGGAAATTGTGGGGGAAGAGTCATTCTGACATGCTCATGCCAACCCTGCTCTCCTCCCCATCACTTTCCCACTCAGTTCCAGCCCTTCAGCCCCAAAGTTTGAACCCAAAGTGGGATCCACAACAAGGATCCACTGACAGACACAGTCATGTTTCTCCTGGCTCTTTCTCACAACTGAGCTGTTTTCCCCACAATGCAGTCGAAGGGAAAGGCAGGACTGACGGAGAAGTGGTTCCACTGCTCGTCCTGCCCTCCAGCACAAAATGAGGGGATTTGATCCCTCATCACTGCACATTCCCACATTTGGATTCCTGTCCAGCCTGAAGTTTCCTCTGAATTCCCATGCTTTCATGTGGCTTCCTTCCAGGACTGAGCATAAACCCCAAAGTCAAGTTTTAAAAGCGCCATCCTACTCTGCTCCCACTTTTCCCAGTTGAAACAAGTTTTGTCCCTACACATATATTTTTTTGCACAGTTTTAGCCCATTCCACCCAGTTGCAGCCTCAGCCAGGCCTGGCGTTGTTTCCAAGTCTAACCAGATTACGTTCATATTTCAGGAAATGGTACCAAATGCTTCAAGAACATTCACTGTTTCATCTTCATCCACTAATCAGCCAGACCCCCAAACCTTCACCCTGCTCTGCAATTCCTTCTCCTACAGATAGTTCCATTGAACAGCTAAGTTTGCAGTTTGATCGAGGGATGCTTAATTATCATTACTGACAGAGCATCATATGCTCCTAATTTGTGGAAATTACTTCAGAAGCAAGCATCTTCTTCGAGGGTGAAACAAATCTGCTATTCCAGCTCTTAAAACATGGTAAAGAAGAACATCTTAATGTAGAATATCTATAATTTGAGTCACCCTTTCATTAATATTTTCTCCAATTTCAAATGGGGTCAGTAATTTCGGATGTCAGCTTGCAGGTGCCATGCACAAGGAAGCAACTTCACGTAGCTGTTCCTTGTGGGAATTAGGATGATCAAACTGTCTACAAATCTATCCCAGTCGGTCTAAATTTGTACCTCTGGGGAGAGGCCATTTGGGAATGCAGATCTGTGTGTCCAGACGAGCCGGGATAACATGTGCCTTTCTCCTGAACACCCATTAATTCGGATTTTTCGAACAAATGGCTGGCTGAGCACAGGCTGTGCCAGTAGGGGAGAGCTTAGAGTGTACGAGGAAGTGGGCAGTAGATGGAAGAAATCAAGATTGCAGCTTGGTTAAGATGTGAATCAGCGCAAATGCCATCACAGGTTGAGCTGCAAAGCACAGATCATTCTGTGGCTTTGATGTTGTAACTTCAGGGAACATATCCCAAAGCCTATGACATTCCTGCCATCTTTCAGAAAATGCCCATAGTTTTCTCTACAAGGGAAAATGTAAAAAAACAACCTTTCCTGGCTCATCTCTCTCTATTTCCAAAAGTAGATATTAAGGAAAGAGTGGGAGAATGGGGAAGGCTTCCTTGGGACACTTACCCACCCGCCAGTGATCTGTGGCTCAGGGATTTCCTGAGATGGTATCTTCACGTTTAATGGCCCTTGATGGATTTTTCATCCATTCATTTGTCCAGCTGCTGCTGGAACCCATGCAGACTCCTAGCCTCCACAGTATCCTCATATAACCCTCCTGCTAACTCAAGTATTTCCTTCTGGCTGTTTACGGAATAAAAAGGGGGGGAAAAAAAAGGAAACCAAACAAATATGATATGATCAGAATCTCTTTAGGTACTCTTGTGCAAGCAGGAATGCTCCCATTGGTGTTGCTGCTGCTATTACACATGCAGAGCCAGGAGATGCTATCAGGATGGTACCCTGGGGATGCTGGCGATACATGGAAAGCCGGGCATGGAAAAGGAAGGTTGTTCCAGGCCAAATCCAGCTCTTGGCTGTCCCCATATCTCCATCACCGGGATAGAGATGCCCAAGGTGAGTGAAGGCTCTCGGGAACTGCCTACCTGATGCTGCACACCTGAGCAGAACCTGCCGTCCTACACTCCACTGCTCTGCTCTCTTTAGACACGCTGGAGTGCTGCTCCGCTGCGGCTCCGGCCTCCAGGCTGAAAGCAAAACGGATGCATAAGCGATGCCAGCCTGAGCAGAGGACACACCAAGAAATCCCGCTGCTTTATCAGCCGGAGAAATGCAAAGCAATTGCAAAAATACTTCGTTCCGCATATCCCCAGCCTTGGTTACGTGCTGCTAGAGAGATCCCTTGGAGGTGATTTCCCGGGATTTCAGCAATGCAGCGCGTGATTGATGCCCCGAGGGGTGGTGCTTCCCCCCACTGCTCATCCACTCCATCCTACTCAGATCTCCCTATTCAGGTTCCTCCCTTGGTCTCTTTATTACGGATTCACACACATCCCTGGAGCTCTTTGTAGCACTCCAGACTCCTCTGCTGGACATACCAGAGCCCTGGGAGCATTTCTCCAGGGTTGTATCCCCTAGTGAAGCATGGTCAGGCTTTTCCATGATTCCTGCAGCCACTTCTCCTCCCACAGCAGCAAGGAGGCTGCTGCTGTAGCATAGCAGAGGCCACCAAGGGCTTATGCCTGCCCTGGGGAGAAGGATTCATCCCTTTTCCTAGTACTTTTCTATGCGTTCTGCATCTTCCAGTTTTACAACTTCCCTGGCTCTGTATTTATATCAGAGCAGCATGCAGGCAGGGAGCAGCGAACAGACCTATTAGGGAGGGCCAGGCTGCTATAAATAGCCCCATCAGTAATTAGCTGCAGAATTATTCGTTAAATAGCAAAGCATGCAAACAGGGACCGGAGCCACTAGGACTGGGACAAGCAAGCCACGCTGCATGGCCCACAGGCCACGAGTGCCACCAGGGAGCAGCAACAAGCCTCGTGTCCCCTGATGGTCCCCAAGGGGTGCAGAAAGCTAAAGCCAATGTCAATGTCTACAGCTAGACACATGTCTCTGTGTGGATGTGAAATCAGGTCCATTTCACCACCATTTCCATACGTTTGTGGGCTGGTGCCAGCATCTTTGCATCCACCTCTCCATTCCCAGTTGCAAATAAAGTCCTATAATCCAGCCCAGCGCAAGCTGCTGCTCACGCAGGACGAGGGGTTGCAATTCCAGGGGTTGCACGTGATGTTTTTCACCTTCTTCACACTCCCCGTGCCTGCAGTCTGCAGCAAGGTGGTGGGTTGAGGACATCTGCTCATCCTCCAGCTCCCCAGGTTACACTGTCCACTTGTGCCACCTCTAAGCAGGCCGAGGGCAGGAGTTTGGCTCTGCCAAGGGTGCTGCATTCGCTTTGCTGGACTGTAGATGTACCCACGTCTGCCAACACGTTGGCAGCAGAACTGGGCGCTTTTGTGACTCAGGCTCCTCTCTAGAAGGGACATGGCCCTGATCCCACGCAGGCCATATGTGTCCAACTCAAAGACCTCCTGGCTCCATTGGTTTTGTTAATTTTTTGCTCCTCCACCTGCTCAGTGCGTAGCTCCACCACGTATCCTCCTTGCACGGACACCGGCTCAGATATCATCACCTGAGAGGGGACACAAATGTTAGTGTCTTGCTCATTATGCCCATTTTATTAGTGCAATTATGGTCTTTAAGAAAAGCCAGGATGTGTGCAATACGTTTCAGGCAAACAAGCAGGATTTACTCCCTGGAGATGCATCTAGCAGGTGTGAAGCCCAGCATGGAGGCTCCCTGCCAGCCCACCCACCCCTCAGCCCTGCGCTCTGGTTTCCATCCGCCTGTTCCAGCCACCCCCTGCTCCTGTGCTCCTTGTTCTGGCCCTTGTGCTCGCCCGGAGCACCAGATTGCACTGCCCCCCCGCCTCCCGCTGCTCCCAGGCTGCTTCTCCCCTGGGAAACCCAGTGAGGAGACGACATCCCAGCCTGGCAGAGCCTGGAAGGGCCATGGTGTGTTTGATGCCACCCTGATGCCACCCTGGGCTTTGCAACGGGAGGCTCTGGGACGCTGAGCAAACCCACAGGTCTCCTCCATGAGAACCAGGAGGAAACCAACCTTGTCCCCCGTGGAAACATCCCTTTATTCAGGAAGCTTCAGCGGAGAATGAAGTCATCCAGGATTTGTCATCAGAACCTCCCTTAAGGCTTCAGTTTTTCAAAGTCACCTCACATACTGCTTAGCAATGCAAACAGAGGAACATCAAAAGACTGATGAAATAAAAAAAAAACCAAATTTTCCAAAAAAATATTCCAAAATATGCCTAGAGCTTCAAAATGCCTGGGGCTTCGAAAATGGCAAGTATCTCCTTTGTCTGCAAGAGTAAGCAGACCAGCAACTGCGGATGAGCTTCTGTGCAACATGCATCGCCATTCCATGTTCCATGCATTGCCACTCCATGGTTCCATAAGGAACCATATGTTCCTTGGTTCAGTAATGCTGGACTGCAATGCTCCCTGCATGGATAACAGCCAGAAACAATTCCAGGTTGTGAAGGACCCTATCTGTGGCCCTTTGCAAGGAGATCGAATTGGTTTGGGGTATTTCCTGAGTCCCTCAGAGAGAGGTTTTTTCTTTTAGTTATTTTTTCTTTAAACCCCTTGCATTTTATCAGATAAGGTTAATGAACCATTTAATCGTCACAGTCCTCGTTTCTCTAACCTCCGGATCAATGATCACATCAGTCTTTTAATATGCTGGCCTTCCTCTGCAGATACTGATTTTTTGTGTGTGCAATTGATAGAGGAAGGAGCTAAACTAATGATCAGGCCCAGGTGTGTTAACTCATAGCAAGGCAAACCAAGACTCCAAGGTTTGCAGATGGGCTCAGAGGGCTGCGGGCTCAGATAGGGATCCATGGAATATTCCTTTCTGTCAACAACACGTGCCAAGACCAGCAGGTTATGGAAAGATGCAACAAATAGAGCATTTGCCAGTGTCTGCATTAGGTTTGGTAGATACTTCTCTGTGTGCTTCAAAGAGCGACCACATTGCATGAACAGCTCAGTCATTTGTACCACTCTAGCCTGGATGGTAGGGTCAGGAAGATATTACACCAGTAAGGGATTTCATGGGAAATAAACACTTAAAAGTGACCTTCCATGGGCTTCTCACAAGACCAGGAGAGAAGGGAGCAAGGAAAAACCCAGATGTGTTCCTAATGGAAGGAAAAGTCAGTTTATGCACTGCTGAGAGCGTCTAAGCACCACCTAGTTAAGGACTGACCTTAGAATAACCAACTTGGGTGATGGGAGTGAAGGTTTTGCAAACTGCTTCGCTCAGCAGAGCCCTTGGCCTCCACTCAGGTGTGAACGAGGGAGCTCAACAAGGTGTAGGCAGCATTGAAACGCTGCCAGGCTTGTCAGCAACTGAGTGATTGTCAGCAATGGAGTGTTGGCACCTCGGTCCTGCTCCAAAAGGCACCAGAGCAGCAACCTTAAGGGCTGATATTCCCCTAAGAATAACACATGGCACCAAGAGCTACTTACCTTGACGCTGGCTGGAGTTGGCCAGAAGACGCTGCTGACCCATGGCTCTAGGAGCAGCTCTCGTTTTACCCATGTTTGGTAATCTTGGCCAGCAACATTTGCAATCTGATTTTGGTATTTTACTTGCTGTTGTCCTGCAGCCATCTATAAGCACAGAAGCCAAGTAGAGCTAATCCACACAGACCCTTCAGTAGCTTTAATGCCCCTTTAATGCCCCTTTCAGTCCATTAGGATTCCCTGGAAAAGTGTCACAGAAGATAACATTTAACTCCCAAATCACTGTCTTCTCATCACAGAAGTGATCGGCTCTTTAGCACTCTGACCAGGAATTTCTCAGCCTTCCAGCTGTGACAGGAACCACTTCATTCTCTTCATTCTGAATTTTCCAGGGTCATCGTCATTGCAAATCCCCTGTTCTTAAGGCACATTGATTCCCTATCATGTCAGGAGCTCATATCTTTACTGTGACTTAATTCCTCTCATATGCTGCCTTTCTTAGGCCATCAATTCCAGCTTCCTTATCTCTCTTCCTAAGTGTTTTGGGGACTCCCTTACGTTTTTGTCACCACCCATTCTAATGCCCCCGTTGTCCCTTCTGCCCCATTGCTCTGCATTAGCCCTCCGTGCAGCTTGCTAAAGAGCTCCTCTCTGCTTGCGTGAAAGGTTTTAAGGCTCTGAGAGGGGCTCATCCATCAGCCGGAAATTTGGCAGCTTTCCTGGGACTGTCAGTTCCTAAGAACAAACAGCTGCAAAGGCTCCAGCCTCTTCCCGGCATCGGGGAGGAGCGCACATGGCTACAGCCCATTGCGGAGAAACAGCCAAGCACCAGAATTGCCGCCCTCGGGCCGCCAAAGCAGAGCTTACGGGGTATCTCCGGGCTCATCCTGCTTGTCCCTTTGGCGTGGAGATGGCAGTGCTTTCCAGACGGCATCTCTCATGCTGTGTTCCGATCCCAAGCAGAGCGAAGGGCTCCCTGCAGGCACAGACAAGGACTTGTCCTTAGAGGACACGGATATTTGCAGCCACAGACACGACAAAAGCCCATGCCAAGCTCAGTGCACCCCCACGTCCACAACACAGCCCTGTGAATTTGTCATCCGTCCCCTCCGCATGGATGAGGCTGCCTAGGAAGCCAGTCTGCACACTCCTCCCGTGAGCCCCTAGCTCTGAACACACCTACTCTGCTCCATGAACAAGGCACCATTCCCACACCTGGCACCAAGCCCTTCCCCAGCCCAGCTGCACCGCTTGTCCAGCCAGGATGTCTTTTTATACCAGGAAATTAAATGCATCTAAGACTCTTCTCCAGCACTAATGTCAGCTGGCATCACCTGACCCCCATCTATGCAATCAAACTCTCTTCAGACTTTGTGTGTTGCACAGTGTGTTCAACACACAGAAGCTCCTGAGCAGTCCCTGCCCATCCAAACCTTCCACTGTGTTCATCCAGGAATGGTTTGGGAGAGCATTTTTTGGCCTGAACCAAAACCCTGCAGGAAAAAATGCTAAAAATGTAGCTGTGGACCACGCAGTGGCCTTGACACTGCTTAATTTATAGAAACAGACAAATCCAAAGGTGCAAGGAGGCAATAAAGTGTTTTCTGAGAGGGTGGAAGTGAGAACGCTGTCCTGGGGAGTCTCAGCAATGCCTCCTGCAGCATAACTTGGCAAAGCGGGGGGATCGCACATCCCCAGGGCCAGGGGATGCTCTAAATATGTCACAGAATGGTGGCTTGGTGAGGTGGCAGTCGGAAGGTTGTGTTTACTGCATTGCAAAGCAAAAGTTGTAGTCCCCAAATTTTCAGCGTGCTCTCCTGAGGGAGGAGCTGTGCTTTTATATATTCCACATTGGCAAGACAATTTGCTGCGTCCTGAAGGAGCGTGCCAAGCCACAGGGATGAGATGTCCAAGGAGGCAAGGAAATGGAGTGTCCAAGGAGACACCGTTGAGGTATCCCTAGGGAGCACTTACACAGTGTGTGTGTTTTTGATGGGGCGTTGGGTAGATTGCGCCGTGTGGGAGAAGTTCTGCTGAGCTAAATACCTCGACAAAGTTGTTCCTACCTGAACTAGGAGCATAAGGTCCTCCAGCAGGGCTGATTTCACTTCTCTTCCCTCTTTTACATTCTCACACATTCTCTTTTGACTCCTACCCTGCAAGGAAGGCAGGGCCATCCGCACGCTGATTCTCCCAGCAGCAATTTGGCCACAATATTTTGCAAATCCCTAAAGCACAAATGAGCGGAGACAAACCAGAGGCCAGATATCGGCTCCGGCCTTTCAGGAAAAGTTACAGTCCACCAATTCCCAGAGGCAGCTCTGACATTTCATGGGGAAGATCTATGTTTTAGAGCCCCTTGCTTCTCCCCCAGCTCCTGTTCTGCCTGCCAGGACAATCGTTTTCTTCTTTTTTTTGCATTCAAGAAGTCATATTTAACAGCTCTGGGATTATTCAGAGCTTACATAACTCTTCACGCAGCAGAAAACTGTGCAGCCTCTTCACTCCCCTCCACCAAGCACCGCAGGGCTTCATGCTCCAAACACGAGGGGAGGCAATCAGGTTGGCCAGGCATGCTGATAAATCCCTGCTGGCAGTTCCCAAACATTTTGTTGTCCTTTAGGTGCTTGGATAGATCTTCCAGGGCAGAAAGGTGACCAGTTTGTAGTTCTCCGGCTCCTCTTTCCCAATCCTGGAAGATGGATCTGGGAGCGCAGTTGGGACACTGCACACACAGTGGACATGGAGGAGAGTCCTTCAACTCAAAGCTTATGAGATCCAAAATCACATCTGAAACTCCCTCTCCTTCCCTCCTTGCATCAACAATTGGGAGCAGCTTTCGTCTTTCTTCCTGGGACCTTCAGGTCTCCATTTAGGAAACAGCAGTGTATTCCAGCAGGCCATGTGTTACCCATAATATGCTGCGCTGTGAAACATCCTCACAGTCTAATCTTCTCCAAGACTTTATCCACGTGGACACGAGGGCTCCAAAAGCAGACGGGCTCGGCAAAGGCAGCAGAAGGTGCTGCAGCATCTGCAGCAGGAGAGCGTGCTGATAGCAGCAGGACGCAGACGCTGTTGTATATAGGACAGGGAGAAGCGTCCCTGCATCCTAAGGAGATTCCGCAGAGTTCGAGGCACCTCAGAAAATTGGAGATAACTGAAATAATTGAGGAAATAAACTTTCTGCAAGTAGGCAAGGGAAAGTTAAATAACTCCTTTTTATTTCTATTCCATCTGACCTGTCTCTTTGAGACATCTCTGCTAAGTATTTTAGCTCATATTACAATAAAACCGGGCTTGTTTGACTTTAAAACCCTCTTGGTTTCTTTGGAAAGCCGGTTGTAAGAGAAGATCAAGACAAATCACCGCAGAGCTCCGGCCAGCTCTGCCTTCATATCTATTTGTACCAGAGCAATACAGCTGTCGAATAAGAGGTGCCCAGAGCAAGCTGAAACGCTTTTCAGTTGCCACTGACTGGAAAAGAAAGCAAGATGTTACATCCAGCACCCACGGAGATGCCTCTGCATGCACATCCCCACGCAGGCGGCTTAACCTGGGGCTGAATTCACCGTTCCAGCTGCATGTCAGATGCTCTGGGTAGGCTCCAGTGCCCAAACACGGGCACCTGGTGCCACTGGAGATGCCTTGAGGAATTTAAGACACATACCTGGTGCACAGAACCAAAGATCTTGTCTTCCAGCTCCACACTGCTGCCTAAGGTGGCAGGATCAGGATCCAGCATTTGAGAAAGTCAGGATGGGACTTCAGGCTGTTTGCCATGGGATGACAGCAGTAAACGCTTGTGTTTGGCCAAGCCACACTCCTCATCTTCACACTTTTAGTAGAAATTGCCTCATTTAAGAAGATCCTTTCCTGGAATTACAATATTGTGTTTTTCTACCTCAACCCACTGTCTCAAGCCCAAACCACCCTGTGTCCCTACAGTCCTTACTTACCTGTCCAGAGCGAGGATTCCCCCTGCTATGAAGCATTCAGGGCTCAATGCCATTTTCTACGGAATGAATGAAACAGTTAACAAGCAACAGGCTAAGAATGAATATTTCATCACGTAATTCTAGCAGGAATTTTCCTGGAATTTGTGGTTGGCCTAAAGATGAAGCATCGTCAGTAAAAAGGGGAATGGGGTTACTGCACAGGCTGACCTTAAGGTCTGGAGTAACATCACCCCGTGTAATTTAGTAGAGGAAACAAATACTCACATATTTAGACATTATTCCCAAGGATTTCTGCTTTAAAATGGTAGCCCATCAGCTGAAACGACAGAACGTGGTTTGTTCAGTGCAAAAAAAACGAAGGCTAAAGAGAGACAGAAATGCTTGGTATAAAAACGTCAGGGAAATAAACACCATAGAGGGAGAAGACCTACTTAATCCAAAGCACAAATTGGCACAAGAATAAATAAATATAAATTCGCCATGAACATAGGCAGAAAATTAATAAGATTCTAACCACCAGAGAAGTAATGGTCTGAAACAACCTTTAGACAAGCAAGGAACCATACTGATCTCAGGATGGCTTTTGAACCATTTATAGTTCACAAGAGGACAAGGACAGTATTGGGCAATGTGTTTAATGTCTTAAAAATCTGTATATTCAAACACAAGAAACAGTAAACAGGAGGAGCACGAATTCTTCATACAAAGCAAAATTTGGATTTAATTGGCATAACAGGGGCTTGTTGGGATAAACTCATGTCTGGAATATTAATATCCAACTGTATAGCTTGTTCAGGAAGGGCAAGCAAGGAGAGAAAGGAGGATATCAAGAGATAGGTACATTCAGTGCGTTTAAGACTACAGAAGGGAAAAATCTCTGAATTAGAATCATAGGAGGAAAAGTGAGTGCTGTTATAGTGGAGATACACAGACACTGAGCTAGCAAAAGCAAGCAGACAAGCCATTTTTGTAAGTGGTTTGCAAAATCAACTTAAAAATAGTATTTGTTGAGAGCAAGGGATTTGATCCACTCAGACTTGCTTGCCAGGGATACTGTAAATCACAGCTTGCAAATTTTCTGACTGCTTTGGTAGATCAGTTCTTATCCAGAAGGTAAAACAGACAAGCAAAACCTTAAAGCTGAAGTTCTTCTAGGTCTTATTCAGGCCAAAAAGGAGGAACAAGACAAGCTCAGCTGCTTGCGTAAACTCATAAAATTGATGAGGAAACCCCCTTAGAAAGTAAATCTACGCAGTTATTAAAAAGAACCTGTGGTTATGCAGAGAAACAACAGCAACTAATGAAAACTAAAGCAGAATACAGAGCGGAAATTTAGTAAAAGACAATGTGTTCAAAATGTCAGACTTTGTTTTGACTTCAAACATAGGGGAAAGGTGAAAAGAAATTAAAAATACATCAGGGTACTCAGGATAGAGAGTGAGGAACAGCACAAGGAATCAAAGAAAAAATCAGAGGCTCCAAATGAGATGCAACCCTCAGGGCACTTGAGAGTTGCCAACAACCACCCTGTGAAACCCTGGTAGTAAAAGGAAGGGGAAGGCAAGGAAGAAATTGCTCTACTGTGCAGAAATCCTATGGAGAGGTGACAGTTGGAAGCACAAGACTCCAGTGTTTACTAAAAAGGGAGTTACTGCAGATAACCCCAGTGACAATGGTGTAAAATCTTAAATTACAGGGGAAAAAGCAGATTAGAAAGTGCTTAGATGAGCTGAATTATTTTATTGTTGGATCTTGATGACTTTCATCATGGTGGGGCCTCTGGTCTTGCAGACCCAGAGCATTCAGCAGTTGTCTCATGAAGGCATCTAAACTACGTGGGGTTTTTTGTGACCTAAAAATAGGCAGAAACAAAGTTCTTCTTTGAAAAGAGGACGAGGAAGAACTAGGGAAGTGTAAAACGATCTTTTAAAATAGCATTTCTAGAAAATCACTGACAAAAATGTTTCATCCATTTTTGTAAGCACCTACAAGAAAAGAGAGGAGGAGCAATTGATAGATATTTTCAAAGGGAAAATTGTGCCACAACAAGTTTCCTTTTACACCAGAGCAATGTCTTAAGGAAGATGCCTTATCCAGCGATTTTCATGAAGCTTGTGACCCCATCTTGCATGACATTCCCATAAATGAGATAGAAAAAAATCATTTAAGTTAATCCTCTCTCAAATGAGTGCCAAACTGGCTGGAAAAATCTACTTCGAAGATATAGGTCAAAATGGGAAAATGTATCAAAGGAGAATCTGGCCTCGGTCTAGCGTTAGGCAGTGTTTTCATACATGACTTTCACAAGAACATAAATGCCTTATTAAATCTGCAGCTGGACCAACCTAGGAACCCACAATTATAATTCAAAATAACCTTGACAAATTGGGAGAAATGGTCTGGAAAAAAAAATCGGCAGCAATTCAGGAAGGACACACGCAAGATTTTGTGCCTATGTAAAAACAGCTTCTTTCAGAAATACAGATGAGGGAAGAAATGGCTTGATAACAGTGTTGAAATAATGCAAACCATGGAGGGCACCATCGCATGTACCACACTATTGCAAAAACAAGCAGCATCATGATGTAGTGCATAAATTGTTTGCAAAAGAAGGGTCTGTCTTCATCTTTTCCATATCTTGAGGGCTGTAGACAGCAAGATTTCCTATGAGGTTCCCTTTTCCAAGTGGAACAAGCGCAGAT
Source organism: Crypturellus tataupa (assembly GCA_034781795.1). Lineage (NCBI taxonomy): Eukaryota > Metazoa > Chordata > Aves > Tinamiformes > Tinamidae > Crypturellus > Crypturellus tataupa. The sequence continues at coordinate 167,597 of JAWLRI010000410.1, forward strand.
CTTGCAGCATCTCCTCCTGTGTCACATCCTCTAGCCACCAACCATCCTGGTGGCCTCCCCTGTGCTCATTCCAGGATGTCCACATCTATGGAGAGCCCCAAATTGGACATGATATTCTGGACGGAGACTTACAAGCAGCAGGTAAGAGGGGACATTACCTCCTTCTTTCTCTATTTTCCTCCAGCATCCTTTTTTCAGGGATTTTTTTTATCTGGTACTAGCAATTTTCCTTGGAATAATCCTTTGACTGCAGCTACTTATTTTTTAATGGCACTCTGATGGGCTGAGCAAAGATGTGTTGCATTAACATGTAAATATCCAGAGTATTAATTGCAGCTACAAGCTGGAGTCTTGGCATTTCGTAAAGATGCTTTCTCCCACCAGGATGACAAAGTGTGTTTGTTTCTCTATAATTACAAGCCGAGTACACCTCCACACTTCACACTTCAGCTCTGCCTGTCTATTTATTGCAGTTTTGGCAAATTCGTATGTCACTAAATGGGACCCTCTTGTTGGGTTGCCTGGGGTGGTTTTTTTTTGCTCAAATTTGTCTATTTTGCTGTTTTGAAGATTTAGGCTTTTTCTTTTTTAAAGCTGTCTCATGTTTTTGGTCTAATATTTGTGTCCCTTCTTGCTGCAGCCCTCCATCATTTACCTGCTGAAGGATCTCTTAGAGATCCCAAATTAAGAGGCCTCCTAATCATCAAAGCTGCAACATATTTCAAGGCAAGACTTTCCTCCACTTCTTGCAACTCCGCAGAGAAAAAAGAGACTCCTCCATCTTAAAGATCGTGAGACAGAACTACCAAAAACAGACAGGGGAAAGTGCAGGATGGGAAGTTTGGGATGCAGCTCAAGCATCACCACCCCCAGCACCCTGACATTCATGTCTATGTACCATATTTAGCCCTGCAGTATCCACGCGCTGACACATTTTCTCCACCCTTTGAGGTGTATAAACCATGAAATATTACAAACAAAAGCGGCTTTTGGCCCTGGAGAGGGGGAATCATGAGTATTTATGGCTGAGTTTATAAACAAATCTCGGTGGCTAGAGAGCAGCTACGTGACACCGAACGGCAGACAGCGTGGGACGAGCTCGCACCAAGCAGCTCACAAGAGCCTTGCAGAGAGGCTGCAGGTGACTGATGTGTGTGGAGGTGAAAGGCCACATAGGTGTGGACTATATTTTCCATTTTGCAGGGAAAAAAATCAAAAATAAAAAGCCTTTTTCCCTGGCCAAATGCAAGTCCAAGGCAGCGGCAGGGCTGGAGGTCTGGCTCAGGGTGCAGAAAGGAGTGGGTGGCTCCAGCTGCTGGATCCCACCCTAATTACAAGTTTAAATGGTCTTAATTTTTTTAATCAAGCAGCCAGCGCTTACCAGTGTATTTAAAGCCACTCTGCGGCAACTCAGCACCTATTGCTGGATATTGGTTCTGGCAAATTCTCCCCAGAGCAAACACGAGCATTAGCAGCACATCTGATTAGGATTCACTTTCTTAAAAGTCCTTGTCTCCTAGCAGATCTCCTTGCAGTGGTTTTTCTCCTGCATTGTTAGTGTTGGGGTTCTGGACCAAGAAGGACAAAAAACCCTAAGCAAAAACCAGCCTTAAGAGTTGGGCGCTCTCTTTACTGCTTAGGATGCAGCCCAAGAAAGCTGAAGATGCCACAAGGCTTCACAGTCCTGTTTAGTTTTGACTATCCTAAATAATAGTGCACCAATGAAAAATACTGCCACTCACAACTTAACTCCTTTTATTGCAAATACGCTGAGCAATGCCTGCTCCAACACAGATCTCCACATAACTCTGCACCTAATTCCCCTTCACAGTGAAAACTAGAATTCTCATTTTAGCCTTTGCTCCCTATCCTTTAAAATGTTATTAGACCCTGCAAGGGCTTTTTCCTTAAATCATGACAGCTAAATTTTGTGTTTAAAGCCATTCTAGAAGACTTTGCCCCCTACTTTTTGTAAATCCAAATAACCACCATCACCTGGTCCCCATTAATATCTTCTAGGACGTTGGAGAAGCATGTGTGCTAAAGCCCCTGTCAAAACCACCACTGCCCACACCCTAATGATGTGATGTTTTCTGGCCAGCTATTCCTATCTGCCTTATATATGAGTTCAGGCAGCTGGAACTGCTCTGATGAGTCTTTCTGCAAGCTTCTAAATCCATCTGCTCCTGAAACTCCGTGCTTGCCTTCATATCAGAGCCTCCAGAGTTGGTATTTAACACTCGTTAGCTTTTCTTGATTCCATTTTTATGTAAATACACATTTATCATGTTTGCTGAGGAGAAAGTATGCATGGTTCCAAATTCTCCAGTGTTGCCTAATGCTTTTGTGTACAGTATTTAAATGCTGTGACCCTTTGTCAGAAAGACAAAGGGGATTTTGACGTGGGTCTAAAGCCAATTATTTTATTTACTGAATAAACTGAAGTGCAGCGCGTTGGTTAAACTTGCCCTTTGTGATGCTCTAATTCCTTGTTGATAGAAATCTGCTGGGAGTCGAGACTGGGCTCTGACAGTGTCACCTGCACTGTCACCATCTCCAGGGAGTCTCTTCAGATCAAATCTCAGGCCAGAGGAGACAACTAAGAAAAGCTGAAAGATCATTCTAAAACATAAACTTTTTCCCTCTACTGACTTTACTGGGAGTCTTACGGACCAGCTGAGATGAAGTCACGGGTGGTGGATGTCTAGAGATAGAAATGACTAGAGATTAATTCCTTCAGGAGATTCCCAATGCAAAACCATCCCCAGAAGTACCATCTTGGAGACTAAAATTGCCCAAGCTCTGTAGATAGGAGCCAAAATCTGTCCTGTCTCATCCAGGATTTTATACTGGGCTATCATAGGGTTATGGATCAGAAGACCTCTGTCGCTTCTGTCATAAAACAAAATTCTCACCCAAATGTACTCTAAATCTTCCCAGGTAGGAAGCTCTGTGTGCCTAATAACATCTTTGCTGTGGATACCTGGTTGAGTGGGTCTTTTCCTGAGCCAGGCCTGGACTTAAAACTTGGCCAAAAGCCATGACGTGGGACAAGTCACCGTTGACGCTGTCCCCTGCTCCACATTGCAGGCAAGGACATGTGTTTCAGAGCAGACTTCTCGCTGAACAGCTCTCTGCCTTGTGCCCAGGCCAGGCACAGCTCTCATAAACTATCTGGAGCCTCAGCCGTGTTCCCCAGAGATCTCTCCTGGCTTGATTCAATTTAATATTTTTATTAATATCCTGTATTAAAAAAAATACAGGTTTTCCTTGTTTAATTTGCAAATGGCATCAAATTGCGATGAACAGCAAATTCACCAGCAGACAAGACTTGGAATCAAAATGAGCTCGACGATTCCCTCGAAGTTTTTTTTTTTTAAATGTGTGTCGGGATTTCAGAGCTCCCACCTCCCTGTGTTCCTGGTCTTGTTTGGGAGAAGGATCTTTCCTTGCTGCTGCTGCTTCCCTTCAGTGCAAAGCATCCTACAGAAGTGGGTATGCGGAGCAGGAATTTTTCATCGGCACGATGCAACATCTCACAAATTTCCTAGGTGATTGTGTCCATGAAAGACACCCCAGGATATTAGGATGTGCCTCAAATATTAGTCATGCACAGCGCAGACCAGCTGCTTGGGGTCCTACCCCTGTTGGCAGAGAGATCCGTGGAGATCTCAGTGGATAGTGGTGGACTGTAATTCCGCTAAGTAAATGCAGGTGTATCTTTAAATAGGAGATTAATCACACTCTAGCCTCAGTTCACACTACTGATTAGGCAGCAAGAAGCAGTGGGACTGTAAGAGAAATTTTGTTTCCTGCTCATTCTAGGAAAAGCTGCATATTATCATCAGAGGAGATTGTAGTGGCAATGAAATCCCAGTCCAGGAACTGTGTCCCTGAAAGATACACTTATGTATTTAAGAGTGTGCTAAAATGAATGTTATTCATCTGCCAACAGGTGCTAGGGAGACTCATCTGCTCCTCTCCTGGTCCTCTCAGGGTGCATCCAGTGGTGGAAGGGTAGATTTAGTGAGGATATATCAGGCTTGGAAGGTATTTGTCAGTGTTAGCTTCTCAGGTCAGCCTAAGTGCCTGTGTCTGAGAGTTAATTTGTGAATAGGAGGTTTATAAATCAGACAGAGTTCATCAACACACACACACTTCGCACTGGGAATTCCCCAAGGACTATACAGGTGCAATCTGGATCACTAATAGGCTTTGAGCATGGGGTCTATTACCTATTTCTGGAGGGGAGGGAAGAATAAAATCTCAATTTCCAGTTAGTCACAGAGATTTGATCAACACATTTGTGTTAATGATGCGTATAGTGCAAATTGCACAAAATCTAAAGAGACACAAAGAGGAAAATATCAGCGACTGTGGGTGCCAGAGCCCCTATTCCTCACAGTTCCTCAGTGCTGCTTTTAAGGAAAAAAGAGGCTTTTCTTGGTTCTTTGTGCAGCACCCAGCACAACAAAGCCCCAAAATATAATTGGGGTTCACTGGTGCTGCTGCTATACAGATAATAAAAAGTTATAAGCAAGACGGAGAACTGTAGCATATCCTTACCTGGCAGGATCAGACTTTGCACACTGTGCTTGCAAGCACACATATTGTGTGCCGTGATTAGTGTCGTTTCAGCAGGGTAATTTTTCACACATGTCTGCAACAAAACAACGGTGCAGTTAATATAAACAGGCCTGCATAAGTGCTAGCGTCAGCAGTTCAACCGCAGCACCTTGACTCTGCCACCACAGGTTGCAAAATGAGTCTTCATCACAAATGTGCTTAGTAGGTCCCACTGCCCTCCCAGACCTTATCCATTAGCCAGCACCCGCTCTCATCCCTTACCCAAAAATATGAGTCCTCCCTCCCTGATCTTTCAGCTACAAAATTTCCACATTTTTCTCCTCTACCATGCGGCAGTTCTCGTCTGGGTCCTATTGTGTTTGCAATCCAGATGCCCAGACTTACAGCCACTTGTTTCCTTCCATCTACCCCCTCCATGGATTATCTTGTGCAAAATGAAGGTGTCTCCCCTCTCCCTCACAATGTTAGAACAGAAGAGTGGCCACATCTGCCTGAAAAGGCATCAAATCTGCAACAAATGAGGCCTTTGCTCTACTTGGGCACAAATTGGTCTAAAAATTGTGTTTTGCCATCACACCTGCTTTAAGGATTTGTTTCTCAGTCTAGGAATTAAGCACAGATTTTTGAAAGGGCCTCCTAACTCTATCTGAAGTGCTCTTCACACCATGTTCCAAATCAGGAACAGCCAATGTCTTGCAAAATCTGAGTTTTAACTGCCCTTTCATCGTATGGTGGAGCCCTTCCCCGCAATCCCACCCACTGAGGTTGTCTACAACTGCTTGTCTCGAGCACGACAGCTGCCAGCTCCCTTCCTGCGAAGACCCAAGAGTCCTGATTCAGAAAACCAGACTGCTGTCATTCCAGCAGATGCTTGCTGCCTAGCAGAGCCCATTAATAACGTTTTTCCTGAATGATTTCCCTATTCCTATGCAGCTCCAGCTCCAGGCTCTTCTTTAATTGCATCATTTCGCACTTGACAACAGCTACAACCCTGCCCTGCAGCCCTGGGGCCAAGGGTACCTCTCACCCACCACTTCCCTGCACCTTTAGGAAAAGGGGGAATCTGTCTCCAGCAGCACAAATTGGTAGGATAAGCCAGCATTCAGCTGAGCCCTCTGAGCTCTCCTATTTATTCCAAGGGAACTGCTCACTTTGAAGGGATAAACAGTCTGATTAAACTAACAGCTCTCCCTTTCTAGCAGTGATTCTCTTTGAAGGATATAGGCAAAGCCTGAGTGAGAGCAATTTCTAGCAGCAAATCCACTGCTGACTCCTCCTGGGAGAGCGGCCTCTGTGCAGAGCCGTAGGAGGAGAGCCGGAGTGGCAAAGCTGGTGGAGTTGTTTTGCTTTCTATCAAGTAATCTTGTTATTGCAATTTCAGGGCTAAATGGTAAATAGGCAGGACTGCTGGGCAGTGCAGCAGGAAGCAGGCCTGGGTCGCTGTGTGAATTAGCTGATGCAAACACGGACCTAGGCTGGATGGTTGGTGTCTGCTGCTGATAGGAATCTCTCACAACATCGGTGGAGCTGGGTGACAAACAGTCCTGTTGTCTGAGGCTGAGCCCAGCAGTCCTGGGCAGGCTGGTTCAGGAGAGCTAGGAAAGATTAACAGCTAATTAAGGTCAATCAGTGCAGGTGTAGGAGCAGGCCTTATCAAACAGATAGGGAAGCTCAAGTGGTCTGTTCTAATGCTCTGCAGTGGTCATCACTAAGAAAGAAGGATAACGGTGGTGGGGAGAGAAAAGGAGATATGGAGAGTGACTCACATGGTTGGACAAGTGGCCTTACATGAACCTGGAGCATCTTTATCCAAGCTGACAGGGTGCAGGAACGTTGAAGGTAATTTGCATTTTCCAAAGAAAGTCCAAACAGCCTCATGTTGTCCTGCAGAGAAGGAAAAACCCATACGGATATAAGCTCTGTCATGGTGGTTGGGCTGGGAGGGGATTCTCAGAATCACAAGGATCTTCTGTTGGATTCAGACAGACAGAAGCTGACATGAGGCAGTGCCAGGGTGGGGATAGGTACAAGTTTTAAGCAGTTAGAGAAACTCACTGTTTAACCCGTGGAGATAATGAAAAGGAGGTTACATCTCCAGACATCTGAAATGCAGCTGGGAGCCTCCTTAAAATGTGCTTGAGCTCAATATCAAAATCCATAATCAGATGCAGACTTAATTGTGTCAAACCTTGAGGCCTCAGCACTCAGCAGATCACCCTGACTGGTTATACTGGACACAATTTGCTTTCAAAACACTGAGTACAACAAAATTTATGGTTCTTGGTTTAAGAGCTGTTAAAAGCATGTAGATTATTGTTCTGTGTTCCTCCAGACATCTGATAAAAATTAATTGTCGCTCTTAATATTTATTTGCTTGTTTTTCTAGTCTCGCATGTAAGATACATGGGATGATAATTCATCCCAGACTTCCTTCTCACCCAGAACATCACTGGATTGCCAAATTCAATAGACTCTTTTGATAAACAGTCCTTCATATTTGCAACTGTACTTGGGTGAGATGAACTGCTCCTTCCTGATCTCCACATTCTCCAAATTTTAGTACCCTCCTGCCAATGAAGTGCCCAGCAGTTGCAGCCTCGCTGGGCTCAATTTTTCACAATTCCCAAGTCTGCTTCCTGGGCCAGGACTTTGCAGCCAGTCTGCTGTGAGCTTCCCACCTTCTGCAATCTCAGCCTTGCAGTTGCTGCCTATCGTGCCCATTTCTTTCTTCAGGGAGTTCAGCACCTGGCGTGCTCACTGATTTCACACAGACCTGGTATGCTGTGTCTGTGCTTCACATCTTTATTTCCAGATAAATTAACCAGTCTTTTCTGGGCAGCTACACATTACATTGTTTTGTACTGCGTTTCTGCACTGCTCGGTGTAGTTTGTATCTTCATCAGTCAGTGTACAGCCTCAGGGCTTGTTTACAGCACATCAAACCCTCTTCTGAATAGGGAAGCTTTTGCTTCCTCTTGGATTTATCTGCTGCGATCATCGCTCGGAGAAGTGCGTCTTAGAAATATCAGCAAGCTTATGAATTTTCAGAATGCACTCTGCCACAAGGAGAGATATCCTCCTCCTGCAACCTGGTCATCCTTCGACATCCAGCAGCACTAGACTCTGTTCAGCCCTCATACTGCCAGCGCAGCCCTAAATCTGGCCAGTCCAGACCCCTTAACTCACTATCCTGTGCTCTAAATGAAGCAGGTGCTTTCAGAAGGAAAATAATTGTCCGTGAAATTAAAGCATGGATGGTATCGTTTACTAGCTACAAAGGTGATGTGCTTCTATTTCTGTCATCTTGTAAGCTCTCAGTTCTTGTCTTACCCTGCTAAGAACTCCTCGAGATGGTTAAGGTTCTTATCAGATATCTTAGGTTAGAAAAAGGGGAACGTATCTTGCTTTACTAAACTCTTCCACTAAAGTGCACCAGCACCATAACCACAGAAAGATCCTGAGGTCTCCACAAACCCTAATCAGAGCAGTGCTGACATCTAAGCTGAATTGCACTGCTCAAAGTCACGTAGAATATCTCTAAAAATGGGGATCCCACTCTGTGGTCTCACCCAAGTGTTTCACTTCTCTAATAGTGAAGGTTTTTCCCTTATGATCAAGTGGAAGTTCTCATGTTCTAACTTGTATCTGCTGCCTCTTGTTCCTCCACTGTTCACCTCCAGGAAGAACGTGCCTCTATCTTCTCTATGGAGCTTTAGGTGTATAACAGAAGGGAAAACAGCAATTAGATCCCCTTCTACTTCTTCATAGCCTCTCCTCATTTGTCACATGCTCAAGGTCCCTGATGATCTTAATAGTCCTCATCTGGACTTCCTCCAGTTTCTTGATATCCCTCTTGAACTGAGGAGCCCAAATCAACACACCAGATGTGGCCTTACTAGTAGTCCAAAGGCATCACCAATACTAGTCCAGCCACTGGCTGGACTGACAATCCACTGACTTGCAGTGATACAAGGTAAGATTGACTGTAAATCTGCGAATTGGCAGCCCAGCTGGTTTTTGATCCACTTATCCAATCCATAGATCATGAATTTGGCTAAAACGACACTAGGAAAGCCCATGCTGAACAGCTTGCTAAGGTATGCGATATCCCCTGCACTCCTTGCATCCACACAGCCTCATAGGAGGCAATCGAGGTGGTCAGACACAATCTGCTGCTGGTAGTTCCCCGCTGGCAATAGGCTGCCTTCCTCAAGCAGGAGGGGGTTACAACAAGCCATTAGCACCCCGAAGTCACTGACAAGTGGAGTCAGGCATTCACAGTAGGGATTTCTCTCTGCTCAGTCTCTCACACGCTTGGATTCATTTTTCTGTGTTTTGCTAACACTGCCTTCTCGCTGGTTCCCAGCTGAAGTTTGGAAGCTGCCCAATAGCCTCCCCCATCCTCAATTAACATAAAGGGCTGATGTTTGTTACACAGCAAAGCATGGATTTGTCAACCTTTAGCACACGCAATTCACAGAGCTCAGGCTAAGAGCAGGTCACACAACAGTGACTGACCACCAGACAACTCTTAAATGCAGCTAAAACCACCTAAAGCCCCAGCTCTGTGGTCAATGCAAGCTCCATGGCCTCCTACAGTAAAGAAAATAGCAATTGTTCTTAGATTAAGAACAATTATTTATTGGGCAGCTGATGAAATCCAAGGCTTCTAGTGTGGCTCCTGACTTGGGAAGTGCTGGAGCTGCTCACTGGGATTGAAAGCTAGCCAATGCATCACATAAGCTTGAACCTAGATTTCTTTTTATGGATTGACTATATATTTTTATTTTTTTATTTTTTACCTCTGAAAATATCTATTTGAACAATTGAGCGCTAGTGAAGTTATAGTCAGCTGAAGATTGTTGTTTCACATTGAGGAAAGACCAATGCTGTGTGCAGAGCCACACGGATCCTGCTTCCAAAGCCAGGCTCTGCTGATGACTGTGGTTAAGAACCATCAGAGTGTCCATGTGTCTGTGTAATTAGTCTGGGTGTGAAAGACGCAAAACCCAGGAATAATTATGCAGAAATTGGATGTTCAAGGAGCTCATTTTCCCATTTTCCAGCCTGCGAGCGCTTCATAAATTCCTCTCCCTGCCTTATAAAGGCGCCTCTGCCCCATAAGCTTCTCAAAGCTGCCCCACAGTCACCTCTCAGTCCCTTCTCCAGCCAACAACTACCCCATGATGAACTCCTTGCCCCACTACTTACATTGTAACCTTCCCATAACCACCACTCACCCAACACCTTGCTCCAAAACTGCCCCACAATTTCCATTTACCCCACTCCTCACCCCATACCCTTTCTATAACTTTTCATCCCACTTCTTACCCCAGAACAGCCCTCCTTGCTGCAGCTACTCCCCTTCCTCGCACATGGTTCCTCTCTCAACATCTGACTCCGATGCTCCTCACTCTTCTTGCATCTTTCTTGGCAGTTATTTCAGCTCTTCCAAGGTGAAGGGCGATGGGAATGCCCTCAGCTCACAGGAGACTTTCTGCCCATCTCAGAGACGTCGCAAGGAGTCCGATGGGATCTCCTGCCTTCCCGCTCCTTGCAATTCCCACCCCAAGCTGTTATAATCAGGGACCTCCTCCTCCTATGGCATAACTAGTGTCACTGTCACATTCCGGGGTCTCTGCCCACCCACAAGGCCAAATAATATATTTGCTTTACAGTCTTGCAGTTGCTTTCCAGTGCTCCACGTGATGGTGTAGAGTGACCTTAGAGGTAGCTCTCTTGCTCCATCATCATTCATTTGCCCATAGAGTCAAACAGCCCAGCAGAGTCAGTTCAATGAGGACTTTTTTCTTATTTCAGGGTTTTCTAGCCAGAAACTGAGCAAAATGGTTCTTCCCCTAATAATAGAAGCTGTGAAGAGTTAAAATGTCCCAGGAGTGGAAGGAGCTTTGATTCATTTCTTCACATAAAAAGTTTCTAATTATACTGAGTCTTATCTCTAGGCTAGAGCGGATTCATAACTCTGCTTTTGTCCTTGATGTGTTCAGTAGCAACAGGTAGATTTTGGACAGTGCAGGAATGACAGTTTGGGAGAGAAAAGTAGTTACCCAGCACCCTTCAGGGAGAAAGGGACTTGTCTGAAGCCATAAGTCTCTAGAGACAGGTTTTGAGTAAAGGCACAGTCTGTGATGGAAGGATCCTAATGCATATGGTTGTACATGGGCCAGACGCCCGCCCGAGGTCCCTTCCAACCTGAATTAACCTGTGAATTTATTACCTTAAGCAGGAGGGTGTGTGGAAGGGAGCTCCAGCGTGGGCACAGCAATGATTCTGCACAAGCAGGAACTGTGTCTTTTCAAGCAGCATCAGCGTCAACAGCAAGCCAACACGTTCAGGCTGCAACGTTGCATCCCGAACTCCCGAGCATCCCTTGAGAGCCTGCGAAACAGGAAAATGTATATGCACTTCTGTTAGGATGAACCAGTCAGCCAAGCACTTAAGCAGCACTCAAAATCCCCTTACATAACGCCTCAAACAAAGGTTGCCCATGCAGATTTTCTCCACAAATTCCCTCCTTCTTGCTCCTGTCTTACACGTAGAGGCCATGTGCCCATGAGGGGTTTCTACACAACATTTCCATCTAGGGATTGTAGAGCACGTGCACAGAAACACCCACACACACATATACCCTCTTCCCCCTCGTGTGATTTGCAGTTCAGGCCAGAATGTGGGTTAAAAATGTGAGTTATGCATAATTCAAAGGGCGACAATAGTAGCTGTAACCAAACCTGCTGCCACAGAACTTGTAGACTCCAAGGACCCCTATGTGGAAGAAGAGCTATTGCACTCTAGAGTCAAACCAGGAGTCATGAGAGAACGCAAGAATCTCTCCAAATCTCTCCAGCGCTGCAAAGGGCTGTTCATACATGTGTTTGCTCTGAGTTTATAGTCCCTAGTAGCCAGCTAGACCACAAAGGACCATCCTCAGTGGAACTGGCATGGGTGCAAAATATATTGCAAAAAAGAGTGATTTTTGAAGGAAAAGTATTTATTTCTGTCCATATCACCTTGCAGCCATAAAGCCACTTGTGCCAGCTTCTGTGCACAGCAGGTCTGCAGGGTAGAAAGGAGGGACAGGGAAGGGCCAAGACTTCTGTATTCAGGGACATAACAAAAAGCAGTAAAAACGTACAAAGTAAATCCATTCCTGATGTACTTCCTCCTCTCCGTGTCCTCCTGCTTTGTTTCTCAGCCTCTTGCAGTAGCGATGCCCTCAGAAGCAGAGGGTTATTCCTGCAAAATCGCAGACCTTTATACCAGCAGCAGAGAGCTGCTGCTAATACAGCGAGTCATCCATCTCGAATACTACGAGCCACAAGGAAAAATAAAGCAGAAAAGGCTTCTCTGACAGTGTTGGCTGTCGTTGTGCACATGGGGTAAGGCTGCAGGTAATGCTCGACCATCTGGGAACGTGCTTGGCAAACCTATTCAAGCAAAATTTCGCAGCGTGAACTGATTCAAAGCGAGAAGCCAAATGTGGGAGTCAGAGAACATCCCACTCAAATGCACATTTGCACACACACACTTACTGCCTACATGGCTGATTTCAGCTTTGGATAAGGGCCAAATTCCCATCAGTGCTGCGAGGTCCCAGAAGACAGGACTGAGGCTACTGCTCAGAGCAGAGAAGACTTTCCCTCCAGCATAGAGCAGCTCACGCTGAAATGGAACACTGAAATCTGTTGCGGTTTCCCCAGATGATTTTATTTTTCAATAGAAGTTTCCCATCTGCAACGCTAACTTTAAAAGCAACATTCAGTAAGCAAGAATCCAAAGTTCTAGTCACAGCTAAATATTTTGCTTCTAGGTTTCCAACTGTGTCTACTCTTACGCAAATCGATGTCTGTTCTGATCTAAGGGTTAGGGTATTTTGTTAAAATAGAATATTTCAAATAAGTCATCGTTTTCCTCTCTGAAAGGGACTGGGTGGTGTCACAGAAATACTTGTGAGCTCTTGGAAGAGAAAAGCGAAGTCGCTTTCCAGGGCAGCACTCAGCAATCAGAAACCTCCTCTCTCAGGCTGCCGGTTGCGATGCTGCTCTCAACACCCTCCAAAAAGGCTGTGAGATCCCAGCTTGCAGCTAAGGTTAGCACAACCCTGAAATCAAACTAGCCCAGGGCTCTGTCTCTGGCAGTGGCAACAGAAGATGCTCCTTAGGATGGACACAAACCTGGCCACTCTTGGGGCCATCCTCCTTGTGGTCCCCAACCATCCACACTTGTTTTACCAGGGATGTTAGAGGAGATGAACCTTCCTTTTCCCTCCAGTCCCTGTTGATGGACCTGATGTTGCTGCCTGTGAAGTTTTCTGATCCCTTTTCACCCTGCTGCTACAATCTGCTTCCTTGGCCTGCGCCAACGGCAAGTTCCACACTTGCACTTCCCGCTGTGTGAAGATAAACTGTCCTTTCTCTGCTTTAAACTGCTCTCCTACTAAATTCCTCAAGTGCACATGGTGCTAGGATTGTGGGATTTGGTGAATGACAGCTCTACATTCAACTTGTTCACCGTTTTCACGATGCTGTAAACCTCAGTCAGGCTGCCCCTCCTTCTACCTTCTCCTCTGCAAACTGAAGTCCAAGTCTTTTTGGTCATTTAAGGCAGCTGGTTTCATCATCTTCATCATTTCAGCTCTTCTCCTGGATTATTAACATGCAAAGACCAGAGCTACACAAGAACACAACACATCAGCATATGAGGACTGTAAAATGATGCTGCTGTCCCCAGGAGGATGCCCTGATCTCCAGCTTTCCAAGAAAAAGGTCTAGCAAGTACAGAGGTAAGTGGAAGGCATCTTTCTGCTGACACTGTTTCCTCTTATCCTGGACCGTGATCTAGTTTCAGGTGGCTTCCAAAAAAGCCTGAGGTGGTCAAGGACAATGAGGATTTCTCATATGAAGCAGCAGATAGAACATATTGTGTAGAAACAAGGGTGAGTAATTACAGGAGAAACAAATTATTTCAGCACTACCACACATAGAGGTACAAAACTGAGCTGTAACGGGAATAGTCCAAGCCTCCTCGGGCCATTTACCTCTATGGCAGATGGGGGATTAGCAGCCTTCTAAGCCAGGCTAAGGACTCCACAGTTAAGGGTGTAGTTTGCGCTCCCTTATAAGCCTGATTTCACAGCCTACATTTCTCCAAAAACATCTTTGCGTTTGAATTTCACACACGTTATCTGTGGCCAGAGCAGAATTTTGGCTAACTGTGAGATGGACAAGAAAGAAGAGAGAAGAAGGGAAAATGGAGAGAAGAGAGGGGAGAGGGGAAGGAGGACAGAGGAGAGATTTTCTGTTCTAAGAAATGTCTTGTGTGCAAATACTTTGGCATTCATCCCTTCTGGACTCACTGAGAACACAGGGATGTTCAGCAGGCTCTAGCAAAGAGCTCTTTCTGATGGCCAGCAATGAGATCAGCCCAAAATTAAGTGAGAAAGAGTCATCATGATCCCAACAACTTCAAAAGCTGCATATCCAAGTTATAACTTGGCAAGCCAAGTTATAGATGTGCCTATTCGGCAGCCTGACGCTTGTCTTGTGTCACAGCCTCAGCCATTCAGCAAAAGCTTTTAATATTTCTGTCTCCTGCCCCTTTGTCACCAACCTACAGGGATAAACTCAAGGTTCTTACACTCATGGTCAAGGAGTTGCACATACGGAGCTAAACTGACTGCCCTGGAGATCCTTCTCCACTGCTGAGTGCACCTTGGTTTCTCCAGCTCTGATCACGAGCTTCCCTTTCTCATCATTCACCCAACGCTTCAGTGGAAACCATTGGACTGCTCTGGCGTAGCTCTATCTGTTCCATGTTCCCCAGCATGACTGGGCCCTTTTATCTCCAATATCAACCCCCCAAACCAGCAATAACTCCAACTTAAAGGCACGAGGCAAGCCAGTGACACATAACCCTGGGGAACAGATAGACTGGGCAACCTTTCCACTTCCCTTCTAGTCCCTTTGCCTAAATACACTGTGTCTGTGCCTGATTTAACTTGAACAACACCGTGCCAGCCCTCTGCCCACAGACAGAGCAAACAAGGAATTTCTGACTCACTCATCACCAGAAATGTAGAAATCCCCATCCTGGACTGAACTTTCTTGACTCTGATTTTCGCCACGAGCCATGATTTCTGCTCTAAACTAGTCTAATCCCATTTTGAACCCATCCTGCTGTTAACCCTCAGCATCCTCTAAAGGTGGATGCATGAAGGGCTGCGAACAGATCATTTTCGTCGATGCTCTCATGGAATGTGTAACGGCAAAAAGTTATTTCTTTCTCCCTTTATTGCAGATGTCCCTACACACATTTCTGTTCTCCCAGTCGCAGGGCTCTACCCTTTTAGCTGTTGCCTACAGAAATCCAGCTCTGGCCTCCTTTGCCAGCACCTCTATACCCTCTCCAACAAAGGTACCAGCTGCAGGAGATACTATCAACTCCATATGAACCACACTCCTTTCTCCATATTCTCCTGCTCTGATGTATTTGATTGAATGTAATCTGCCATTTTTTGCATCAGTATCACGGGACTCTCTTCAGTTTCTTGCATTCAGCACTAGATTTGGCTCTCCCGAATGTTTTTTCTTTTCCCCTACAATTTTGCCAGCTTCCTATTCATTTTTTTTCTGGATTATTATGAATATGCGGATGAGCACAGGCCTTGGGTGCTTCCACTGGCACCCGCAGCCACTGTGGAATGGGGTCTTACTTACACTTACTAGTGTTTACACCATGGATTTGCCTCTTCACCCGTTGCAAAGTTAATTTCCTGGAAGGTTGAGGAAGGGACATTGCCCAAAACCCCGCTGTGTGCAAGCGCATTGACTGGATTACTCCCCTGCTCATGCTCACTTACACCTGCAGAGGGTTTGCATATTCTTCTGACCTCCCCCTAAAAAAAGCCAAATCAAACACTTCCCTCATATATTGTATTCATTCATGTATCCCATAATTTTACTCTTCATCACTCTTTCTAACACTTTGTGGCTGTCCGAGCCCTGATTCTGCTTCCTAAATCACTCCAGGATCATTTTTACACATTGACGTCACACTTGTCACCCCCTGTCCTTCTAATCTGCAGGCTGATTTAGGCAATAAACTACAAACCAGTTAGTCGCTCAGCAGCTTCATTGCTGTGCTCCTTCAGCACTCTCAGGTGACTGTACTTGGCCTTGGCAACGTATTGATTCATTTTAAAACCTCTTCTACCAACACTTCAGGTTGACAGAGTCCCCCAGGCTCTCTCCTTCTGCAAAACAGGGTGCAAATGCAGTAACATTCGCGGGACTTCATCACAGCAGGCAATAATGCAACAAATTCATTTACTTCTACATTAGAGCTCTGCTTCCTTTGTGTACTCTCTCTGCGTCTGATGTGCACACCTTAGGAGTTGTCTGTTTGTGTTTCTGGTGTTTTTTTTTTTTTTTTTTTCCTGAAAATTGGTTTAGTAAAAGGACATTTAACCTCCAAATACATATTGTGTTAGAATACAGATGAGAACAAATCTCTCTTAAACAGGGAAAACTAAGACCTATCGGAAGAGAAAATAAACAAAAGGATCTGAAACAATTTCACCTCCTTTCACTGTGTCCTTGCGTAGTGGGTCCTTCCTTTGACCTCAGCTCAGCAATCAAGAGGGGCTTCCTGATTTCTAAGACACTTGAGTCCCTCCTGGAGCACTAAGACTCCTCCTTCATCTGCTCCCCATTCTCAGCATCACCTGAACCCTCATCCTGGATCAGATTCCTTTCTCAATCCATTTTTTTTCAAATTCCTGCTGCTGCAGTCAACCGTTTTTTGGCTCTTTCTTTGTGCAAGGATGTTGAATTTGAGTAAATTACACTCAGTATTAAAAAGCATATCTTTGATAGTGATATATTGATCCAGGTTCTCTGTATTACTCTGGAATAAATCAGAAGTTACTTCTCCTGTAGAGTCTTTCACTAGTTGCTTCAGGATAAGTCATTGATGGTTTCGAAAACTCATTTTCTCTTTCAAACAGAAGCAGCTTCCCAAGCCTCAAATTTAGTCCAGCTGCTCAAGCCATTTCCCCATAATAATAAAAATCCCATTTTCAGGAGCTGAGGAGTGCAAAAGCTGGACATATAAAATGTCAGTGTTTCTCAGATTAAACCATTTAACCAACAATTTATTTCACTTGCTACATTTTCAGGTGACCACCTAGTTCCCAGTAAGAGAGGAGTATTTAGAGCTGGTAGTACCCTCCTACAACACAGCTTTTGAAATCTGCTCTGAATTGTCAGAGTTGAGTTACCAAGGAGAAAGTTCTGCTACATTTGTCTTATTCTGTTAATTTTTATACCAGCTTTTCCAAGAACATGATTGGCATTTTGTATTGTTTTATTTGCAGCTATTTAAAAGCATTGTTTTGACATCATGTGCATTTATGCTCGATACATCATTAATTGGGGCAAAATTCATTCTTTTGCAAAAATAAAGCCCTCCAGAGTACGTTCCTACATGGCTATTTGCAACATTTTATGCACCAAAGCTCAGTAAACTCACCCAAACCTTCTGTTCAAGCAATAACTTGAGGAGGATCTCGGAGAAGACTGGAAGCTCCTCCCTACCTGTCCTACTAGTCCTTGGAAAAGCAGCTTCCATAGGCCATGAAGAGCAAATTGTCAGGCAGGATTTGGAGCTGGACAGCAAGCCAGAAGCTAATAAATGTCACTGAGCCCTCACAGAGCAGATTAGAAATGGCCATTTGGATGGTGGCCATCAGTCTGTGCAGCAGAGCTGTGACACCTCTCTGAATTCCTGCCTGCCTGAAGGAGGATGGATTGGGGGAGAAAAAAATCATTGAGAATTTAAAAACTCACCTGAGCAGGTTAATCTGCTTTGGGAAGTCATTCTTATGGTCACTCACCTGGGATACATCAAAAACTTATTCCAAATCCAAGCCTGTCCTCTTTCAGCTTCCAGCCACTGGATCCTGCTCTGGTTATTTTTGTCCTCCAGACTGAAAGACCTGTTAGCAGAGCAGGTTTTTCACTGAGACACTTAGGTACTATGACTAAATAAGCCCTTAATGCTCTTAGAAAATGCAATAGTTAAAGTAGATATAGGCTATTTGATACCCCAGTGACCTCTAAGTCTTCTCTGGTCACTGTGTCTCAGAACAGCACCGTCCATCACTTGTTCCTAAACAGCTAATGCTACATTTGGCCTTATTAAAGCATATATTTAGTTCCAGCTTACCAAATCATTTGCCCAGCCCTCCCACCGTTTTGGCATCTGTGCAGTGCAGCAGAGACATTCAAGGCTTCTGGTTAAAATGTTCGGTATTGCGGGACACAATGTAAGCAATCCTTAGGCTCCGCACCTTAAAAGGAAGAGTGTGAGGTCTAGAAGTTACAGAAACAAAGGATAATTCCAGGGAAAATATAGGAGCTACATGGATAACGGAGATGCTGTGGGCTTGCTACAACTCACAACACAACCCTGATGCATTTGATGTCTAGTGTTTGCTCCCGTTGTCTTCTCTGCTGCTCTAGGCTCGCTATAGCGAGCCATAAATAAATGTTACCTCAAAAAATGAGTCCAAATGAGGTGGACCCCTACACGGACCAAACCTGCTTCATGGAGGGAGACGGTGCGGATCCCCAAGCGTGGCCATCAGCTTCTCGTTCCTGACACACCGCAGAACTGTGATCTGACTCACAGCGAAGTGACTCAGGAGTAACTCTACCAAAGCCTAAACAGAAGCAGATCAAGGACAAGATATTTCTGTATCGAATTATTTCTGTAAAATCAGCTTGGTTGAAGATTAACAAGTTCAATAATTGCCTACAGCGGTGGAGAACGAGCATTATAAATATCTGGGCAGCATGCAAGCCTCGGAGAACTGCCTGGACCTTGATCTCGATATAAAAGGAGCTACACAAGGCAAAGAAATACCCAAACATCTGGCTGCAAGCTCTGCAGGACAGCTAGAGCGGGCTGCAAAGAAGTGCCCAGATGTAATCGCATCCGTGCAAGGCTCTATCTCCCTGCCCAGATGGTTGCAGAGAAGTGGCAGGCTCGTGTCTTTGATGGGAGAGATCAAAATGGCACGAGGCTCTAGAAAAGGCACGAAATAGCAGCGCAGGATGATGATAAGGGGCTTGAACCACCCCTCGTGCAAACACCCGGTGCAGCGGGACAGTTTAGAGACGGAGACGCTCGGAGCAACATGAGGAGCAGGAGGACGCGGGAAGACCCCTCTTGACTGTGTTTTACATGTCAAACGGGAGTGAATTCATAAAGCAGCAGTAGGCGAGACAGCGCGTACCAGCAACCCCGGTGCTGTGCAATTCAGCTTTGCGCAGGGAAGCCAGGCCCCAACCGTGGCGTGTGACACTAAATGGAAGCAAACACTAAGAAATCAGTATGAGGCTAATTAGCAAAGCATAAAGGGGGTTTTGAAGAGCAACCAACTAAAAGCATAAACACAAACAGCAGTGCTGAGCATGTCAAAAATCTATCGGGAGCGCGTGGGGCTGTTAGGCTGTCAGAGGTTAAAGGGAGCAATTATGGTAGATGAGGATATTGCAGAAAGGCAAAATGCCTCTTCTCCATCTTCCCCACCTCTCCCCTGGAGATTCCGTGTCGTTCAGAGCCTCCAGGGAGATAATATCTGTCGGCTGGGGCAACAACAGGCTCGGAAACGCGATCACTTAAAGGGAAACCATTTAGCAAGCCCAAGCTGATCGTTTAAAATCACCGATGGCTCAAAAGGTCCTACTCCATCCTCCATTCCCACTTCCATAAGCACAGTGTCGGCTATGGGATGCGCTACGAAGGGAAGGCACGTGGTTCTAACCGGATCCTAAGGCAGGAAAGACGCTAGAAAAGGTGAAATTCAGGTAATCAAAGGGAATTTTTTGGTTTCCATATGGGGATCCTGACCAGAGGGGTCAAAACAGTCTGGATAGTTTAAAATGGGGGGGAAAAAAAAGGGTAATTGGCGTCGGTATCTTGGAAAATAGAAGCTTGGAAATTGGGGCAGAACAAGACCTGACCACCAGAAAGCTGTTCCTCCCACAGCCCCTTCCCACGGGGACGGTGACTAAGGGAGCTGCCTCTGGCACCGCGTTGGTGCAGGAGAGCATCAGGATGGGGGAAAACTCGGCATAAAAACCCGTGCTGGCAACTTGGGGCTGACACGTGCGGCGGGCTCAGCCATGCGCCGCCGAGCTCCTAGGTGCAAGGGGTTCGTTCCCCGTCCTGGGCTGCAGCAGGGAGGCCCAGGAGCCCTCAGGCCGTTCCCGTCTCCTGAAAGGAGTTGCCTGGGAGATGCCTGGGATCGCAAGGGCCAAACATTGACTTTGAGGCACGGAAAAGGCTGCCAGAAACGGGGGTTTCTCCTCAGACGTGACCCAGGCGCAGCTCCGAGCGCCGGCTGCGAGGCTGGGCGAGATCGGGATGCTGTGGACGCGGGTGACACCTGCGTCCCTGCATGCGCCGAGACGCCCCGTTTTGGGGGGGAGAAACACATATTTGTCACGGTTTGGGGGCCCAGCAGCCCCAACATGATCCCAATTTACGGACCGTGCTCGGAGCATCCTGCCGGGGACACCTCGGCCCTGGGGACACGGCTGCGGTGGCACCTGTGTCCGCGCGGAGCCGCCCGCGCCTCAGGTGCCGGCGGGGGGGAGAAGGGGGGATGCAGCAGGCGGGAGCCCTGTCCTTACCGGGCCCCGCTCGCGCTGTGGGGCGGAGGCGGCCGCGCCCTCACACCGGGACCCCCCCGCCCAGCCCAGCGGGCGGCAACCGGGACCGCGGCGGCTCCGAGCGGCGGTTCCGAACGCGGTTCCGAGCGGCGGCTCCGAGCGGCGGTTCCGAACGCGGTTCCGAGCGC
>JAWLRI010000410.1:188846-215976 GCA_034781795.1 Crypturellus tataupa
CCACCCCCGCGGGCCCCTGTTTTGGCCCCGGGTCTCCCCCCCCCCCCCCCCTCCCCGGGGGGATGGGGATGGGGCGGCTCCCTTGGGCCGGGGTCTGATCCCATCGCGGCGGGAATGGGGGCAGGACACCCCCTTCCCGGCCGGAGCAGAGCCCGGAGCCCTCGGGGAATGGATGCTCCATCCTGGTCCCCTCTGCCACAGGGGATGTGACAGTGCTGCGTGGGGCAGGAGGGGACACAACCCGGGGGAATATCTAGCTTGTCCCCCCCCTTCTCCCTTCCATCTCCTGTCACGGAGACCTGTCGCGGTCTGGTGGCATCCGAGGGTCCCATCGGTCCCCTCCGTGGCGCCGGAGCCCCGTTCCACACAAAGGGTGTTTACCCGCGACGTGTCCCCTGCGCCGCCTTTAATGAAGTGCCGCAAAGCAAACAGGGTTGTGGAAGGGGCTCCCGAATGGCAGCGCCCTGTTTTTTTTTTCCCCCCTTGTTTCCCCGCGCAATTGCAGCGCCCGGTCCTTGCTGAATGGCAGCGCTCGGGGCTTACGGCCGGTAATACCCATCGGGGCTGTCGGTGTCGGAAACCGCGGCTCTTCATTCCGCAAAATTGTGGCCGTGTCGGTGATTTACGTGGAGGGGGATGCGGAGGCTGCTGGAGGGCTCCCCAAGGGCTGTTGTGGGGAGGGAGTGGGATACGAAAGGCTGCGAAACGCGAACGTGGGAGCCTCCTGCGTGTGCTTGGGCTCCCTGCGCTCAAGCCCTTGGCTTGCAGAGCCCTCCGTATGGCTTGTCCCTTTGCTGAGGATCCGTGTCACGGGCAGACGCGCTTTGGGGCTGCTTGTTGCCTCGCAGCTGCATTTGTGTACATGAAGCTGAAGGTTTGCTGCTGCTGCTGGCAGCTCCAGGCACTGGTGGCACCACAGGAGCCCCAAAGGACGGTTGCTTGGAGGTGAGCAAGGCTGCTTGATCCCACGGGAAGGCGATGGGCTGCCGGCCTGTGCACGGCCACATTCCCAAATGCTCTCCATGCAGGGCGGGAGAGGGGTGGTTTAATGACCCAACAAGCGTTTGCATGAGGACAGGCAGCATGAGCTGAAGTTTTCTGTAGTCCTAGGGCAGGAGACAACCTGGACGATGACACTGCAAGTTTTCCCCCCCGGGCTGGCCTTCCCTTTGGCCGCAGCAAGATGCACGCAGCCAAATGCACCTCCTAAAAGCCTTTGCGAGCGGAGGAGCCTGGAGAAGGCTTGGAAAGACATTGCAGAGTGTCTTGTGCCATCAGGTGGGTGGAAGGCGCTGCCCTTGCGCCCTGCCAGCTTCCTGTGTGGATATTTAAACCCATTGCAATACCCATCAGCGGGACAAGGATGAAGAGGAGCAGTTGCAACCAGGAGCAGTGTTTGTTTTCCAAGAAAAGGGAATGTTTCAGTGCTTGGTGGGACTGCTGGAGCTGCCTGGGGCAGTGCAAGTGTGGGCACTTGGGCCCTGCGCCGCTCTTTGTGCCCTTGGCTGGTGCTGTGCTGCTGTCGGCAGATTTCTGAGTGCTTGGGCAGGGTTGCGTGGTTGTCTTTGCTGCGAGGATTATTCCCTCCACGCAGTTATTCCGCTCTCCAGAGCTATGTAAGCCTTTTGTTTGAACAGTGCCCTGCTCTCATGCCATGGGAAGCTGCTCTGTGCCAAAACCAGGGTTCTTGGGGCTGTTTTGCCCAGTGTTTGGTAGCAACCTCATCTGTGTGGCTCTGTCTCCATGTGCAGTGCAAGGAGCACCCACCTGGTGCAGTGAGAAGGGAGGCTGAGCAGCTTCATGGAGCTGAATGTGGATCTCCTGCATCTGGGTTCCTCCTGCTGTGACAGAATTCCCTGCTGGTCTTCTCCTGGGAGGAATTCCTGCTTGGATTCCTGGTGTCGGATCTGCCTGGCTGGATGTTGGTGCTGCAGCTGGGCTGCTCACCCTGGGCTTTGCATTTGGGCTGATGATTCCTCTCCTGCTGAAGATACTCAGGCTGATCAAGGCCCCCCCCGGGGACTGTCTCTAGATCCCTGAAGGGACATGTCCTCCCTACTCTATTTCTGCAGAGCGGCAGGTTTGGGGGTTCAGTCCCCTTCCATTAAAGTTGACTTCCTCCTTCCAAAACTCTCCCTGCTCGGGGGTGCTTGCTGGGCCATGCAGGAGCCTTCTCGTGGGGAAATACTTGTGCCTCCAGCTGCCTTTGGCTGTTACGTAGGGCTCTGCTTTTACCCAGCGACTGTGTGCAAGCGCCCTGTTCTCACAGATGCCATCAGGGCTCCCCATATGCTACAAATCTCTTTTTGTGCCAGCACGAGGCCCCGGTGCTTCGGTTGAGGAAGCAGCGATTTCACTGATGCGGCGACGGGCTGCAGGCGTGAGAAGAGTGAATGCAACCTCCCTGCGTGGCCTCATTTCGATTGACTCCGTCAGCTGCCTGGGCGAGAGGAGCTGTTCCTGCAGGAGCAACGCAACCACCCGGAGATCAATGTGGCAACCAAAGCACCGGACTGGAGCATCCCTGCGCAAGCAGCCGATGAAGGGAGCTGCATTGGGAAGTGCTGAAAGTGGCCACTCAGCTGTCTGGCATCACACATTAGGCTCAGTGCGAAACAGTGGATTTAAAACAATACTCGGGATCAAGTCATGCGCAGCTGCCCCGTCACATAGCCAGACAGTGAGGGGAAGTGCTGGCGCAGCAGCAGCGGGGCAGGAACTTGGCCTCTGTGCAGATAATTCCTTGGGTCTTGGCATGGGCTGCAA
The DNA here is from genome assembly GCA_034781795.1 of Crypturellus tataupa. Taxonomy (NCBI): domain Eukaryota; kingdom Metazoa; phylum Chordata; class Aves; order Tinamiformes; family Tinamidae; genus Crypturellus; species Crypturellus tataupa. The sequence goes on from JAWLRI010000410.1 coordinate 191,613, forward strand.
TGCAAGGGGCTTGCAGGGAATATCATTGGGAGAAGAAATCCTGGAGAACATGTTGTTGCAGACAAAACTTGGTTTGTGTCTCTCTCTCCAAGTCTGGGTGCCTTTTCCTCCCTTTCCCTGGAAGGAGAGAGAAGGAAGCCCTCGTTTGCCCCAAACTCCCTCTTGGAAGTTGCTCGTGTGCTAGACGCTGCCTTTTCTTCCCACTGCTTGAAGTTCTCGCCTCTCCAGGGGTGTTGGATTTGCCTGAGTATCTGTAGGCGGCTACATCTGGGTAGTCACCCTGGTGCTGGCACGGCCAGGCAGTTGGCCAGATGGAGGAATCCGCATTAAAGCTAATGTTTTTGTTTGTTTTCCCTAGGTTGATTTTAACCTAATTTTATCCCGGTGCGGGGTGTCGTGTGACCATCCAGCTCCTCACATGGGAGAAACAGCATGAGAAAGGAGGTGGTGCAGGATGTGCATGTGTTTGAGCTGCATTTTTTGGAGGCAGTGCCAGCTTAGAGATGCTCTTTGGGCTTGGTGGGCTCTGTCCTTATGCCACAAGGTTGGTTCTCCCTGGGTCCTGCTCTAAAGCCTCTGTTGAATATGATCTGCTTTGCAGTCCCTTCCAGGAATGACTCTGTTCTCTGGCGCAGCAGTTGGCATCGTGTCCATTACCTTGAACTTTGCCTCCACCTGAACTTCTCCCCAGGCTCCTCTTGCAACTGGTAAAGACCCAGTCAATGGTTTTGCCGTGTGGACCAAATGCTGGCTGTGCCTGTGTGGATTGAACTGCATCCTCGTTGCCTGCGTCTTCAGTGACTCCATAGGATCCCAGTGATGGTGCCAGCACCAAACACTCAGGGTTTGGATGTATCCAACCTGCCCCCTCGGAATCCCTGGGACAGCCCAGCTTGAACCATGGTCCAGTTCTATCTCCTCTACTCTTGGCTGGGCATCTCTATCAGTGAATGATGCAGCCTCTGTTACTTGGTGATGGAAGGACAAGCATCAGGCTGTGGAGCTGAGGGCATCCTGTTCATCCCTATGTCCCCTCAACAGAAATTAGGAGGAAATACCTGCTTTTTTCCTCACCAGGTAACACTCAGATGCTCTGCTTCATCTCCAGGTGCTGCTCCTCAGCTCATAACATCCATTTCCAGCTCATCCTGCTTGCTTGGTGGCAAACCTCGTGCGGAGCATCGGTGTTTCCAGATCCCTGCTTTTACTGCTGTTTTCAAGCCATAGTTTGCAGGGAGGGAGCTGAGTTTTCCCATTTCTGGTCTGAATGGGCAGCTGGGGAGAGTGCTTGGTGCTTTCTATCACAGGAAGCAAGTGCAGAGCTTCCAGGGTTTCCCTAACTCTCCTTCCAGAGTTCCAAATACCATCTCGTACAACTTGGATGCTTAATCCTGGGACACTCAGGAGCTGTAATTCTGCTTGCCAGCTTGGGCGCAGTTTTACCCGCATGCGTTTAGATGCCTGTAAAGCAACAAGCGAAAATACCAGGGCATCTGAAGCAACCATTTTTAAGACACCTCACTGGGCAGGCAGGAGATCCTTAAAACAGAACTGTCAAAGCAAAGAGCTTGTTTCCTTGGCAACAGTCATGGTGGAGATTGGCCTTAGGGTAGGAGCTAAAAAACATGCTCAAAAAAAGTAGTTATCAGCTGTTCACTGTCAAACCGGAGGAGGGCAGCTGAAGGGTGTCACCCTGCCTGGTGCTGCTTGTTGCTTCTGGATTGGAAGAGAACCTCTTCACTAATGAAGTGTGTGGAAATAAAGGTGTTTCTTGCACTTAGGGGAGGAAGCCTGGGATTTGGAGTGACCTCTGCTTGCAAAGGCAAGCAGGGATCGGGAGCAGTAACTTGAGGGCTCTGATTTGGCACAGGGCTGGGGTAGCCTGCTCAAGAGGAGCCTAAGAGGCTTTTTATTGAGGTCTGTTAGCAAATGCAATGCAGCAAGGCCCAGCATGCAATTGCTGGGTAGTGATGAGGCTGCAGCTGGAAATTTGTGCCTAAATTCAAGGCTACCTTTGAGGTGGTTGTCTCAAGACAGGAGGATCTGTGGGAGCAACAAGCTAGAGCTTGGAAAATGCAAGCTTGGAAATGGTTTCACTGAGATCTTTCTTAGGAAGGAGGAAAGGATGGGAGTATTTTTTTCTATACAAAAGGGGCAGGATCAACTTGTTATCTCCACAGTAGTAGGAGATGAAAATTTGACCTCCTGCTCAACAGAAGGAAGATTGTGTTTGAGAAAATAGGAGCACTGGGATGGGTGCCTAAGGGCTCCCCAACCCCTTTGTGAATTCTCCTTTTGGAGAGTCTGAAGGAAGCTTTAACAACCGTTGAAATAATTTGTTTACAGCTTTCCAGTGCTCCGTGGTGGCCCGGCTCACACGTGGAGCAGCAGCGGCTGGAGCCAGGCACATCCACAGCAGGGAATTGCTTCCCGGGATGTGCGGTCTTGTTTGGGGCAGGTGGAGAGATTAAATGTGCCCTTGAGACGTGCAGTGAGCTGGCAGTAAGTTTATCCAGCAGCTTTAAGCCTGCCTATAGATGAGTCTGAAGCAGCGATCAGCACGTGGAGAAGAAAAGGGAGCCCTTCGTACCCTCGTGAGCAGCAGAGGCAATGAGGAGCTGACTTCAGGGTCTAACCCTGGCATCTCTCTGCGCCTCCACTGCTGTTTTCCCTGTTTCTTTGGCTGGGGACACGAGTAGCTGCTCCCTGGTGATAGCTCTTTGCAAAGAAGTGTTGTGAGACTCTAGGGAAGTTATCAGGGCATGTTCAGCCTGGGACCAAAGGGAATTGTCTCTTATAAAACAACGTGTCTTTGGGGCAGCTCTGCTTGTTCCTCTTTCTCTTCGCAGGCGTCGCGGGGTAATGACAAACGCTCTCAGCTGCAGGATTGCAGCAGCCTCAGAAATCGAGGCAGTCGCTGTGCCCTGCATCAGGATTCCCCGGCGATGTTGCTGCCTTTCGCCGAGCTAATTGGCCACCAGATCAGTGGGAATGTGTAAACACGACCAAGCGGCGCAGCCAGCGGCGGCCTCTGTTTGTGCGGCTGCCAAGGCTGCAGGCGGGAGCTGCTGCTGCTCGTGTCATCGGGGGGTTCCCTGCTTTTCTTGCGACCCCCCCAAGCAGCCTGTTCCTGTCCCAGCTTCCTGCAGGACCCCCTGCCTGGCCCTGGAGCCACCGGGAGAGCAACTGCTGTGTGGGCCAGGGAGAGCAGACTGAGCTTTGATGGAGCAGATTCTTGCTGAGTGCTGCAAGAGAGACTCTTCCTGGCTCTGCAGATGTGCAATGACCACTGCACCTTAGTGGTTAGGAGGTACCCCCAAGGTGTGCTAATTGCTAATTACCATGTGTGTTTGTCTAACCCAAGTCAGGTGTCATAATGCAGCTGATAACTTTTACCTTCCTTCTGAGTACATTTTCCAAGGAGGTGACAGTATTCCAGCATCCTGCAAGGATGTAGCTCCATGAGCAGTGCTCCAGCCTTAGGGCCAGTGTCCCTTGCTCAGGATCTTGCTGCTCTCGGAGCTGCACAGCCTTTAAGACCAAGGCAGAGAATTGATGGGATCCTGCTGGCTGTGACCAAAGGCTGATGTCGTGGTTGGAGAACCCTGGCAAAGACTCTAAAAGGGTTTAGAGCAGATCACGAGAGCCACTTCCCCATTCCCTTCCCCAGAAAACGTCCGTGTATGCATCTCCTAGAGAGAAAATGCAGAACTTGGTGCTTAGGGGAGGAAGTTGGTTTGGTTGTACTTGGTTCCTGTCTTGTTGGAAACTGTTGATGCAGGGAATTCACCACCCCTGTGCAGAACTGGTCTAGAAACGGGCTCCTCTAGTGACTGCATTTTGCTCCACTCTTGGAATTTGTGTCAATATGGGTTTCCCTTCCTCACCTTGAGGTTAAACTCATTGCTTTCTAGAGTGGCTTCTTTGGAGATTTTAAAAAGAAAACGGAGAAACTTTCCTCAGCGCCTGGATGCCACAAATCCCCTGGCCTTGATGTGTCAGGAAGAATTGCCTGCCCAGCCTGAGAGAAGAGGAGGAACCCCCTGCCCACGGGGACAGCAGCTCAGCCCTGGCACATGGGACAGGGCTCTGAAGAGCTCCCTGCTCCTCCTGGTCCTCTCCCAAATCCGTCGGGCTTCTGGCATCGCTCCCACCGCCACCTCTTGATCTGGGCCTGCCTTAAGCTGCAGCCTGGCTTTCCATCTGCTTCCTTCGCCTCCTGCTGCTCATGTCCTTTCCAGCCTCGCTCCTGCTTGGCTGGCACGTGGCCATCCCACCTTGCCAGCCACCTCTTGGGGAGATTGCTCGGGAAAGGCTTCCAGCCCCGGGAGGCACCTCCTTACCGAAGGCCTGGAGGAAGAGGCAGCGCTCGAAGTGCTTCAGAAGGAGCTTTGCATCTACCCCAGGGCTGCGGATCTCCCTGCCTGGCCTGAAATGGGATTTGTAGCTACTGGAGCACTTCCATGGGCCTCAAGAGCGCAAAGGTGACAATATCTGACACACATAACCCAGCCAGACTTGCTAACATGACATGGGAGAGCCTCTGAGTTGGGCAGTGCTGTTCCACACTGCAATCCGGGTGCAACTGCATCCCCTTTAGGGATCATCTTGCCCCTTTTGTCTGTGCACGAAGCTGGATACACGAGTGAATCCAAGCAGAAGGATTCAGGCTTCATCCCGTCTGTCTGAGGATGGAGCATGCTGGCTAGACCAGCAAGGAAGAGGCAAACAAGGCGGCTGTTGAGCAGATGCATTAAAACAAGAGCAGGTTTCCCTCGTCGACAAAAATCTGGAGCCTGGAAGTTGGGCTCTGGGTGTCCCAGACTGTGGATTCACACGGTGCTCAAATCAGCTCTTGGCCAAGCTTGCACAGCAGATGTCTGGGCCTGCTTGGTCATATTCAAAGCCCACTAAATTCCAAATTCCAGGCTGAGTTGCTTCAGTGTTTTACACCGTGTACCCAACTGCAAGGCAAGGATGCCTGCGGCTTGAAATGGAGCTTTACAGTTCATGGCTGCTGACTGAATTATTAAAATACAGTCCTCGGAGAGAAGATAACTTGCCTTAGAAAATGTCTGTGTCAACAAAGATAAATTGGATCTTTATGATGATGAAACTAGACTAAATAGAGAAGAATGAGTAAAATGACAAGTGGTTATAAAGAGACGGAGAAGATCTCTGCTGAACGACGGGTGTCGGAGGTTGCCTCCTGCTTGTGTGACTGTCCCCGGTGTCACTGAATGTCGTGTAAAACCAGGCGTTGTCCAGACCCATAGGTGAGAAAACAGCGTGAAAAATAATTCAGGATGAAGCCTCTAAGTTTTGGAGCAGGGATGAGCATATGTGATGTTTTCCCTGGGGCTGCAATTCCTAACTGGACACGATGATTTCCCAGCCTGGAGCCAGGGCTGTGACAGCCCTAGGGCTTGAAGTGCTGTGACTTGGTGGCCTTGAACCTGCAGGTGCCAAATAGGCTGTTAGAGGGACCCGCCTTGTGTGACAGCGGTGACAGTGCTGCCTTCCCACCTAGCTGGTCATAGCATCTCGATGATGCTCTGCAGAGGGGTTGTGTGACCCGTGTTCCACGAGGGTCCCCTCGGGGGACCCGGGGACCGTGGCTGCCGCACACCTCGCCGCTTGCTCGCCATCTGCTCAATCCTTTATTTTTTTACCTAAAAATAAAAGGTTGGAGGCGGGGACCGGCAAGGCTTAGGTGGCCCTTGGAAACCAGGTCTGGATTGGAAGCGGATCCCATGGTAGCGCCCAGGCTGGGAGGCAGCCACCGCAAAGCAACAGAGACCTTGGGGACCTTGTGCTGTCACTGCAGCAGCGTGGGGGGAAACCCTGCTGTCCCCAGGGCCCCCCGTGGCCCTCGCATGGGGCAGAGGGGGCCGTTGCCCCTATTCTGTCAAGGGCCGGCGGGTTCCAGCCGCGGCGGGTTTTAATTAAATCAAGCTGCGGTGGCGCAGCGGCCGCGCGGGCCCATCTGTTCAGCCAAGCTGTCAGCGCGCGCCGAGTATCTAGGTCGAGCCGGAGGGCGCAGCGAGTCGCGCGGGCGCTGCCGCCGCGGCTCTGCCACCCTGCTCTGTCCGTGCTGCTGTGTCCCCCTTGCCTGGCACAGCTGTGGGCGCAGGGAGGAGGAGGATGAAGGGCCATGGGGCAGCCCAGGGCTGTGGTGGCTTTGCAATGAGCACAGTCCCTTTGGTCACCCTTTTGCGGGCAGCCCCATGGCCAGATTTATGGTCTCCAGGATGGATTTTGGATCTGGGTGAGGGTCCAAATGTGCCCTGTGAGGGTAGGGGTTGGCAAGGGGGGTCTCTTATGGCTCTGGGTGGCACCGTCAGCTAGGCTGGGGTGACACGGGTTCCATCCCAGACCGTGTCCTGTTACAGAGCAGCCTCGTTGTGTCCAGGTGCTTGTCCATCTCTGGGTGGATGTCCCATGATGGGGACATCCAGAGTTCCCTAGAGGAACATGCCAGAGGCCCCAGGGGAATTCTGGACATGGAAGGACCTGTTTCAGCCCGGTCTGGTCCCCAGGGTTGAGCCCTGGCACCTTCTACCTTGTGCCAAGCAGCATGAGCACCCGGATGGGACTGTCACCATGTGCCTGCGTGGCCCTAGCCCCCTGCCCCAGGGAAAACCACCCCTTACTCTGTTTAATCTCTCCCTATGTTAATACTTTAATGAGGCCAGGGCTCTACCAGATGATTGTAATTGTGTTAATTAACAGATTGGGTCTGTGCTATTCCCTGTGAGTTTTATACCCTGTCCTAAATAGTATCGAGTTGGGAGTGCTCTGGGTTTGGACAACAGTGGCTTGGAAGGACCTAATCCCCTGCTTACGGTAGTACCTGCTGCATGTGTATCATTAACTAAATTAAAATAAGTTTATCCATAAGGAAAGAGATGGGAGGCAGAGGCTCTTCAACCCAGCAGGCAGGAATGCAGCAGAGTCTATGGACCAGGCATGTGGAAAGGAGCAAAATTCAACAGCGAGCATGAAATATTACCATTGGTGATGGGAATTTACTGAGGCTTGAGGGAATATTCAACCTGGGGAATATTCTAATCCCAAATGAAGATTTTTCACTGTCAAAACTGCACTTGGATGGGAGCAAGGAAGGATCTTGTGTGTGTTCCCAGGCTGGGCTCACTGTAATGTGAGCAAAAGGGTCTGGGCATGAAAATCCAGGCAATCTCAACCCGCTGCCCTCTGATCCCTTTCTGAGGGTGAAATGGGGAAATCCAGCCTGAAACAGGCTGTTCCTCCCCATCCTATCCACAGCTTGATATTAGCACAGGCAGTGTGCATCGTCCAGGGAAATAAGCCCAGGAAATCCAGATTTCCCTGTGGGATCTCCAGGTGCTCCATCCAGGTGCCTTGGCCAGCTCTTTGCCTTGTTGTGGCTGTTTCTGACTGCAGCAGGGTATGGAGCTGGTCTGATTGGAGCTAAAAAAAGGATTTATGAAATTCCAGCACGTATGTGCACAAAGGAGTGTCCTTTCCTTGCTCTTTCTGTGGAGCTGATGCAGGCAGCGCTGCCTTGGTGCTTATCCTGGCTGAGTGAGGAGGATGTGCAACCTCCAGGCTGGGAGAATGTCCCTCCTCTTCCCCATTACAGCTTGGATCTTGTCAGCTTTCCCAAAATAGCTGTCCTTGGGGCAGGCGTGGGGTTATCTGATCCTCTCCATGCTCTTCCCTGCCCTTGGACTGCTCCTCACCAGCACGGAGCCCTTTGAGGAGCCGGTGAGGACAAGTGTCATTTAGCAGAGGAAATACAGTGCGGGAAGGGAATGAACGAAGTGGGAAGAGATGCACCCATCCCCGAAAGAGCAGGAGCAAGAAGAAAATCCTGGATGCAATGAGAAATGGAGGAGCAAGGAAAGGGAGAGCGGGTCAGCGATCTGTGCACCGTGGACTGCAGATCAGAGCCCGTAGATCATGGTCATCCCAGGACTGTTGATGTCACCACGCGGAGCATCTTGTTGGGCTGCTGGCCAAACCTTAGGGACTGTTGGCCAAGTGCCAGGCAAGGGCTTGTAGCGCTCCCGTGACACCCCATGGCCGTGGGTCACTGCTCCCAGAGCTCATGCTGTGCCCAAAGCTGCACATCACCTCTCAGATCTGTATTTATGGAGAACAATCCAAGTGTCCTGGGATAGTCCATCAACTGATGGAGCAATCCCAATGCATGTGAGTGGTGTTACCTTCCCTGAAATGACCCTGTGCAGCTTAAACTGAAGAACAGCAAAGGGGAAGAGCTACATGGGGTGTTCACAAGCATCATTTCATAGCTATGGTCCCTTGGTGACCGCCCCAGGGAGATTGCTGTCCCCTTCCCTCTGTCTAGCTGCTTTTGTTGTCTCCTCCTGTTCACCCTGTGCCCCTATTTCCCAGGCTATTCAGCCCAGCACAGGATTCCTCCTTGTCCAGGGGACTTTGGGGGTGCCACTGTCCCCCTCTTGGCCCTTCCCTTTGTCACTCTGCGCTGCCCAGGGTGCCCATTAACCTCTCCGTGTGTGCCCAGAGAGCCAACCCACGACATCGGACGAGACGGTGGTGGCCGGCGGTACGGTGGTGCTCAAGTGCCAGGTGGAAGATCCTGACGACTCCTCCCTGCAATGGTCCAACCCTGCCCAGCAGACCCTCTACTTCGGGGAGAAACGAGGTACGTGCAAGAGAGCTGGGGATGGAACAGGGCTATCGCGGAGGAGGCAAACAAACCCGTACGTGCAGGGGAGCTGGGGATGGAAGAGGGCTGTCTTGGGGGAGACAAACAAACTCTAAGTCCAAAGGGTTGTGGGAACAGAGGGAAGGTGATCTGTCTTCCTGCTACTTGTTTATTGAGTTGCTGTTGGGTTAAAACGTGATCCGGTGGAGGCTCTTGGTGGCACTGACCCTGCTACCCCTCTTCTTCCAGCCCTGCGAGATAACAGGATTCAGCTGGAGAAGTCCACACCCAACGAGCTCACCATCAGCATCAGCGATGTGGTGCTCTCCGATGAGGGTGAATACACCTGCTCCATCTTCACCATGCCCGTGCGGACTGCAAAAGCCCTCGTCACCGTGCTAGGTAAGCCACAAGATGCAGTTCCTCCAACTTCCTCCCTATTCTGTTCCTCATGGGGTATCCTCCTCACTCACATCCCTGCCACCTCTCCACATCCTGACCCCATAACGCGTCCTTGCGCTGTCTGCGCGTCACCATCTCGTACAACTGAGCTAAAAGGCTGTTGCATTTCTTGCCTCCTGTACCAGGGATCCCCCAGAAACCCCAAATCTTTGGCCACGAGCAGCCCATCGATGAAGAGAAGGTGGCCCGGCTGACCTGCCGCTCCTCTGGCAGCAAGCCCGCAGCCCAGCTGCGGTGGAGAAAGGGCAACAAGGAGCTGAAGGGTAGGTGCCAAAGCGGTCGGGGCCCTAACTCAGAGGACTGGGGCAAGTAGGAGCACCACAGAGGCAAATGGGGCACTAGGGCTTGCAGATGTGCCCAGCGCTGGACCACAGGCCACTTTCAGTGTCCCCTATCGCTCTGCCAGGGCAGCGTGCCCTATATCCCCATCTCCTCCAACGGTTCCTCCTGTCCCTCCAGATGAAGGCACCGAGGTGATAGAAGACCCCAATGGGAAGACCTTCACTGTGAGCAGTCGGGTGGAGTTCCGTGTCACCAAGGAGGACAACGATGCTGAAGTGACCTGCAGTGTGGACCACGAGTCCCTGCAGAACACAGAGAGGTCAACCACGCAGAAGCTGCAGGTCCACTGTACGTGGGATGCAGGGATTGGTGGGGGACAGGACCGTGGTGGGGCCAGGGACACGTGGCGTAGGGGACATGGGCACAATGTGTCATCTCCAGGGCCTCTCACCTCCATCCCAAAGGCTTGCTGGGTGCACCCATGGGTGCACTCACACTGCTGCCAGCACCCTCCCACGCAGGCAGGAGCAAGGTTGGCACATGGGGATGGTTTGGGAATGCCATCCTGCGTGGTGTGGGGCAGGCTGCCATCCAGCTGGTTCTCTTCTCTCCGTGCAGACAAACCAACAGCCAAGATCGAGCCGCATCCCCAGTACCCCCGGGAAGGCGAGAAGCTCCGGCTGCAGTGCGACGGGCAGGGCAACCCCGTGTAAGACCCTCCTGCTCCCTTCAGCCCCGCATCCCTGCACCCTGGCCATGGGCTCCCTGTGCTGGGCAACCAAAGCAGCTGCTTAGGTGTCCCCAGGGCCCTGGCAGAGCCAAGGGGTGCAGACAGGGCAGGGCGGTGTGGGGTGACACCAGGACAACGTGGGTCACATTAGGGCATTGTGGGTGCTGTGAGTTTGCGTCAGTGCCAGTACAACCACGGACTACCTGCAATGCAGGTGAAGTCCCCATGTCCCCTCATAAGCGGGTCCCTTCCTCCTGCTTCAAGCTTCCCGTGTCCTCACTGTGCTGCTTGGGCTGCCCCAGCCACCAACCCCGAGGTTCTGGGGAGGGCAAGGAACCTCATGCCCATCCCGCTCCGCAGCCCCCAGGAGTTCCTGTGGGAGAAGGAAGGCAGCGACACGCCGCTGCAGCTGAGCTCCGAGAACGTCCTCTTCTTCCCCTTCCTCAACAAGAGCGACAGCGGCACCTACGTCTGCACGGCCACCAGCTCCATGGGCAGCGTCGTGGCCAAGTACAACCTGGACGTCAGTGGTAAGCGGCACCGCAGGGCACCCATCAGCACGCGGCTCTTCCCAGGAGCTGCCAGCGGGCATGGCACCTCCATCCCAGCTGCTTCCCATTCCAGGGGGATGCGTGGACACAGCCTCTCGCCCGGGAGGGCTGTGGTGTGAACGGCTTCACGTGCAGGGTGGGTGCTTGGGGTGCACGTGCAGCCAGGGTCCCTGCTCTGCTCCTGAGCAGGGTGCTGAGCACCCCCAGGAGCGCTGCATCCCCAGCTCCTCTGGGTGCGTCAGCTCCTGCTGTGTCCTTCCCTGTTGCTCCCGTTTTTGCGTGGAGCCGGGCTTCGTCCTAGCCCCTTCTGGCCGCTCTGGCATTCCCCCTTGGCCACGCATGTGACAGTGCAAGGAGGGGACACCTTGTCCCACCAAGCTCTGGTCAGGGCCAAGAGGAGCAGAGTTGAGGGGGAGTTGAGGCCGGGACACAGCGCAGCCCAGGCTGAGCTCAGTCCCTGTCACCTCCTACTGCACGAAGGAGGGGTTGCAATGGGGAGGATTAATGGGACCGCAGGCAGGACTGAGCAGGAGCCTCTGCGACCTGAGCAGGTCGTGGGCAAAGGAACCTCTGCATTATTATCTACACCATGGCGCTCCACACCGTGCAGCTAAAGAGAATTCCTCATGGCCCCTCTGAACAGCCACAGGGTTCCTGGACAGCCGTGTCCTGAGCTTTTTGGGACGAGCCCAATGGCTCTCTCTGCACTGCAGGCTTGTCTTGCTGCCCTGGCCCCCCAGAGCAGCTCACCACGCTTGACGTCCATCCTTGAGTGGGGAAGAGCAGCACCCGTTGTCACCCCATATGTCACCGCCTCCTTGCTGTCCCCTTGCCACCTACGTCTGCCTGCTCCTGGGTCTGCCCTGCTGTTGCCAGCACCACGTTCACTGTTGCCGTGTCCGTCTGTCGGCTCCATCAGCCTTAGACTTCCCATCTTCCACTCCCAACACTCCTACGTGTTCTAGCTATTCCCTTTTTCCTTTTTCTTCCCCTTCCCTCCCTCCTGTTCCGGGCCCATTCACCATCCTTCACCTACAAACACGGTTGTGGCTGAAGAAGGCGCATGGAAGCGGCTGTTCCTCTGGCACGTGGCCCCACTAAGCCCATATTCCCCTCTGCTTGCCCACAATCAGCCCTTAAATGTCCTGCCCTTTCTTCCCTTCCTGCACCCACTGTCTCTCCATGCAGCTCGTGACCTCCTGAGCCTTCACCACCCCTTGTCACCCCTGGGTGCAGGGGTGACAACTCAAGGAAGCCCTGGCTCAGGGCACTGGGTGGCCTGGAGCTCCAAGCTGGGCTCAACTGTGGTCCTTCTTGTACCTACTGTGTGGTCTCCAGCAGTACCCAAAACACTGCTGTCCTCCACCCACTGGTTCTCACAGCACCTGACAAGAGGAGCTCCCCATCTGGGGCTGCTTCCCACTTTCAAATCCCACCTCTTTTTTTCCCTTGGAAACACTCAGGCACCATCAGTGGAGCATCTGCCCTGCCTGGCTGAGCCCTTTTGAGCCCGGTCTGCAACAAGGGGGAACGGGGACAGAGCGGTCCTAAGGACGTGCCTAGGAAAGTGTAGGTGGAACCTTGTGCCAGGTGATGCTTTCCAGCCCTGGGATCCCAGACAGGAGGAATCCAAGCTGTTCTTGGAGGAGGGAGCAACCAGGATGCCACTTGGATAAGGGGAAGGATGGGAGTCCTTTTCTAGATGGGTTTTCTCAGAGGAAGGGAGGAATAAGCCTTGTACCTGGGTAGGGCAGGACTCAGCATGACTAAGAGTGGTGGAAGGAGCCTCTGGGAGAGGCAGGTGCCCAGCAGGCCAGGACTCCTTGTACCTGTCACCCAGGCGGGGTGTCCCCTGGGCTGCTCCATGCCCCAAGGGGCTACGTGGTGCAGGGGCAGAGCCAGGCTGGCAGCTGGGGCCTTCTCCATGGGCTCTGTCACACCTAGGTGGCCGCTCCGAGAGGTTGATTTGTGTCCCTCTGTTTTGTCGTCCTCCCCAGATCTTTCCCAGCTCCCCACCCCACACGTTCACTCCACTCCAGGCCCTTCCCAGCCCATCTTTCATGCAACCATGGCCACCGCTTCATCCTTCACTCCAGCTCCCGTCCAAGGTACCGTAAGCTCCTTTTCTCTCTCTTTACGGACCCGCTGGTCCCCAGGCCATCAGGAGAAGCTCTGCAGGAGGATACCCACAGCCCAGGGAGACCCTTCCCACATCTCAGCTGCCAAAGTAGAGTTGGATCCAGTTTGGCCGCTGCTTCCCACCAGGGCCAGCACTTCTGGAAGGTGGTGGGCAGCATTTCCATGGCAGAAGAGGTCAAGTACAGAGACCGTGGGCCGCACAGTGGCCCTTCCCTGCCTACTGCTCCCATCCCATTAACGTAGAGCCCTGCCAGGAGATGCGAAGGGTGGAAAGACCCTTCTGCATCCCTCTTGCAGTCATCCTGCCCCGCAGGGAGCTGTTTTCTCCTAGGACCCTTGCCCACAGCCTGGGTGTCCCCATGTAGTCACGTCACCACCAAGCTCTTGGCTGGAGCCCTGTTGTTTGACACGTTGTTGCAGCAGTTGTCCCCAAGTTGCAAACCGTGCCCTGTGTCTGTGTGAAATGTCATCCCTGTCTCCTGTTGCCTTCTCTGTTCTTTTTTTAATTTGTTTCCACACTGTGCTGTGCAAACACCTTGTCCTCTAAATGCTTCTCTGGAACCCTGGAGCTGAGCTGGAAGGACAAGAACTGACTGGAAGGAGGATTTGGGCCCTGTAACAGATACCGAACACCTTCAGACAGTTCAATGCAACACTGCTTTTCCCTGCAGCCCCAGAATGCAGCAAAGAGGAGCTCTCCCAACACAGACAGAGCTTCCTAGCTTGGCTCCGAGCAGTTCGTCTCCCCCTGGTCCAGGGATGGCTGTCCCTGCGGAGGGGACATTGCCATGAGGTGCCAGCCCACATGTCCCAAACACAAATTGTCACCCAGTCCCGCTGTGGATTCAGCTGCGAGATGCAGCTGGTTGGGACTGTGTTGCAGGCTGGATTCACTCGCATGCGACTGTCTAAATTCCACCTCGGAAGAGGGCATATCTTGGTGGCAGGACTGCTGTCACCTCCCGAGGTGCAGCACGTTGCCATGCAAGGCTGCTCATCGCCTTTATCCTGGCAGGATGCAGGGAACAGTGAGCGGAGCCTGGCACGGCTGTGACTCCTCAGGCAGAGCTATGTGCTCAAGCTGGCCCCTTCTGGGGCAGAAGTCTCCTCCGCAGAGGACGGAGCAGGATTGGAGCTGACCGGAGAGCTCGGAGGAGTCACTCGGGAGAGCAGTGGGGATTGCAGGTCTGCAGGGTCCTGGGGGCAGAGGTACCGTGGGTTGCATAAACAGGGGGACATCCCAAGGACCAGGGCACTGACATAGGCTGTGTTTGCTCGTGACAGCTTCAGACGGGCTCCTCAGCTTGCTGCTTCCGATGCCTCCGTGGGCACCATCCCTTTTCTGTTCCCATCTCAGCCTTTCTCCCTGCTCTCTGCCTCTACAACTCTCCTCTCCAACGCGGTCAGGCTGATGGATGTCGTGTGCGATGCCAGAAGACATCTGGCACGGAGCCAAGCAGGATGGGACCCTCCCGAGATTCCCATCTGCGGCCCTCAGCGATGCTCGGGATGAGCACCAACCTCTGACACGCAGCAGGGCCTATAAATATCTCCCTCTCTCTCTGTTTTCTCTCCTGCTGCTGTATGCCAGATGCCAGCCCAGTGCCATCGACCTCGGGCGCCTACCACGCGGTCATCGGCGGCGTGGTTGCCGTCATCGTCTTCCTCCTGCTCAGCCTCCTCATCGTCTTGGGACACTACCTGATCAGACACAAAGGTAAGGCCCAAGCAAGCCCCCCTGGGGTGGCACGTCACCAAGGACCCCCCTGCCTAGCGGCCACCCCCGTGGCATGGCAGGCAGGTGGCACCATTCGGGATGGCTCTCGCCAGGCCTGGGATCCGGCCTCCTTCCCCAGAGCGAGGGGGCAGGTGAGAAGGGAGGCCACAGTCCTGTATGCGGAGAAACCCAGCGCAGCCAAAAGAGGGTCACGGAGATGTCCTGGTGCCACCTTGGAGACAGGCAGGACTAGGCAATGCCGGGCAGAGGCAGCATTCCCTCTTCCCCCTCTCCCAGGACTGCCCATCCCCTCAGTCCCTGTCTCTGCACCGTGGGGTGTGCGTGTCCCATCTCCCCTTCTCTCGCCTTCCTCTCTGCCCCTGCCCTGAGCCCTCCGCGCTCCTCTTATCCCTCCCCTTCCCGCCGTTTCCACCTCCCCATCCCTGGACTTTTCATCCGCCCAGCAGGTGTATGCGTAAGACGCGGGGAGACGGTCACATCCAGACGTCGGCAAAACCCGGCAGAGGTGATGTGTGAGTAAGAGCCCCCTTCCCTGCTCTCCGAACCCAGAAGAGCTGCCTGCGTCTGCCCCTGCCACGTGGGCACCAGGGCACGGCGTTCCCGGGGGAGCCGGAGCCGCATGTCCCGGGCTCCCGTGTTCTCCTATCAAGCAGGAGAACGTGGCTCTGGGCACCGGCTCTGCGGGCATCCCCAAACCTGGAATCTGCTCTCTGCAAATGGTCATTTTACAGAGAATCCTTTCAGTTTCCTGATGGGGAACAGGGATGGGGATGCAGGGAGGGACAGAGGCGGCAGCAGCAGGGCCAGGCCGGACGGCGGGGAGGGCAGGAGGTGGAAATGCAACTGCTGCAAAACTGGGGGCAGTTCTGACTACAGCAGCTTAGAGCAGCCCAGCCGAGGAACCCAGGGCAGGGTTCGTCCCAGGGAAACCAGTGACTTTTCCATTTCAGGGCAAGTCCAAAGGATTTTTCTCCTCTCGCCTCCGTTTTTGCAGCGGGCTGGACGTGCCCATTCTAGCAAGCCCTTGAGCGTTGCCATTGGGGCCCCTGCAGGCAGCCGGGCTTCGACCCGCTCGCGCGGGACAGCAGTGACAGTGACACTGCCCAACTCTCTCCCCGCTCAGGTACCTACCTGACCCACGAGGCCAAGGGGTCGGATGACGCCCCCGACGCCGACACGGCCATCATCAACGCAGAGGGCGGCCAAGCCAGCGGCGATGACAAGAAGGAGTATTTCATCTAGGGGCGTCGCAGAGGGCGAGAAATGGAGCCAACAAACCCCAATGCAAATGGAAACCAGACCACAAACCCAACTCAACCCAACAGATTTTCTCTCACGCCCGGGACGGGCAGATGGACGGACAGAGGGATGGCGGGACAGAGAGCAGAGAGCGACCGGCCTGAGACATGATGCTTCTTCTTGAACTTGTACAAAACGTTATTACTACGAACAGCGAAAGCCCCGGCCCCGTTTGCTTGCTTGCACCTCCATCCCTGCGACCAGCGCTCGCACCAAACACAGACCAACCAGTGAGTGAGCGACTTTCCTTCTTCCTTTGGACCTTTGCTTTGGTTTCGTGGCTGCTCTTTGCTTTGGGCCCTTGGTTGGGATGTTGGGCTGGGGTCGATGTAGCTCTTCCCTTTGTTTCTCTCCATTTTGGTTTCTTTCACGTCCAAGGATAAAATCAGCTCCAGGCTCTGGCAGAAGCTCCGGACACCCGGGTGGCCTCTCTGTCATCAGCGCTCGCCGAGAGCTGGGACCGGTGTCCCCATCACTGCCTGCCAGGCTTGGCTGCTCCGTGACTCCCCAAGCCAAATTCCTGGCGCTGCCCATGGGCTCTGGGGCCAGGGGGGTGCCATGGGCCCCGGCGGGGCAGGTTGTGCCCGCCCGGAGCGGGATGCCCGTGGGGCATCTCGGCGCGTTTCGCCTTCGGGAATGCAGCTCGGGGCCAGCGCAGAGGGCCCCCGGGTCCCTGCACTGATTTTATCCTTGGTGGTTCTTGTCAAACAACGTCCGTGCGGGAGGAGAACTGTCCTCGGGTGATAGGTGTGTGAAGAGGGGGGAACCGCTGAGGCCCCCGGAGAACCTGGGAGCTGCTGGGCACCTGCAGCTCCCCGTTCCCACCCCAGTGGGAAGGGGGAGCTCAGGGGCTTGGGGGCAAACGCAAAGAAAACCCCAAGGTGCAAATTCTCACATTGGAAACGTCAGTCGAACCATCTATTGAGATGTTCAGTGCAGGAGGCCACCTGCACCGGGAGCACCGGGCAGAGCCAGGAGATCTCTCGGGCCTGCGGCCGTCACGACTCCCCCATTCACCGGGGCGGGCTCTGGGACCCCAGGAAGCCTCTGGAAAAGGGTAGTTTGAAACCCCAGGAATGACGGCAACGGGAGCTCTGGGATCCAGGGGAGATGCTGAACCTGGTGCTGTGCTGAGGAGCACAGACCCCATGGAGAGACACGCGGAGAGGGGCAGAGCTCACACGGGCCAGGAGGAGGAGGGAATCCTGTGAATCAGGTTGGCGGGTGGCATCTGTCCCCACTGCTTGGGACCCCGAGGAGCATTCGGGGTGACACCACCTTCCATTGGAGACGTTCCCTCGGGTCTGGTGAGTTCCTCTTTGGAAAAGGCTGTTTTGCTCCTGGCTGACAGCCATCTAAATACCCCCATTTAGTGTCTTTATAATCCGCGGGGCTCAGTGGGAAGCTGGTCCTGCTTCCCATCTGCGTGGGGGCCTCCCTATGGAGAAACCCCATCTTCCAGGTCAGGCAAAAGCCAGAAGCTTTTTCTGATCTCTCCAACGTGCCCCAGGGACCTCTTTCCTCACCCCAACCCTACGTCTGTGGGAGCAGGCACAGATCCATGAACTTGGCAGAGAGCAAAAGACACCAGGAAGCCTTCGCAGGTGCTAGAAGGAGGGTAAACGGGGCTGCAAAGCACAGGGCTGGTGCTGGGAAGCCAAAAGTGGGGTGCGGGGGGCCCTGGGGCCAAGCAGACATGAGGAAGGGCCTTGGCACAGCTGCGGTTTTGTGGGGTACGAGTGAATGATGTGGTAGCATTTGTCTCACGTGTAGAGATGTGACTAGGTTCACCGCACTGATTGCCTGTCAGGAGCACGCAGGCACCTTGAGGAAGAAGTGCACAAAGTTGTTAGCGCACACGGTGACGAAAACCTGTAGCTTTCTCCATTTTGTTGCTCCCTTTACATCTGTTTGCAGGAGGACATTAGCCTTGACACAGCCCTTCCTGAGTGCGGTGTCCCAAAACGCAGGGGAAAAGGCAGGAGAAGGGGACAAGCAGAGCCGTCTCACAGCCCTGCTCTTTATATTCTCATTTTTGGAAGAGTTTCTCATGCAGGAAGGCTCGTACGGTCAGCACGGACCTGCCTGGGTCTGCAGAGAGTCCAAGGCAGCAGCTCTGAGCTCGTTTCAAGGGATCCTAACATTGCTGTGAGAGGTAACACTGCAAATATTGACGCTATTAACTATTTCACTGCACTCCTGAGCATGTGTGACCGTGTGATCTGATGCTACTCTGAAGCTCTTTAACATCCACTCTTGAATAGACGCACTTGCTTAAAATAAAAATGTAAGGATGTGTTTTCAAATGCAGTTTAATCTCATTACGAGGCTACATTGTGCAGATCATTGCAAAAAAAAACCACCCTCTTTTACTGAGGGTTTGCAAAGGAGAGGGGTGAACTGGTTCCATCTTCCTGAAAAAAAAAAGGGGACCCGAATATTAGAAATGAGATTGTGCGCATGGGACAGCAGTGCCACCAGGCACTGCTCCAAGGGCTGGTGCAGGGGGTGTCACTGCTGCTGCTGTGGGTGCCGGGCTGGAGCCGTCTCCTCGCTGGCTGCAAAGTTTACCAAAGTTTACCAAAGTCTACCCAAAGTTTACCCTGCTGCGGCCACAGCAGTCCTAGAAACCCGGCTTCTGCGTTTGCTCCAGCTCTGGCACAGACATCAACAGCGTTTCCGAGCACCAGGGACCACCTTAGCTCCCGCTTTCTCCCAGAAAGAGAAATCAAGCTTTGGCCTTCAGGCAGATCCCAGGTTGTAGTGGAAGTCCCGGGAAGCACCAGAGGCTTCTGGAGATGCAAGTGAGGGTGAAGATAGCAGAGGCCCCACGTTATGAGTATATAAAGGATAATAGATATATAAGGTCACAGGTGAGGAGCTGTGGATAACCCACGTCATGAGGATGAGGTGGTGATGGAGACACCGTCCCAGGACCGAGGCGGTGACGGGGTCCGTCACGGTGCGCGAGGGCAACACGTGGCACAATTCAGGGTCCATCCTGCAGCTTGTGGGAGGTGCAATGGGCGAAAACGTGTTGCAAGGGTTGAGGATTAACCATGTTGCATGTGTGTACAAGAACACGAACACGTATGAAGCCGTGAACATGTCACGTCATGAGAACAAGGTGCGGGATGCACCGTTTTGCGAGGTCTGCGTTGAGCTTTTGGGATAGTGGTTGTATCCCAACCCTGTGTGTTGGGATACTCCGTGCTGGGAGCGCGAGCGGTGCTGGGAATCACTGGGACACGCGCGCAGAGGTGATGTAGGAACACCACGTCCTGGGATGATGGGATAATGCTCATGGAGTAGGAGTTGGGATACAAAATGCTGTGTATGAAGCGGTGACAGGATCCGCTGTGGTGCAAAATAGCAAAATAGTGACTTTTGCTTAAGAATTAATCACGTTGTTGAAGTCTGGGGGTGATGGGACACAGGTCTGGACAGTGTCACGCAAGGAGAGGTGATGGGGACGGGCGGATGTGTCCCAGGGAAGGGTCTGCTGTCACCACGTCTCGTGGTTGTCACAGTGCCCTGGGCTGTGTCGTGCTGTAAGGAGAGGGGACAGGGAGGCAGCGTCTTAAGGAGCTTCAATGGAAATCCTGCATCCGGGGAGGTGACGGATGCGTTGGGTCATAAGGGTGGCAGGTGAGTGGACATAATGGGTGACAGTGTATGGAGGGGTCACTAGTGTGACAGGGGACGCCTGTGTGACAGGAAAGCAGCAGGATCCATAGGGGAGATGACAGGTGACAGCACGAGCGTGGGGAGTGACGGGACAAACCGCGTTCCCGCTGTTAGGGGGGGTGATTTCCATCGTATCATAGGTGCAGGGAGGAGGCAGGATGCACTTTGTCACCGGGGGTGACATCCACCCCGTCCTTAGCGTGGCTGGGGACAGTGACCGCCACGTCGCGGGCACGGAGAGGTGAGGGGACACGTCGTGTCCCTGGTGTGACGGTGACGGTGCGCCCTGCATCAGCAGTAGGAGGAGGCGACGGGACACACGGTGTCGCTAGTGCGGTGACATGAGGGATACGGTGTCACCAAGGGGAGGGGACACGCAGGAGCCAGCCCTGCCAGCACCCAGAGAGCCGCATAGTGTCACCACAGCCCTGGGATGGCTGCGGGCACCTCGGGAAGCCACTTGTGCCCCAGATTGGGGTCCGCGGGAGAACCCCCGCCTGCCACCAGGTCTGTCCCCATGGGGCTGAGCCCCTGCGGTCGGGGTGGCAGCCCTGGAGGGGCTCCGGGCTACCCCGCTGCAGGGGACCCCACGTTCCCTAGCAAGGAGATGGCCCAGGTCCTGGATCTGGGTCTGAACCTCCGTTCCGGATCTGTCCCCCTTGGTCTCCGCTTGCCGCGGGCGCAGCGCTCGGGGCTGCTGCTTTGCAGGGTGATGCCCCACGCTCTGCTCGTGCCATCTCCATGCCCCAAACTCACCCACGTGGGCACTTGGGGGGCATCTGGGCACAGACACAGCAACGGGCCACAAATCCCTCAGGAAAGCTGCAAGGGAAGGACCAGCAACCCCCGGAGAGGAGCAGCGGGACGGGGACAGGGTTGGCAGGGCAGGCAGGAGTGTCCCCAGCACCAGCAAGAGGTCCCTGGGCGGTGCCACCATCAGTGTCCCTTGTCCCCCGCGCAGGACACGGCGCCGGGGACAGGGCACAGAGGCTCTGGATGCTTCCCGGCCGGCACTGAACTCTCAATAGACCACGAAAGCCATATTCGTACGGAGCTCTGGACACGCCGAGGGGCGGCAGCGGGCAGGGCAGAGGACGGTCCGTGTTGTTGTGCTGTGTTCTTGTATGTACATAAGGGGAGACAACGAACGTCGGTGTTAACTTTATAACCTTTCTAATATCCTGTGCTAATCTCGGAAAAAAATAATCCTCTAAATATATCTGGATTACACACGTTCTCCGCCTGCTCTCGTTGCCTTCGCACGCCCGGCTCGCCCGCTCCCGTCCCCCATGCGGGCACCCGTCGGGTGTCACCCACATGCGGGTGGCTGCCACCTGCAGCACCCTTTGCTCCCTGGGCCTTGGTATGTGCCCGCGGGGTTGTGTTGTCCCCGCGAGTGTGGGTGGCCTGTGCTGTGCCCAGGACAAGGGGGCTGCAATGAGTGGGGACATGTGGCAGCGCCCAACCGGGCTCTTCCAGGCTGTGGGGGGGGACACGGGCACCATCAGGGGGGAAGGGGAGACATGGGCGAAGGGGACGTGGGCACAGGACGAGGGGGACACAGCGGCCCCAGGGTGGAAGGAGGGAGAGGCAGAGCTGGACCCGGGGATGGACCTAGCCCATCCCAGCCCATGGATGCTCCTGGCTTAGTCCATGGATGGACATGGTTCAGCCCATGGATGGTCCCAGCTCAGTCCCTGGACGGTCCCAGCTTAGTCTGTGGATGGTCCATAGCTCATTCCATGGATGGTCCCAGCTTAGTCCAGGGATGGATGTAGCTCAACCTATGGATGGTCACAGCTTGGCCCATGAATGGACGTGGTTCAGCCCATGGATGGTCACAGCTCATTCCATGGACGAACATGGTTCAACCCATGGATGGTTACAGCTCGGCCCATGGATGGTCCTGGCTCATTCCATGGATGGACGCGGCTCAGCCCATGGATGAGGAACACACGGTCCTTCACTGACATCGCGTGTCCTTCCCCCAGACAAAGGTAATTTTTACTTCCTACTGCGTCCCCAGCCTCAGTGAGACACCAAAAGCATCAAATCCGTTACCCTCGGCGCGGGTATCGGCAAAGCCGAAGAGAAATGGAGTGGCCCAAACCCCGGAGCGCTGGCCCAGCCGGTGCCATCGTGGCGTCCCTTGAGGTGCAGCATCATCCCGGGCAAACGCGGTCGTGCCGAGAGCCCCCGCTGCTCCTTCCCGCCTGGTCCTGCAGCCGAGGGTCCATCCCGGGCTTCACGGGGACCGTCCGTCTGCAGGTTAATGGGGATTTTCCCAAAGATGACAGCGCGAGGCTGGATTGGGATCCCTTCAGCGGGCACCACGTGGGTACCAGGGCCACTCCAGGCGACCAGGAGGACGGGGACTGCAGGGGGACCCGGCAGCCCCAGTGTCCTGGTCCTCAGCCCGGGGCTGCACAGGGATCCCCATCCCCTCAGCGCCGGCCTGGACCTCCCCAACCCTCATCCCGGACCCCCAAGTGATCCCCCAGTCCTGCCTCTCCTATGGAGACCCACAGGACCCAGTCACCTCCCTGGCCCCACAGCTCCGACCCCTCCATCCCCATCCCAGGTTTCCAAACTGCCAATCTGGGCTCCGGAGGCCCCAGGAAAAGCCCTCCTGGGTGCTCGTGTCCCCAGCACGGACACGAGCCAGGACAAGGCAGGGTCCAAGGTCTTCGCTGTCCCCAGCGCCCGGTGCAACGAGCACCCAGAAGGGCCACACAGGATCCCATCCCTGCACGGAGTTTGCTGCAATTCCCAAAAATCCCCTTGAAGAAGGATGCAACCAAGGAATGCGCCTGATCCACGAGCATTGTTTTCCCAACTTGCTTTTAGTGGCTCCTCTATTGCACATAATAAAAACCCTGCAAAAATAGATATATGTGTGTGAGAATTAATAATTTAGCCCCTGACAAGCAGGTTTGCTTGTTCTTTCTTTGCATGATTCACCGTAACAGTCAAACAGAGAAATGCAAAGCAGTGAATTATTTAGTGGGCTCTCTCAATCAAAAAATATGTAATTTGGTTTATTAAAGAATAGAGGCACTAAATAATTCAGTCTGCTGCCGCGTGGTTAGCAGCGCTTCCAGAGCGACCCCGGAGCAGGGACACGGAGGGGACATGGGACACGGTGACAGGTGTCCATGCGGGGCTGCAGCATCCCGAGGAAACGCGGCGTTTTTCCATGCTGGATCACGGCTGGATCCCGGGGCTGGAAAGCACCAGCGGCTCCGCGGTTTCCTTCCCGGCATGGGATGGCACCGGCCCGCCCGGCTCCCGCCGGCGCCGCTTCCTCCTGCCCGGCACCTTCCTGCAAAGCCCTGGCCCGAGGCCAGGGAAGCGGCTCCGCATCCAGCTCCTCTGGATCCCGATATTTCATCCACCTCTTGCCGGACCCTCCATTCCCAGCAGCACCAGGTCAGGGGACAGAGCGGTCCCTGACTCATCCCTGGATCCTGCAGCATCCCGACAAGGAGCAGGTTGGGCCTCCAACACGCTCCATCATGGCCGGGAATTGGAGTGTCTCTATGGGCACCTGTAAATAAAATTCCTAATGGATTTGGGGTGTTCTGCCAAGAACTGATTGCTTCCTGCCCGAGAAAATTTTACGTCCAGTTGTTCCTGGCAGCCCGTCCCGTTTCCTCTGCTCCGTGGCAAAGGGGAATCCCAGGGCTTTAATAAGGGCTCCTTATTAAAAAGCCGCCTCTTATCTCGCTGGCGCAGCCGTGGCCCCGCCGCGACGCCGAGGAGAGCGCGAGGGGCCGGGCGCACGGAGCCTCCCGACGTGTCCGACGGCACCGAGTGCGCACGGAGCCTCCGGTTGTGTCCGACGGCACCGAACGCGCACGGAGCCTCCCGCTGTGTCCAACGGTACCGAGTGTGCACGGAGCCTCCTACTGTGTCCTGGCACCGAACGCGCACGGAGCCTCCCGCTGTGTCCGACGGTACCGAGCGCGGAGACGCGACGCGGCCGCCGGGCAGCACATGCGGAGCGCACGGGACGGCACCGGAGTGCACGGGACGGCACCGGAGCACTGAGGACGGCGCCGGGTGGACACCATGGGCAACTGCATCCCCGTGGTGAGTGCACCCCGTCGTGCCCTGCTCCGGCTCTTCTCCATCCCGCCGGGAAGCTCTTTCCTCGCACACGGGCTCCGTGCTGCATCCCGATGCACCCGGAGGCGGTTGGCCTTAGGGAAACCTCCCTCCTCGAATGGGTTTCCCACCCTTCTCCCTCCTCCAGCTCCCCCTCTCCCGCTGTTCCCAGTTTGGTGCTTGCAGAGCCCCGACTGCCCTCAGCGCTGGGTCTGTCACGGTGCCCGCGGTGCCACCAGCGCCGGGTATCGTCCCCGGCCAGCCCCGCGCGGCCTGTCCCCAGGGACGTGGCTTTTGCTGATAACCAACGCGCCGGCATCAGCGACGGCTGCGGACGGAGCCGCCTCGGCTTTGCCAGCGCCACAACCGCGACTTAGGGACGGAGGGGACAGCAAAAGGCGCCCAATGGTGACCCCAACTGGTCTCCTTTGCAGAGCTCCAGCGTGCAGGACGACCAGGTGGCCCTGAATTTCTCCGACCTCATGGAAAACCTCTCCTACATCCTGGGAAACTACAGCTACAGCGACACGCTGGACTACGCCGACGTGGAGCCCTGCCGCAACTACTACTGCCCCCTCTTCCAGCGCGTGGCCCCGGCCTTCCTGGCCGCCACGTGCGTCCTGGCGGCCCTGGGCAACGGGGCGCTGCTGGCGGCCTTGGCCAAGCGCTGGCGCTCGTGGGGCGGCCCCGTGGTC
>JAWLRI010000410.1:216076-226119 GCA_034781795.1 Crypturellus tataupa
CTTCGAGGCCTTCGACACGGCGCTGGGGCTCGCCGAGGCGCTCGGCGTCCTGCACTGCGGCCTCGCGCCGCTGCTGCTGCTCGGCCTCGCGCTGCGGGCGCAGCAGCACCCGAGGGGTCCCTGAACCGGCGCCCGTTTGGGGGGAATGGGCAATAAAATGGCCTTTTTTGGGGGGAAAATCATTGAGGTGCATCTGGTGGCTCGGTTGGAAAAGCCCCATATGTGGACGAGTGCCCCAGCGCAGCACTGAGGGTCCCCATAGATGAGACATCCCCACGGCGGCTCCCGCTCACTCGAGTGATGAGTGGGCAGCGCTCGGAGTGCATTTTCCTACCCAAAGTCCCTCCTGGAAAAGGCTCTGGGCAACCTGCAGGATCCGACCCGTGATGCTGCAGATTAACCTGCATTGAAACGGCATCAAGAGGGGCAGAGGCCACTTGTCACCGTCGCTGCAAGGACTGAGCCCTGCTCAGGGCACAGCGAAACCCGCGGCATCCGCAGCCGCAGCAGCACCAAGGGGGAAAGCGGCAGAGAAATCCAGGGATTCAACCCACGGCAGCCCCTGCAAGCGCCCGTGTCTCCTTCCTAACCGGCGGTGGCAAACGCGGACGTGTAAAATGAAGTTGGAGACATCCTGCCCCCGGGGACGGCACCGATAACGTGCAGGAGAAATCCCAGCTCTCCGGGATGGCAGGAGATGGATGATTCCGGGTCCTTCCCAAGCCCCATAAATCCCGGTGCTCAGATCCCTGCCGTCCCCACGCGGAGCCTCCCGCCGCTTTTGTCACCCTCGTGACAGCGTTTGGAACTCATCATCCCTCCCGGCAGCTCCGCTTGGCGTTTAAGGAGCCCAAACGACCCTTCAAAACGTCACTGAGATCAGTGGGACAAGCCCAGTAATTCCAGACAGTGGGAATCACGACCACGGCCTCACGGGGCTGCAAGGAGGGAGCAGAAACCCTCCCCGCGCCGAGAACGCGGCCCTCGACGCAGCCTCGAACGCGACCGCTCGGCACGGCCGGGGTTTGCTCTGATTTAAGCGCTTGTCGGGCTGTAAAAACGCGGTGCTTTGGCCTCGCTTCTCACATCCTTGTCTTGGAGGGTCCCTTATGGCCAGGAGGGAATTTGGGGGCTGTTTTTCCCACCCGGATCCAGGTCGATGCTCCTTACGCATGGGTGTCCCCCAAGGCCGGTGCCTCCGGGATGAGGCTCCGGTTGGAGCTGCCAAGAGCCGGATAGAGCCCAATAGAGCCAGGTGGGAGCCACATCCCTGCGCTCCCGATTCTCCATCAGCTCCAAGGGAACAGGCGGGATGGGGGTTCCACGGTCCCATCCCCAAAGGGACCCCTTGTTGCACCGGGATGGGATGGGGTTTCCCAAAGAGACCCCTTGTTGCACTGGGATGGGGATGGGGTTTCCCAGAGGGACCCCCCGTTGCACCGGGATGGGGATGGGATTTCCCAGAGGGACCCCTCGTTGCACCGGGATGGGGGTTCCCACAGAGACCACTTGTTGCACCGGGATGGGGATGGGGTTCCCAAAGGGACCCCCCGTTGCACCGGGATTCGCCGCTCGACCTCCCGGATCTGCCGGTTCCTCCGGATCGGCTCGGAGCCGCTCGGGCCCCCTTGGTGGTCACGGGGCAGCGCTGGCCGCAGTCCTGGGCCACGAGGGCCAGCAGGGCCGGTCACGGGCACCGCGGCGCTTGCCAAGGGCCACCTCCTGCCCCGGGGCTGGGCACAGCTCCAGCAACCCTAATAGGCATCTCCCAACTCACATCCAGGTTTTCCATGTGGAGCAGCCTTGCTCCAGGCACCCCCAGTGCTCCAGCAGGCATCTCCGAGCCCATATCCCGGTTTTCCATGCGGAGCAGCCCTTGATCTGGGCACCCCCCACGCTCCAGCAAGCGTCTCCCAATTCGCATCCTTGTTTTCCATGAGGAGCAGCCCTTGATCCGGGCACCCCTTGTGCTCTGGCAGGCATCTCCAAGCCCATATCCCTGTTTTCCATGCAGAGCAGCCCTTGATCCGGGCACCCCCTGCACTCCAGCAGGCATCTCCCAACTCGCATCCCAGTTTTCCATACGGAGCAGCTCTTGCTCCGGGCACCCCTTGTGCTCCAGCAAGCATCTCCCAACTCACATCCCAGTTTTCCATGCGGAGCAGCCCTTGATCCAGGCACCCCCCACACTCCAGCAGGCATCTGCCAACTCACATCCCGGTTTTCCATACGGAGCAGCTCTTGCACCCCCTTTGCCAGGCTGCTCCCCAGGCCCCGGACACAGTCCTGTTGCCAATAGAAGGCAGCACGACCACGGCCGTGCCTCAGTTTCCCCATTTTGGTGGGAATTGCCTGGATCCCAAAGCAGAGGAGAGCTTGGAGCAGCTGGCAAAAGAGCCGGGATAAGCTCGGAGCCCCAGGACATCCTAAATGGATGGAAAGGGCAGCAGGCGCCGCCGATCCCGGCGTTTATCCCCATGGGCGCATGAAGGGGGATTATTCCCTCTCTCCCAGCAAACAGCAGGAATTTCTCCCGCTTCCTGAGGATGTTTGGCCCGGCCGCGCGCCGGGATCCATCCGCTCCGGTCACGCTGCCGTTCCCGCAGGAGCGAGTGACGGGAAATGGGAGGCATACGCTCCTCGTGCTTCCCAATTAGAGAGGGAAGTTCATAACGGCCGAGCAGCTCTCCGCTCTATTAGCAGGAAACAGGGTGATTTATCGGCGGCACCGGAGGCGCTTGAGCAACCCTCATCCATTCCGATTAGGAACGGCTCCGCGCGCGGTCACGAGATCCGCGGGCTGCGGGATGGACGTGGATGGGGAGCCCGGAGCCATGCGGGAAGGGGGAGAAGGGGACGGGCAAGGGGACACCGAGGTCTCGGTGGTGGCCGCGGGGCCCTTCGGCAGGACCACACGGAGCTGCTCCAGGTGCCACCGTCATCCCCTCATCCCAGCTCCGCTAGGGAATGGGATAGACCTCATGGAGCTTCCCAAAAAGGGTATTTTGGGGCCCAAAGCAGCCCCATTCGGTGCCATCCCGTCCCTCAGCGATGCCACAAACGGCCCCTCCATCTGCCCGCATTTTGCTTTAAATGTGACTCCATTATCGCATTTATCTCCCCCAAAACGACTGGATTTTCCGCACTCTTAATCCTGGGATTAGTCCGGCCCACGCTCAGGCTGGGTTTACCCCATAGACCCCCCCTGGACCGGCCCCAGCGTCATTATTAACCAGCCCCATTTGTCCCCCGTGGCCACCCCGGCCCCCAAAATGCCTCTCCGGAAGCCCCAAGGGCCAGGGGGGACTTTTCCGCTGTCCCCATGGCCATTCCCAGATGGAAACGCACCCCTTTCCCAACCACCTTGCCACTCCGATGGGCAGCACCTTGCCCAGGGGGGCCTGGATGGATCCCGGGAGGATCCGTGTCCATCCGCGCCGGATTTGCCGTGGTTTCTCCTGCCACCTGCTGCCCGGAGCTCTGCTTCCCGGCTCCGTCCCCGCGGGGCTCCGGTGACAGCAGGGACAGGCCCGGGAGATGCCACCTCCGCGACGTCCCCCGTGGTCAGCGCCGGGATTGGGTGTCCCCAGCTCTCCAGGCCACCCTGCCCAGTGCTGCCGCTGCCTTGCAAGGCCCAAATCCCGGGAAAATGGGCATAGAGGGAGTCTGTGGATGCCCTCGGGAGGCAGGAATTGCCCCCGGGATGCAGGAATTGTCCCCGGGAGGCAGGAATTGCCCCTGGGATGCAGGAATCGCCCCTGCTCCTGCCTTGGTGCATGAGGCTGCTGCAGAGGAGCAGCTTCCCCCGGAGCATCCCAGCTGGAGCAGGATGCTCTTCCCAAGGGATTTGCACGGGGAAAAGGGGTGAGAGGGGGTAGAACCGTCGCCCTGAGGGTGCCCTTGGTGCCAGCGGCCGGGCGCAGCCCCAGGGCGCAGCGCCAAGGCGGGAGCCTCATGCGCATGGAGGGGGAAAAAGGGCCCTCCGGGTCTTCCTCGTGACGCCGTGAAATCGCCCTGCTCGGCCGTGCCAGGGTGAGCGGGACGGGATTGGAGGCGGCATCTCCCCTCCCACGCGCCCAGCGGATAAACGGGCGCCCGCGGGGCTCTCGTGTCACCGCTGCCGTCCCCAGGCGTCCCCCGCGGCTCCGGGACCCGGCACCATGCGGAGGCTGCAGCTCTGGATCGTCGCCCTCCTCGGGCTCGCCGGCATCGCCGCCCAGGAAGGTAGGGGACGGTCCTGGGGGTCTCGCGAGCGGGATAGGGAGCACAAGGTGGAGATGAGGAGCGCGGAGGGCTCCCTGGGCGCTTCCTGGCGTTCCCAATGGACATCCCGCAGGGATTGCTCCGGACTGAGTCGGCAATGGGGTGATTTGGGCACGAGGGGGCTTTGCACCCCGTCGCTGCCCTGGGGGTGCCCCTGGGTCCCCGGCCTTGGGGCTGAGGGCATCTCCGGGGGTACCATGGACCGGGATCTCCCGGGATACCAGGACCCAGCAAGGATGCTCCCACCCGGAGGAGCCCCAGGGGCAAAACTGGGAGGCTCCCGGGGGATACAGGGAGAGGGCGAAAGGGACGCGCACGCCGGTGCCTCCAGGTCCCCCGTGTCCCTCCCTGCGCAGACCTGTCCCGCAAGGTGTTCGTGTTCCGCAAGGACCCCAGCGACGCCTACGTGCTGCTCAAGGCGCAGGCGGAGCGGCCGCTGCACAACTTCACCGTGTGCCTGCGCTCCTACACGGACCTCGCGCGGCCCTACAGCCTCTTCTCCTACGCCACCAAGGCGCAGGACAACGAGATCCTCCTCTTCAAGCCCAAGCCGGGCGAGTACCGCCTCTACGTGGGGGGGAAATTCGTCACCTTCCGCACGCCCGAGGGGCGCTGGGACTGGGAGCACGTCTGCGCCAGCTGGGAATCGGCCACCGGCCTCACGGAGTTCTGGTTCAACGGGAAGCCCTGGCCGCGCAAGGGGCTGCAGAAGGGCTACGCGGTGGGCGCCGAGGCCGCCATCCTGCTGGGACAGGAGCAGGACGGCTACGGCGGCGGCTTCGACCCCTACAACTCGTTCACGGGCGAGCTGGCCGACGTGCACCTGTGGGACGTGGGGCTGTCCCCCGAGAAGATGAGAGGCGCCTACCAGGGGCTGCGGCTGCCGCCCGCCCTGCTCGCCTGGAAGAGCCTGAGCTACGAGACGAGGGGCGACGTGGTGGTGAAGAACAGGCTGCGCGAGGGGCTGCTGCTCTAGGGACGCGCCGGAGCGGGGAGGCTGCCCCCGGGTTGTCACGGGGGGGATGCAGCCCCCAGTGTCCCCTTGCTGTCCCAGGATGAATACAGTCCCCAATGTCCCCTCGCTGTCATGGGACGGATGCAGCCCCCCTTGTCCCCTTGTTGTCATGGGGTGGATACAGCCCCCAATGTCCCGTTGTTGTCCCAGGATGGATACAGCTCCCGGTGTCCCCTTGTTATCACGGGATGGATGCAGCCCCCAATGTCCCCTCTCTGTCCTGGGGTGGATACAGCCCCCAATGTCCCCTCATTGTCCCGGGATGGCTGCTGCCCCCCAATGTCCCCTTGCTGTCCTGGGGTGGGTACAGTCCTCAATGTCCCCTTGCTGTTGTGGGATGAATACAGTCCCTGGTGTCACCTTGTTGTCCTGGGGTGGATGCAGTCCCCAATGTCCCCTTGCTGTCCTGGGATGGCTGCAGCCCCCCTTGTCCCCTCATTGTCCCAGGATGAATGCAGCCCCCAATGTCCCCTCGTTGTCCCAGGATGGCTGCAGCCACCAGTGTCCCCTCGCTGTCACAGGATGGATACAGTCCCCAATGTCCCCTCACTGTCCTGGCATGGATGCAGCCCCAATGTCCTGAATCCTGCCCCGGGATGCTCATCCTGAGAGGAACCTGGGGGATCTCTGCAAGGGGGGTTAAAGTATCCGGATGAGCCTAAATAAACCAGGAGCAGCTCGGATGTCCCCGGAGCGGCTGTTTCGGCAGGTCCCTGGTGGCTCCGTGGTCCCCAGACCTGTCCTGGCGCCCCTGTGTGACAGGGGAGGCTGGAAGGCCTCAGGGGAGGCAGTGGGAAAGATGCCTGGGAATGTAATGTTCCCAAGGGAATGTAACATTCCCAAGGGAATGCTACAGAGGGCTCCAAAATGCAAGGTCCACCATTCCCACCCCAAAAGCTGGGATCAAAAACTCCCCATAGGAGCCAGGTTGGAAATAGTAGAGAAATAGATAAAGAGATGAGGAAACTCCCCTGTTCCCTGCAATTCCCCTCGCAGGGGGATATTCCAGCGCTCCCCCTGCCCTGGCATCACGGCAGGAGCCAGGATCAGGGCTGTGTGGGCCGGAGGGGTGGGAATCATCACCTGGATAATTCCCGCCTCCTCCCGGCCCTGCTGCTTTCCCGGGAATGGGTTTTCCCGCTCCTTCTCTGCCAGGGAATTCCCGGCTGCTCTTCCTGCCCCATCCCTTGCGCTCAGGCACTTCCAAAGCCAACAGCTCCCAGGGGTGACTCCTGCCACCTCTGTCCCCCGCTGACACTGTCCAGGAGGTCCCAGGATCCAAGGACACGAGGACACATGATCCCAGGTGTCCCCCCAGGTGCCTTCACTGCTCCCTTTGCCTTAGCTGCCCTGTCCCCAAGTCCTGATCGGGCCAAGTGTCCCTGTCCCCAAGTCCAGAGCCAGCCTTGGGCCAAGCGTCCCCATGTCCTGTCACCCCTCCTGCTCCTATCGGACACAACGTGGGATCTCCCCGGCCATCCCACCCTTGGGATGCGCACG
The DNA here is from genome assembly GCA_034781795.1 of Crypturellus tataupa. Taxonomy (NCBI): domain Eukaryota; kingdom Metazoa; phylum Chordata; class Aves; order Tinamiformes; family Tinamidae; genus Crypturellus; species Crypturellus tataupa. The sequence continues at coordinate 222,855 of JAWLRI010000410.1, forward strand.
GAAGGCCACGTCAGCTTGTCCCCGCGCGCATGGCCCTTTCTGAGCGCATGTCCCCGCCGGCCCCGGGCTCCCCGCCAGCCCCCGAGCGGATGATCCGGCCTCGGGAGCGCGGCCAAATATCCCCAAACTCCACGGGGCAGCAGGACGGCCGGGATGCAAAGGTTGTCTGCGAACGTCACGGTGTCACATAGCGCTGCGGTCACCCCAGCCCGCCCACGGCACCGCTCGGATCCGCGCCGGTGGCACCATGGGGACACGGTGGCTTTGGCTCCTGATGCTTGTGGGACTATTTGTCCCGTCGGCCCCGCAAGGTAGGGGGTGGCAGGGGATGCGGTGACACGGGGGGGCGCAGGGCAGGGGGACACTGACGGGCTGCGGTGACACTGGAGGGGGCAGGGGATATGGGGACAGTGACAGGGGATGCGATGACACAGGGGGACGCAGGGCATGGGGACAGCGGCAGGGGGTACGATGACACGGGAGGACACAGGGGGCAGGGGGACAGCGGCACAGGATGCGGTGACACGGGGGGCGCAGGGGGCCGCGCGGTGGCACTCGGGGACAGCGGGGTTGCAAGGGGGACACGCAGCGGGGACACGGGGGGACACAACCGCGAGGGGGTGACACCCCGCCGGTGCCACAGACAAGGGGACCGCCTGGATCGAGGTCCACCCGCCGGCGCCCACCATGTACCACCGCGTCCTGCTCTTCTGCGAGGTCTCCGGTGTCCCCAGGTAAGGCCCGGCCACCCCTCCTGTGCCCAGGGGGACCCTTGGGCATCCCCAGGGACAACGGGACAGGACAAGGGACCTCTCCCCGGGCCACCTCAGCCCTGGGTGACCTCCTGCCCCGCTCAGCGCTCAGGAATTCCTATGGGAGAAGCGAGGAAGCCGGAAGCCCCTGCAGAAAGGCCCGGACAGCGTCCTCGTCATCCCGTCCTTCTACGAGACCCACTACGGCACCTACGTCTGCACGGCCACCACGGACTTCGGCCTCGCCGTGGCCACCTACGAGCTGCGCACGAATGGTAGGGACGGGAGGGGACCTGGGGATGAGTGTCACATGGTGTCACCACCCACATGTGGGTGGCTCCATTGGGACATGGGGTCTCGATAGAGCATCCAGCTTTGGGGCCAGCGGTGGCCGCGTTGCTGGGACATTCCTTTGGGAAGAGAAATGTTGGAAATGGCCCAAATTCCTATCTGGGAGATGAGCCCAGGTGGCATCTCCTTGTCACCCAAACTCCTACCTGGGAAACGAACCCAGATGGCATCTCCTTGTCCTGGTGGCCACCAGTCCTTGCGGTGACAAGAGCAGCCGCCCTTTGCCATCTCTTCCAGACCTGTCCAGGAGAGTCTTGGTGTTCCCTCGGGAGACCAACGACTCCTACGTGCTGGTCAAGGCGGCGCCGGAGCAGCCGCTGCAGAACTTCTCCGTGTGCATGAGGTCCTACACGGACCTCGCGCGGCCCTACAGCCTCTTCTCCTACTCCACCAAGTCCCAGGACGCCGAGATCCTCCTCCTGAAGTCCAAGCCCAATGAGTATCGGCTCTACGTGGGGGGCGAATTTGTCACCTTCGCCGTCCCCAAGGGCTCCCCCATGGAACCCCAACACGTCTGTGCCACCTGGGAGGCCACCACGGGCATCGTGCGGTTCTGGGTGGACGGCAAAGCCGGGCCGCGCAAGGGAGTGCGCAGGGGCTACGTCGTGGGCAACGAGGCCGTCATCGTGCTGGGGCAGCAGCGGGACTCGCGCGCGGGTGGCTTTGCCGCCGGCCGGTCCTTCGTCGGGGAGATCTGGGACGTCTACATGTGGGACACGGGGCTCTCCAGGGAAGACGTGTACGCGGCCATGGACAACCGGCCCATCGAGGCGCCCATCTTCGGCTGGAGAAATTTCCCCTTCGAGATCCAGGGAGAGGTGTATCTGAAGCCCTGAGACACATCCAGGGGCAACTTCGGTGGCCTTGCTAATTGTGGTGGCCTTTAGATGCAAAGATGATGCCCCCTTCCCTGTCCCCTTTGCCTGGTCTGCAATGTCCCTCAATTGGGACAACTGGATCCCATTAAGCCCACGTGGCATCAAACTAATGAAGAAAACGGCTTTGGAAAGCACCACAGGTCTTTACTGGTCCAATGGGATCCGTCAAGGAGCACAGTTGGGACCCCAAATGCCACCCATGGGCACCCCATGCTCTCCAAGGAGAGGTTGCGTTGGCCAAGTCAATGGAAGAGGCTGTAGACCCAGGTGGGTCCCCAAATGCCACTTATGGGCACCCCATGCAGAGGTTGCATTGGCCAAGTCAACGCAAGAGGCTACAGACCCAGGTGAGACCCACCCGGTCTCATGCAAACACGATTGGAAAAGACCTTTACGATGACAGAGGCCAAACATAGGTCCTTCAAACCACGTCGAGCCCCCAAACTCCCACATTTTGCCCTAAAATCCTCTTGGCAGAGCCACCTCCTTAGGACCTCGATTTAAGCCCAGAACAATGGGAACTTCCATGTACTTTTGCTGGGTTTTTTTTTTGTTTTTTTCCTGGTTAAAACGGTAATTCCGATAGCAACGGCATTACACCCAGCTCTTGTTACCCTCTGGAATGCCGTTTCCTTTGTGTAGGGGAGAAAAAGCGGATTTAATCGCAGTAGTCGCTCATAAAACCAGCGCCGGGAGGGCGGAAAGGAGGAAAATGGCCTTTTCAGGGCCCTTTGGCGCTGGAAAACGCCTGTCCCCAAGTGCTGGTGGCACTTGTGACAACGGTGTCACCGTCCCCGCGGGGGCGAAGTCCCCCGGGCGCCGCGGGGTCGGTGGCACCCGGGGCAAGGACACCCTGGGGACGTCCCCTGCGGCGCCGGGGACAAAGTCGATGGCGGGTTAATTAACGAGGGCGAAAATTAATTAGGGAAGGGGGGGAGGGGGTGACGCGGTTTGGGGACACCCTCCTGTCGCCTTAATGTCGCTGTCGCTGCAATAGGGTCCAATGGGGGGCGCTGCTCCCCCCTACCCGGTGCAGTCCCGGGCTCGGTGTCCCCCTGTCCCCGTCGCTGTCGCTGTCGCCGTCGCCATCCCGGCCCCATCGGGCGCTGCCTGCGCCCCCGCCCGGCCGCTTTTTGCTGTCGCTCCCCGGCTGCGCCGCGGCCTCCGGCGGTACCGAGCGGCCCCGGGGGGGACAAGGGACACCGGGGGGGGGACAAGGGACACCGGGGGGTCCCGGCGGGGCTGTGGGGGCCGGTGCGGGACCCCAAGTCGCGGCCCGGGAGC